>VYXH01001429.1:133820-159991 GCA_013397275.1 Burhinus bistriatus | reverse complement strand
GGGGGGAGAAAGTTAAAAAAAAAAAAGAGCGCAACTATTCAACGCTGTAGCCTTGAATGCAGTTTTAATGTGAAAATAAGGTGATAAGAGTTCTAAAGTACTTCTGACACTAAGCAAAAAATGTTAGCCACCCCATCAGTTGGAATATATACCTGGTTTGGTTGAGGTCTTTCCCTCTCAGTATTGTTAACTTCTGCCCAAGAGTGAATTAAAATAAGCAGGTCGTATCTATCAAAAGTACAAAAATACATAACAACTACAGCTTAAGCTGAAGACAGGTAAATTTGTATTGATTTACAAAAGTAGGTCTTCTTTTTAACCCTGCAAAGAAATTAAATGCTCCAATCAGCAAGTGAAGGTAGACAATTCTCAAACCTGCATGCACCCAAACACACAAATGGAAAGAAAGGACATGCAGTAAAACCTGTTCCAACACGCTGTACGTTAGAAATCTGACTCTCATATTTCATAGGAGCCAAACTAAAAGAAAGACGCAATGAAAAGCAGGTTAAGAACAAGGTACAACAAAAACCGTACAAAGCTTCCACACACCACGGTATTGAGGAAACCCATTAAAACACATTTTTGTAGTTTAAAAAGGTCAAAAAAGAAAAAACCCAGAGGATTTACTCTCAATTCTGTCTTTGAACACACACACGTGCGCGTGCCCTTCATAAGTGTCCTTGGATCTTAAATTAAGCTTACCATCCCTACAGATCATGAAATTGGCAGTATCAGACAAAAATGTTTGGCTAAAGCAAGATAACTAAACCAAACATCCATAGTTCAGCAAAAAACGTTAAAATGTTAGGAAAAAATGGACTTCAGAGTACTAATAGTTTACCATAAGAATTTGAACTTTATGCATGGTAGTCTTCTGAAATTACAGAGCTGAAGAATGACAGCACAATGAAAAATTCCAGCAAAAAGTAATTTAAAATACAACCAAATGCACAGAAAAACTACTTGTCCTTTTGTGTACAGCCCATTCAAAGCTGGCTTTGCAATCACAGCTCCATTGGGCTATTTGTAGGATGACAGGTAATTATTTACGCACAACTTCTAGGAGCAAAGATGGACATAACGTACAGTTAAGACAGGCAAATGAAAGGCAGCCGAAGCCTGCACTGATACTCTCCAAAGCACTCTCGATGTGGAAAGCTTCTTTCACAAGAATTCCCACTAATTTACAACAGCAGAAGAATCATCCCCGGACAGCTGGGCTGCGATTTTACTCTGCTATTGATTATATTGCATTCCTGGTGACAAAAGTTGTTGACATTAAGGTTGAATAGCAGAACTGGCACTAGAATAAAAACCGTCTTGCATATCCTTCCAACATTTTTTCACTACTGACAGCACTTGAATCGCCCAAGAACTTTGTTTAAAAGTTTAAGTACAAGACAAATTTCATAAAATGCGATTGAGGAAGTAAATCTTATACTCTGCCTTACAAAAGGCTGATCTTTTATTTGCTTTTTATTGGTGTAGGCCAGTGGTATTTTGTCATTGCCTTTGAAATCATCCACCCATTTCTTCTTTACTTCCCACTTCCTAGGAAATATATAAACTCCAGGCCCCAACATTTCAGGACTCATTTTCCCCGAAGGCTGTTCCTTAATGGGACGAGCTCGCGTATGTGGCCAACTGTTATATTAAGGAACAGGATTAGAATCTGAAAACCAATCAACATCTACATCACCATTGAATGGAATAATTGAAATTACTGCACCGTCATTCATCAATAGGCCCGCAGTTGGCTCCAAGCATCGCTAACATGGTGCATGAGAACAAGAACAGGGCTTTAAAAACTCAGTTGTTTTCCTAACAGGGTTGTCACTGTTGCGAGACGTGACTTGGAAAGCTTATGAGGTGCAACTGAGTACTTACTCAGCTGGAAGTAATAGAGTGGTACTTTCACAAGAGCGTTTAAGAACCAAGTGTGCAAGTGATGTAACACCAGTAGATAGAAAAAGGACAGGACAACAACATGCAGAGGAGAGGAATAAAACACATTTATGTGAAAAGTAGAACTGTAACTCAAAAGGTTTTTTTTTCTCATCTTTCTTTTGCCTGGTAATAACAGTGCATATTTTAGTACGATCCATTTGTGTATTACACTTGGGAGACAGCTAAACACTCATTTAATTTGTAGAACAGCACTGGATGCAATAGCCCAGTCTTTCCACTTCTGCCAGAGTTTATGCCAATTCATTTATTTACTTGGTTATTTGAATCACGAGAGGCTGGGCTTTTAACTTCTTCTATTGACCAGATCCTGAGATATACGGAAAGTATATAAACGCTTAATTCACATCATTATGTTGAAACAATGCCATACATGTTGTCCATACTAAAACAAAGAGAGAAATTCGTGACTATGAAGTCACCATTTTAGCTCTCGATTTAGGAGATTTGGGACCAGAAACTTAGAATGTACTTGCGCATGAAAAATATGAGCAAGTCCTAATTTAGAATTTCCTGGCTATTACTGATGTAAACAGTGCAACAGAAATTTATGTACTTTTTTGAGACTGCAATATTTTAAAATAAAATATGTTCTTAAAGGATGGTTATAAAAACATCCATCATAGTTTTTGTAGTCCAATATACAAGTTAATATATTTACAATTGAACTAACATGCCATAACAGTTTCTTTGCCAAAAACATTTGTCACTTGAGTAGAATAAACAAGTATCTTAAGTTTTTAAATCCTTTTGCAGTTCAAATTTCTCATTTTACTGCCCTTCTACATCCACATGCCTCTCTTCATTTATCTCCAGGACTATGTTACATTAAAATGCACATAAATTCTGCATTTGGTAAAGGGAGATGAGAGAAGATTTTTCATAAAACTAGAATTCTGAATGGTGTTCAAATGCATGCAGATAACATTGCCGGTTTTGTAACACCAGCAGAAATTAGGTCCTATTCATTTTTATGGTTTCTGTGACCAAAGGGAAAATAAAGAATGAGAGTGCTCCATTCGTTTTCTTAAATGCAGAAAAAAGAAAAGTACCAGAAGTACAATTCAAAGTAGTGCTCATTTGAAAGCTGAGGAAAAATATTTTTGAAAAAGAGAAGCGTTACCATTTCAAACCATTATTTGAAAGCTCTTAAGGGAGAAGTTGAGAGAGGGAAGGACAGGATTACAGCAACAATATTACACACAAACACAGAGAGTCTTGTAAAGTACAGTGGAGCAAAACAAGTGTGGGTGTGTGGGTGGGACATTATGTAAAAGGAAATACGTAAATGAGTCAACAATTATATTATTTTTATAATACCCATGAAATTTTATTCCATCATGTTCAGCAGACTTTACTGGAGTTCCTCACCATCTTTGTGCTGTAACCACAGGTCTTTTTCACACCATTTTGTTTTCTCCAGAACCAAATCTCATTTGGAAGAAGATCATAAACTTGTTAGGGCAAAAGCAACGGCACCCAGTTTCTGTTCCTTTCCATGTATCTTCCCACCGCAAGGGAGCGGGGAGAAGAGGGCTCTGCTGCAGCTGCAGACTGCTCAGCTTCCAATTAGCAGCACTCAAATTTTCTAATACACAAGTGTTCATCAAAAAACACTGACTTACCACAAACAGTTCCTCTGCAAGAACATTCCAGTTTTAAGACAGTCCTGTTAGAATAAGATTCAGCATGAACCTTTGAGCAAGGATGAGAGTATCACCCCAACACAACCCACTGAACAGTCCTAGTGCTTACTACAGATGTTTAAAACCCTAACTTGGACCAGACAAGTTTGCAATTTTACAACTTGAGTCCCTGTCACCACAAGAAAATGCCATAGCACTGGCTATTCGTTACTTCAGAATCTCTTTTTCATCCACACAGTCTGTGAAAAGTTTCTGAAACCATAATGTCATCCTCATATATAACAAGCATATATCAGATACCTCACTATTTTTGAGAAGGGAAGTAAAAATATGACTTAGCCCTACCCTGCTTAACTTCTGACAGGTTAAAGCCTTAAACCATGTTTCTTACCCTTCACTCCCACTTTCCTCTCGTGAAAAGGGGCTGACAGCTGGTGTGAGTGTACAGCAGGAGCTATGGGACCACTGAAGGACTCAGTTATGTTTAGTTCCTCCTTGGGAGATGCTTCCCAGATGCATTAGGAAACCAAGTGGCAGAAGGGCCAAACCCAAGAGACAACTTAAGCTTCAGTAGTACTTCACTTGTTTGTCAAGGATTCAGAGACTGCCATAAAACAACGTATATCATCAGAATCCAGCTAAGTCCATGCAAAAATTTACATTATACACTAGTTTATGGATAACAGGACTCCATCTGCTCCTTAAAGCAGCATCACAAGAGTTTCTCAAGGGCCACCATAAGGCGATGAAAGGAAAAATACAGTGGTAAGCTCCTCAGGTGGTCAAAAGCTTCTCTAGCAGAATAAGATGCTTTCAACTCCTTTTTCTAAAGCTTAAAGAATGGTCAAACCTTTTTAGGTCATCTTTTTGGTAAGCTTTTACTTTCTGCACAGAAATTTAAATTACAAGCACGTTTTGTGGTAAAATTTTCATCTACTAAAATATAAATGTGTATAAAAGAAAGACAATTAAGCTTCATCTGCAAAAATATTAAAGCTGCCAATATAAAGTGCACACATAAAAAATTAAGCCTTTAAAAATATCTAATGAAAGACATCTGGCACAAATGTCAGCCTTCGCATGCTTGCTTTGTCAGCTGTCAAATCATGGTAATATACGATGCTAAAAGGCATGCTGACAGCAACATTCCTGGTATTTTAGGGAACAATGATAAAATACATGCAGCTATAAGAAAATACCTGCATTGCTACCAAAGTAACCAAACGAGGCTGGTGGTCTTTAGAAAAATATTAATGCTTAATGCTTCTGACTCTCAAATGGAGGTCTGTGCAGGACAGGTCCCAAATTATTTCTTTTCCACACAAACCTTTTGGAAAAGTTACCTGGAGTTCTAAGCAATTACACATGCAATCCTTTATAGAGTTTTTGTAGGTAAGTACTGTTCGCACGCAGCAAATGATGTAGGGTTGAGAAATGCTATTCATTATATGCTTACCTTTGTCAATAAAAAAAGCCTTTTAAAAATATATGTAGGAAGGAGAAAAAAAAATTCTTCCCAATAATTCCCTGTTTGATTTCATCTCAAAAAGTGAATTTTGGTATGTTTTACTGATTGGAAAAGCCAATGTTTTTCCCCCATGTAAAACACAAGTTCCAGATACACTTTGTACTTGTGCATATGAAGCACTAAAACCAAAAAACCCCTCAGGATGTGGTCCCATTATGGTCCTCCTATGGCCCACCCAGACCAACAACAAGGAGTTAGAAGGAAAACAAAAACATTATATTAATTTTGAGTTTAATACCTTTCTTTACAAAATAATGATTGAGCAGTAATATCATGGAACAATAAAAAAAATTGTCTGAGATGATGCTACATACCTGAAGATTTTATATAGCATTGTAGTCATCATCTCCTGGAAACCAAGGGAGCAGTAGTAACAAGAGTTAGTCATAAAGACTGCAACCTAGTTTCCTGTTAAATATATAATCATGCTGCAACAAAAACACATTACTTTTAAATAACCATTCCTTAAAAAGCATGCCTGATTTTTTTTTTTCCTGCTGTAGTCAGGAAGCTAAACTAGGCTTGCATTTATTCACATACCAGGCACACTATGCCATTTTACTTTTAATGCTGAGGAAGGTGAATGAAGAAAGTTTTCACTAGAAAGTATATTTACAGTTTGATTGTTGTTTGTGTTTTTTCCCCTTTGTAAAGTTCACTTCTGCCCTGATGTTATGGAGTAGAAAAGTTTTAGCCTTTCTTACGCTGACTCTGCAATGAGAAAGGGAAGGAAGGCACGTGAGATGAAAGGGATGAAACTAAGACTCCTGGCTAGCAGAGACACTGCAGTGGGCAATGGACTTAGTGAGTCCCAGCAGGAGCTGGCAAGTGATGGGCTTTTCTGGGGAAACCCCAGTACAAAAATTTTATTAGGTGTCATTTTGCACGATAAACTGAAGCAAAGCCACCCAACCACTGAATTTAGGAATTAATGAAGCCTAGGTTAAAGCTGGCTTGCAGGCATGCTGAAAAACCTCTGTTTGGGGCAAGAAAGAAGACACGTAATTTTCCAGTTTTACTGAAGTACAGCTGGCCTCACCAGGGGTGTCAGACCTGACCAAGGGCATCTTCTACCTCACAGAGATCCCTGATGAACTTGAAGCTGGCCAGTAACAGCTAGAGTTTGTGACACTTGTCTATATCATGTTACTATTCAGATAACTTTTTCCTCAATCTTTTTATTAAGTAACACTTAAAATAGACTAACTACATAAAGCTCACTGCTTTCACTCATCCAAATAGGAGCTAAGCACAAGAAAAAGCTGTCGTAGTGGTTTATGTCTACAATCACTCGTGCTAAAAGACATATACATACATATATATATACACATATATATCCACCTCACTCTTTTCAATAAGTTTTTGTTATCACCAAGACTATTAAAATGAAGCTTTCCACACGAGCAGTAGCTCAGTGAAGTATCACTGCCATTTCAAATGCTTTCTGTATAATATCAAATACTGCCAAGATACTTAATCAGATTGATTATCTGAGGCTGAAACAAACAACTTGCAGCACTGACAGCCAAAATCATTATGTTAGACATGAGGAAGGACAAATGAAGGCCTGCGCTGCCCCAGTGCCAGAGAACACTGTATATTTTCCTCCCGCCTCTACCTTGAAAATCAATGGAGACTTATAAAAAAATAATGGATGTTAAGACATGGCATTATGGCTAGCCCATAGACAAAAAAGTAGGACTACAACTACCAGCAGTAACTGTAGTACGATGAAAGGATCCATAATCTACACATTCAACCTGAATTTCTCAGTGTAAGTAAAACTTTTCTTTAAAGAAAGGGAGTTTTAAAATTTAATTACCCATACATATCTCAGAAGATATTAATATTGTACATGACTTCTATCAATAGATTTTCAAGCATGTAAGACAGTGTCTTGATATAACATATCTTCCGATTTTTAATATAAAAGTCTTAAGCCTCTCAATTCCTCTGCATCAAAAGATGTTTCAATCTCCAGCTGACAAGCAGAAAGAGTAAGGTGCACGGAAATTTCATTTGACAAACACGCCAACACCTCTGCACTTGACCGACTTTGTGCCCTCAGCTATCCATAATTTTGCTCTCCCGTAATGATTTTGTGATGCCGAATCAGGGTTGGCAACAGTTCTTTCACTAACAGGATAGCAGTCATCTACCTGACCACGTATTTTCTTGCAACCTGTAGAAGTGCAGCCTTTGGGGCAGAGGAAGGAAATGGCAAACACACACTACCCCACAAACGCACATAAACATGTTTTGTCTCAGTCATGATCACATGAGTTTCATTTCCTTTAGAAACCAGACTAAAAATGAGGAGGGTAGAGAAGATTAATAACTACGTAGTTATCATATTCATTTATTCTCATACCTTCTTCTCTCTCTCCTACTCACTTCCTCAGTAATTTTTGGTCAGTTTTCCCTGTTACATCATACCGATCATCAAAAGAGAAGCTTCGGAAACATGTTGGCATCCATGTAATTCTTGTAAAAACACCAGGACGAATAATCCTCTCAAAACAAGGATCCTAGGGAACTAAGGAAGCAGTATTTTGGCTTTTTACCAACCACTTTACAGCAAAAGTAATTAGTAAGTTAGTAATACCAGCACAAATCCAGCTTCCCTCACCGCTTGCTCTTGCTTCTAATGATGCCAAGAACGTGACAGGCTTACTTAGCATGGTTATTGTTTCCAATTTCAAACCCTTATACTTAATTAAGTTTCAGCTCTAGATGATCTAGCTTAAACAGCCAAACAAACCAAAAATACTCCAACCCCATTACTGGACTGTTTTTTCCCCTCACTATAACAACAATGCATCGGAAACACTTCAGGAGGATTTTGTTTGTGTTGAATGGCTAAGATTTGGTGAGTGCATGTGGTAAGCTACTTTTGAAATAAATTACACAGAATAACATACACTTCAGATCCCAGTCGGTCTTCTCATATCAAGAGAGAATTCTATATATCAGGAGCAGAAGTCTGTGAGAGAAGTCATATGAAAAAACAAAAAGATGACTCATCAGTTGCATTTCATGCATATTAGGTACAGTCTTCCATCACCTGACAAACTGGAAGAGCTGCCCCTCTGTCTCTTGTACAAAAACCTATTGCCTTTTTGGATCAAAAAGTATCAGACATTTGCAACTGCTTTTAAAGTTTTATATAATACATAATTACACATGCATGTGCACACATCATCACCCCCACCCCCCACCACCACCCCACCCCCGCAATGGAATTCCAAGATTTCCATTCAAATGCAGAAAGAAGAACTGAAAAGACTGGGATGGCAATCAGCATCTCAATACTCCTTGCAAGAACCAACAGGAAATGATAACTAATGAAAAATTCCAAATATTATTAATACAGGAAAATATGTCCAGCTTTGACAACCAACACAGTCATGGAATAAACACTTCCATCTTCAGTAGCTGCTAAAACAAACACTCTTTTACAGGCTTTGACAGAGAACAGAATTCATTTCCCCTTTACAGCTGCACTGCTTCAAAGTCAGTTAAACATCAATGTGACAGCCTTACTTGTGAGAGCTCAGACATTTACTATATTATCTTAGCCGGACATGAGCAGAAAGCAGAGACTGTAAAGGCAGAGAAGTAGGGGGGAGAGAGAGGAAAATCAAGATTGTTTTTCTTAAACACCTTATGAAGTGTTCGTCTTAGTTGTTACCAGAGAGTTGTTTTTCTTGTTCGTTTATTCTGTATTTAAAGACCCAGCTAACACAAACATAGCACAGGTCTGAAGGCAAAAAGTTCACTAGGATAGAGCTTATTTACACAGATACTACTCGACCAACTTCTCACTCTGCGATACAGTATGCTTCTACAAATGAAACTCAGTTGGCTGAGCTTACAATGCTTATCAATGCTTACAAACCAGACTATTTTATTTGCAACTAGCCATCACCCTATTGACTTTCTCATTAATATCCAGAAGACACAAGGTTTAGGTTCTTACCCTACTTTCTGCCACCAACTTTCTTGTACAACCCCTACCTCACAAGACCATCACGAAGCTTAATATATATTAATTTTACATAGAGCAACAAACAGAAGAAATATTGGCCAGATGTCAAACCAACCCTAACAATGTGTACAGGCCACTAAATTGAGTATCTTGAACAAAAAACAGACACTAGATAACTGCAGTAGCCATGTGCAAAAAGCGGTCAAGAGTATTTCCTGAGACTCTGTAGAAAGCTGGCTCAGCACATGATGATGGCTCTGCTTACTTCCAGATATTTAATTGCATTAAAGAAAATGAAAAATACATCAATCCATGTTCTTACTACTGGTTTCCCATGAAACCAATTGTTGTTGCCATTGGGGGAAATGACGTGATCACAAAGAGAAGATATCTTATGATTACCTACCAAAACACAACCCAAACTACTAGTGGAAGATTTGCCAAGTCACTAGTTCTTCCATGGCAAATGATCCCTCAAAATCGTGACTCAGAAAAAATTCCCTACAATACTGCAGAAGTTTTCCATCAGGACTTTGAACACATTTATCACTTCTCTATGCATGCTATAAGCAAGCTTGAAAAAACCCTGCATCTCTTCCTTTATTCTTAGCAGTATTTTGTACATAAATACAGAAGAGAAGACATATCTGAAACACAGCCTAACCCACCGATCCACTATTAAGAAAACCATAGAAAACAGTAGCTAATAAAAGCAAAATGATGTCACATGAAACAGTCTGCGTAAATTATGCTATTAAGTGCTATTCTTTTTTTCTTACTTGAACGCAAGCTTTGGGCCAAGTTGAAATTCTAGAGAAAGCCTGATGATTTGTGGAGATACAACTTGGCAACACACCTAAGCTTATATTCAGGAAATCTCCAGATCTCAGCTAGTAAGAGTTTGAACCACCTTTCACCTTCGGAAGGGTCACCTCAGGGTTATAGGAAAGACAAATCAAGATGCACTTCATCTACCAATAATAAAATCACTCTTCTTCACACTTGATAGCAGCCCCAATCTAAAGATTTCTAATTATTTCATAATAATATTTTGCATTTGAGGTTTCTGTCTGGAAGTTATCTGTGTGAACTCCCATACTCCCCTACTACAGCTGGAGTTAGAAGACACTTCAGATTATATTTCTCCTCTAGGAAAAAGAAGAGAAGCAAATCAAGCATTCCCGTCAAAAGCTTTTTTACCTCTGCATCTTGAATCCATCCTCTTTCCAAATAGCTCACATGAATGACCTTCAGGGCACGCTGCAGAAGCTGGCCAGTTGGCCAGACTCAGGGGATGAGCTGGCCAGCAACTCTGCCTACCGTGGGGAGATGCTGTGTTTTGTTTAAGCATTTACTTGTTAAAATCTTAGGGTTTGGAGCTTAGGGAGGTTTTTGGCGCTGTGCTGCTGTACTCTCCTTACTCCAGCATCACTATTTTTAGTAACCAGCAAATGGGTAGCTGTAGGACCTCTCCTATCACCAGAAAGCTATCCAGTTTAAGTGGCAAAGCAGCCCAACTCGTGCATGCTAGCAATTCCTCAGATACAGGCTTGCGAGCCCGGCCCTGCTTGCTTCTGCTGCAACTAGCACTTCGTTATACACACTTTAATGCAGTAGACAGAAGAAGGACTTTTTTACCTTTGTAAACAAACCTTTGATAGAAATATGGTAAAGGAAATCTGCATATTTTCTGTCTTCATAATCTCTATGGCACTATGTTATTTACATCTCTGTCAGCTCCTAGAAAGCACAGAAAAACTTTCATATCCTAAAAAATTTCCCTCCCCTATACATGTACAAAACTGATGACTATGTTGCTTTACCCAGTGTTTCTTCCCAAAATCACAAGTCCCAAGACCTGGTCAAGACTTACCTTTCTGTAGCAATTATCGACTTCAAAAACATGCAGCAACATGTTGATATACAAATTAAAAATTGATTACAAATTGATACATAGGGAACTGTACAAGAATATATATACTTGTATTCTTAAAAGAAAGGACAAAAAATTCTCAGAAGTAACAGTAAGTAAATTCTGTTAAACATGCAATGAAAATGATGTACAGCCACAGTTATTCAAATCAGAAATCTTAGGTGAAATACAGGCACGTGGTATGTGACAGACTGGCAACGGAAAGTTCTGCAGGACAGGCTATGCTCAGAGCAGCGCTGGAGCTGAGCCCACGACTCATTTCAAAACTCAAAAAGCCTTGTGAAATTTCTCAGTATATGCAACGCACACTGCACAGCTTGTCTCCATTCAATACTCCTGAAGAGACACTAAGTGCTGTTAAAATGATGTATTATGCTAAGCTTTTCATTGTATTAATTTATACCCTATGACATCACAAACTATAGATGTTTAAAAATTCCATTTAATTTGTAAGATAGAGAAATATGTAACCTGCTAAAATATGACTAGGTAAGTTACATGTTTTTTAAAGGTGAACTGCGGCTGAAAAAAATTATACCAGCAATATGCACAGAATATCCAACATAGAATAGAATGAAAAGTAAAATGTTGGAGTAAATTCATTATTAACTGCAATCTTGCCTTTGCCCCCCCCAAATTCAAGTTACTAATTAACTGCCAAATACTCCCTTTATGTATGACACAGCATAAAACATTTCAGTACATGTATTTCAATACTTTGCAAATTAATTTTAAAGGTTTTGGCAGGATAAACGTTACATGCGTGGACTTGCAAAATATTCAAGCTACTTCTTTGTCTACTTATGAAAAGCAGAACTTCTCCCTTCAGTTCCACAGTCGCATGAAAGTCATTTAATGATGAATTTTATTATGAAAAAGAAAAAAGATTCTTCTTGTTGGGGCACAAAACATTTATGCAAATAAAAGAAACACTAAAAAAAAAAACCCAACTTCTCCATGCATAAATAACACTGAAGACAAAACAAATACTAAAACCCTAACCCCATCCCCCCCCTCAGGTAAAGACGACATTTTCTCCTTATCCCTCAATTATACCAATCTCCAATTATACAGTAAAAGAAGGGGAAAAAAATGCAACTTTCAACCTCAAGATAGATCTTAAAAATAAACGCCATTCATATAATTCCTTAGTCATCAGGTGACAATCCTAATTTAAAACAACAAATTTTCCCATGTGGCTCCATTATAAGGTGATAGTCAGCACCTCTAGTAATTTAAAGACATCCCATTTTCCTTGAGGTTAACCAGACAGCAAATCAAATAATCCCACAGAGGATTCAGAGAAGGCTTGACCCATTACTGAGGTGTTAAATTAGAATTTCAAAGAGTAACTCCATAGTCACCCTTCAGAGAGATAATTTTTAATTCTTCCTCTGTGAAATGTGAAGTTAAGTCAATACTCCATGTTTTATCTCATAACATAAGCAGACAAAAATACTGCTAACTCAAAACAATCTAGAGGTTGATTCTTGTTTAATAGAACAGCAAAAGGCCATTGCTTCAACATTTTAATAGGCAAGTTCTCTCTAGAATGTTTTACAATTTCAGTATTAATTCACAACATAGGTAGATAGAAGCATTTTCTTTACATTTGAGGAAATTAAACACATAAATGTGGTTTTACTTATTTTCCCTACGCAATCCACAAACACCAATGAATTCAAATTCTGCATATGGAGAAAATAATGAGGGTCGACCCCATTTCACAGCTAAGAAAGCGAGGGAGTTATACAGCTCGTGAGTTGTTTAGTACACCTCTGGCAAACTTGGCACTGATGTGTAAGCTCCTGGCTCTCTAGCACAAGGACTAGCTCCATCCCTGTCGTTACCCATGTACCATCATTCCTGCAGGCATAATTGTAGGGAAATTTCCACCACATGCAGCAACAAAGACTCTAAGTCCCTGAATTCTATAAATGCTTCCTGCCACCTTATCTAAATTATTTGTTGATTAAACAACAACAACAAAGTTGTCCAAGGTAACAATATGTTCAATTTTTGTAGCTGACCCTGAGCCAGCCTAAATAAATCATTTTACCTGCCTGTTCAACACAAGAACAGCAAAAGCTTGGCCCAAGAAGACCACAGAGCCCATCACCAGCATGGTATATGAGTGGCTGATATTACCCAGTACCCTAAACAAAGCAACAGGCCAGAACTAAAATCTGGTAATACAATCAGTACAAATTACAACATAGAAATAAACATATGCACACACAAAAGAAACCCACATTCTCAATTATTAAAATATTAAATAAGAAATTCTCATGTTGTTGCAGGTATGCACCCTCACAGAAAACCACACTGCATTAATTTACTCTGCTCCTCAAGACACTGTTTGAGTAAGAAAATACCAGTTCCCTCTTACTGACTTCCTTCCCTGCCAGTGGTAAGCAAAATCAGTTAAAAACAGCAAAATACGGTATCATTCCTACATTCAGCTAATGCAAGTGAGAAATACTTTCAATTAGCAGAAGAAGGTTTGGCCCAATATTGGATTTTATGTTTACATCTTTCCTGCATTGCTAGTTAGCTCAATCTTCTGCCAGAAACCCTATTTCCCTTCTCAGAATCTCGTCTCTCTAAAAAAGTCCCTCCTCCCGCGAGGAAATTCTAAGGGCAGGCTCACCATCTTCCTTTCTCAGCTTCTGCAACACAACTTGAGTAAAAATTATTTACACAAGCGTAACAGAACAGAGTACAGCTCATTATGAAAACGTTACCGCTATGCCTACACAACAATATTTCCACAAAATCAGAACAGTAAGAACAGTCCCCAAATCACATCAACAGCAAGAAAAGTTATGGTATATGGCCCTTCCCACCATAACACAAAATACTCACTTACTAGTGGTTTTAAATTTTTAAGCGTTTATTTCTACCTTTGCCAGACACGTTATATACTGTTCACATTTTTACTTCTCATTTGCTCTGAGAGATCTAAATATGTCTTATTTTGATCTTTTCAGGTTTTCAACAATTCATCAGTTTTACATGGTAAAATACTTCACACTGACCTTATCAAAGGATTTGGAAAGAAAGATGGCATACACAGTGGCAACCATGTGAAACTTTAATTTGTATCACATCTTTGTAGTCAAATGTATCCCTTTAATTATGGACAATTATACTTCTGACACAAGGAACAGAACTGTGCCTATAATGGATTTTTCATTTCAGCCACTGAACAGGAAAAAAAAACCCAAACGTATTTTAGAACTATTTCAAGTTGTGCAAATACTCGGTTCACCAGGCAAAACGCCCTTGTTTCAGATAGCTTACTTCATGTCAAAGTAGGGTAAGCTATCTCAAAGCATTAAGAGCATCCACAAGGGGATTTAATTGCTAAATATATCTGTGAATGTATACCTTAGCTTCCTTTGCAGTAACTTGGCTGAGAAGAGAACCTTATGGGTAGCAGATAAATAAATTAAATCTATAAAAGTAGGCAAGTGAAGAAACTACTGTCCTTTACTGTAGGGCACACACAACAGATAGGGCACTCACTGCCAACGCAGGAAATTCAGTTCTTCAACAAAGTATTTAGGCACCAATAAAAAGCAGAGCTATTTCAGAGGTCGCAAGCTCCACTCAAAAACATTCAGCAGCAATCTTCTCAGAGGCAGGAGACCCAAATGCAAACCTCTGCTCCAAATCAGGAGCATCGCCATTCCCTCCTCCATCTTGTTGCACCCGTGTCTGATGTTCAGGAGGCGGCATGCAGCTACCTGCCTTCCTGCTTCTCCCCACTTCGGCAGCTGAGGACAGGCATACCCCCACTCCCCTGCGTGCTGGTGCCCATCTGGGTGCAGGAAAGGGCTCTCCAGCGCCTGCAGTTATCCCAGGTGAAGCAGACAGGGCCGCCTTGGACCCGGGAGCAGCAGGGTAAACTACAGCTCCCAGAGGAAGAGACGAGACACCGGGACACAGACAAGCTACCTGACCCATTGCTAGCTGTCCCTCTGCCCAGGGCACAGGCTGTGCCACTGAAACCATGGGCCAGCGAGAGCCCCCACCTCGCACACCCACAGTGGCTCCCTGCTCAGAGCCATACCCCATAGCTGGGCCGTCTCCCCATGGATTATTCACTGTTAACTCTTCCTGTGAATCTAGCCTCGAAATTCAAAACTTTTAAATTTCAGAATTTCCTAATTGTAGAGGAAAAGGTTACCTAGAGTGGTCAACGTGGATTCACCAAGGGGAAATCATGCTTGACTGACCTGATAGCCTTCTATGATGGAATGACTGGCTGGGCAGATGAGGAGAGCGCAGTGGACGTTGTCTACCTTGACTTCAGCAAGGCTTTTGACATAGTCTCCCATAACATCCTCATAGGTAAGCTTAGAAAATGTGAGTTAGATGAGTGGACAGTGAGGTAGATTGAGAACTGGCTGAATGGCAGAGCTCAGAGGGTTGTCATCACAGGCGCAGAGTCTAGTTGGAGGCCTGTAACTAGTGGTGTTCCCCAGGGGTCAGTACTGGGTCCAGTCTTGTTCAACATATTCATCAATGACCTGGATAAGGGACAGTGTACCCTCAGCAAGTTTGCTGATGACACAAAACTGGGAGGAGTGGCTGGCACACCACAAGGCTGTGCCGCCATACAGTGAGACCTGGACAGGCTGGAGAGTTGGTCGAAGAGGAACCTAATGAAATTCAACAAGGGCAAGTGCAGGGTCCTGCCCCTAGGGNTAAAACCCCGCCTGGATGCATTCCTGTCCAACCTGCTCTAGGTGAATCTGCTTTGGCAGGGGGGTTGGACTAGATGATCTCTGAAGGTCCCTTCCAATCCCTACCATTCTGTGATTCTAAGTGAGCCATTCTAGCACTTCTGATTAGTAGGGAATTTTCCCCCTGCCTGAACAAAGCTACTTAGGAAATTCAAGCCAACTCATAGATAGCTTCAAGCTAGCCAAAATTACATTTTCAGTAAGTAAATTCCCTTCAAAATACACACATACATACATCCAACTCTAATAAGAGACTCTCATAACCATGGATCAAGCTGTCCCGACCCAAAACATTGCTCCCTCCTGCATTGCTGCCTGGGGGCTTTGACTGACAGCAAAGGTGGAGGAGAACACACTATCCCACAGCTTTATCAGATTGTATCAGAAGACCACAACGCACAACACACTTCTCCTGGAAGCTGGGGGCGGGTGAAAATAGCTCAGAAATGGAGTGGTGAAGCAAGTAAGAGGAAGACTAAGTAGGAGGCAACTTTGATAACTATTGTTACTGGAATCAAGTTCAGCAGCAGCAGGCTGTTACTTTTTTTTTTTCCCCCCCCCTTTTAAGAAGTGCCCACAGTACCTAAAAGAGGACCAGAGCACCATTTAACCCTTTAGGTTATGGCACATAGCCCGTGGTATACAGTAGCAGTGGCAGTGTGCTCGGTGTGTGACAGCAGTAGAATAGCATGCGATATTTCATATAAAATGGCCTAATTTGGGGGGTTTGGGTTGGGGTTTTTTTTGCTTCTGTGGATTTGTGTCGAGTATGTTTTAAGTGTAGCAACCATTGTGTTCTACAACAGGCTCACATGTATTGATTCCTCAGATATTTCAGTGTTGATCAAGAGCCTAGAATTTGGATAATGACAAAAGAGCGAGCTCATGAGGAAGGAAAGACTGAAACCACAGTCAGGGACACGGAATATTTTAAACATCAGTAGTCACGCAGCAAGCTTCACGTACCATCAGCAACACATAAACCCTATTCCACTGTAGGATGCATTCTGGAAGTGACATACTGTAACTTCAGACAGAAAAAGTTTTACATGAGTCTGTTCAGCAGGACTGAGCAATAAAAACAGAGCTAACCAGGATTTGTGAAGAGAAGCCAAGCAAAAAAACCACAACTGAAAACTGAAAGGCCATAAAAATTAACCCAAGTGAAATTTCATATGTGTTGGCCACCTACTTTTAGAGAAATGTAGATGTTTTTATCCCATTTAAAAATACTGCTAAACTGTGGCACCACACAGTAGAGTTTCAAGCTTACAACCTGAACAAAAAAACCAGGAGACACCTCACTCTTTCATAGCAGTAAAACAGGTCCCTAGAGATTGAAGGACAAAGGGATCCAACACAAAAGGTGATCTTCAATTCCATGTGTTACTTGTAAGGATGATGATTCAAAGTTTAAGTGAGAATATCCAAATATAAGCAAAAGAAAAACACGCTAAAAAGCATGAATGGAAACATTTTAACTCCCTCTGACACTACTGCAGTTTCCCTCAAGGATGAACTGATTTGCAATACCTACTATAAAACTAATTCTTTTCTCAATTCTAATTTTAAATATTCCTAGACTGCCTATTGCTGTCATTTTGAAAGATACAGAGTTTGGTGTATACAGAACACTGTAGTTTATTGAACTGGGATTACTGAAGGAACAAGAGTACTGATAATGAAAAAAGGGAAGAATCTGGACCGTAAAAACAGAGATGCTGGAACAGGAGAACAGAGCATATTCTTCATTTATCGTGGCCACAGTTGTAAACAGAGTTTTACTAACCCATTTACACAGTAACTAATACTGTGTACAGAGGAGTGTCCTTTTGCTAGGAGTACCCTTTTGCTTGTGGTGAGATGACTAGAGGAGGATTTTGTAAAACATTTTTAGTAGTTAGAGCCTGTCACAATGATACTGTAAAACTCACCAATATTTGTAAATTATTTTAACAATACTTCTTAACATCTGTAACTTAGATCTAAGACCATTCATCTGAATTTTTCAACATCCAAGATTTGTTTTAAAAAGAAAACCTGTAATTTCTTGCCAGTCCAGTTAAAACAAAGGTAAATTAATCGGATAGAAACACACTGTGCCACACTTTGTATTAACCAGCTGCAAATTCACTTACTATTCTAGTCACATAAGTCTTCTGCACCTAACATCCCAGCATAGTGACATTATAAAAATTCACCCACTTTAATGTACAGAAATATCCATGAACCTCAAATTATTATACTATAATGCTGTCAAATAAACAGACTACTGGAATTCAATTTCCAGAAAGCCAAGGCAAAATCTACTGGCCTTAATCTGAAATACCAGTGTCATTTTCAAGCCCTGTATTTAATTAATACTATTTACTGTCAAAAGCCGAGCCGGGTAAATATTTCACTCTTCCCAATTCAGGGACTAAAGGCAGGCCCAGAGGAAAATCTACCCAAGTAAATGCATCTCATCTTCTTTGATGATGCAAGAGCTCAGTTGTCCTGTTCTTGACCCCTCTAGAATTCCCAGGCTCCAATACTGGCGGTACAATGTCATCAATCTATATTTAAAATATATATTGATTTTCCACAGATGATAATGACAGCTATTTCTTCTGCAAATGCGTATATACTATACCTTTGCCCATACAAAAAGGTTCCTATCAAGGTAAGAAATGAAAAAAATCTTAGCAGAGCCCATTACTAAGTCAAAACCAATATTTAAGAAGTGAATAAAATCAAGTTAGCAATCTCATTTCCTAAATATTTTTTATTTATCTCACTGAAACTCAACTGTTAAAAATAATCTTCCAAGATATAGCTACGTACAAAAGGCAAGCTTCAATCAATTGAATGACAGTGTTTTCAACAGTCCTGGATATACATGAAGTTTGGTTCCATCAGTTCAGTAAAAAGTTCACTGACAGAGCACTCCATTTAAATCCATTCACAGTAATTAATGAGTTTTACATAGTTAAGAATGGTTTACTCCAGATTTATAATTAATTTGAATGTTGTGGCTTCAAAACTATTAAAGTATTTTAAAACTGCTTTCATTATTAACAAATCTAGTTCTACTAGTTGCAAGCATGATGCAATTTCTCTCTACAATACTGTCAATTTTCATCAGTTTTAAAGGAAATACGATATATTACATTTGTGTAAATTTCAGCTTTTCTGCAAAATAAAAAACAAAGATTTCCATAAGCTCCCATTTCCAATTTTATGGGGGGGGAATAAAAAAATCTGTGGGGTGCAATTGTATAAATCTTAATAGATGCTCATTTCTCAGTACTTCTGTTCTTATTGTACCACCCACACAGAACTTCACTCTGGGATTAGGAGTATCACTTTAATGCTGATTGCATTAAATTCACTACAATCAAGCATCCACTTTTACAGGCATCTTTATAGGCAATTTATATTAACTAATGTTGCTACTGAACAGGAGTGACTGAAAACAAAAATCTGATCATATTTCATGCAAAACACATCTCCTCAATTTCGAGGTCTAGGAATGGGAACACATTCCCTTTATTTATCACAAACCAATTCAACGCAGATTAAATATCCCTCCCAGATCCCTCTGCAAATAAGACGATCGGATTCAGTAAAGATTATCCATACCTGTGATCAATACCTGTATTTTATTTCAGGTAGTTCAGAAACACAGCTCCTCTGGGAATTCAGGTGCTCTGAACTGACTCCAGAGCTCTAGGCAGACACCATCCCAGCCTGGCTTTGCAGGCTGAGAGAAATGACCTTTCTCTTATTCAGATTTGATAGTTGGAACCTACTGTCACTTCCTCATTTGCATCCTTAAACTAATACTGAAGGCTCTTAAAACTCATTTCAATATAAGGCACTCTTTATTGTCAGTATTGTACTTTATTTGCTAACAGCGTTCCCTTTACACACACATGTATTAGGAGGACACAGTCAAAAATGAGACATCTGTCAGAATTTTCGTTATCTACTACTGCTGTAAAAAACAAGAAGTACTATAACTCATAACAAACAGACATACAAATATTTTCCATCTATCACACTTGACAGTAACTACAACACAAACGCCAATGAAATCACTACAAAGTTAGATTGAAACAGACTCTCCAGATCGAGAGTGACAGAAAACTGAGATTTCTCTAATCTATGCTCTTTTTTTGGTGAGAGGTGTTCCTTACAAAGCAAACCAGCTCATGCAAAAGGAGAAGTGGGGGGGGAGTATGTTTTCTGACTGAAAACTTTTAGACTAGGAACTAAAGTTAATATTTCTGTTTAGTTTTGGGGTTTTTTTAGAAGTCTAAACTTCTCACCATCCTAATTGCATGGCTTCTTGGTGTCACACAGCAGCTACTTCCCACCACCCCAATCAACAACATTCCAAGGGAACAGCCACAAATTCTGTCGTTTACATTATTTCTTATCAGCTCTATACACATATTCTAAAGCCATTTAACCAGTCCAAGATTCACACTCTTGTCTGCTGTATCATAGAAAAACAGATCCACTAAGTATTAAGCACCAGTTCCACTTTCCAAAAAACTGAATACAGTGATAGACAGGCTGAACGCACACAATTTCAGTCACAGTGGTGGCACAGTCTCACAACACACAGTCAAACTCAACACCTATTTCACAAGCAACTCCAGTCAAAAGTCGAGGCCAGATTTTCTTAAATGAAACCCCAACTGACAGATCCTTCAGACAACAGTATAATTTCAGACAGGTGTACTGGTTAAAATAAACAGCCACAGCTCTCTGATCTCGTGATGCAGAGGGCGAGTATCTGAGTATGTAGAATAATAGGAACAAAATCCTGGACATTTGGAAATCAATGGAAGAGTTTCCAAGGATTCAAAGGAACCAAAATTTGAAAATAGTCCTTGTCTTACGCATCTTACTTTTGCTGAACCATCTATGACACCAGTAACTACCCACTTTAGAGCAAAAGAATATTTTGAGTGGAGAACTACCTCTCCTACTTCATCCTTGCCCTCTAAATCCTTTCATGACATTCATTTTTTACAGTGGTTTCTTCCTCACTGCCATCACCATAGACTTCATATATAAATATTTATCTCCTATTTGCCCTTATTAAAGGTTTTGAACTTTTCAAACATAGCAACTATGTTTTAGTCAGTATCTGTAAAGGTATCAGAGTAATTTCTAGCACAGTAACAACCAAAATTATCATTTTGGTGAAGAATGTAGTGACACTAAGCAAAAGAGAGGGTATTTTTTCCCCCACATATATTAATTAGGGAAAAAAAAAAGCAATGATATGCAAATTGCTCTTTATTTGAATATTTACCTTTTTCAGTCTTTACCTAATGCATTCCTTTTTCAATGGAAAAATTACAATTGAGACAACTGAAAACAAACATACTATCAACTTGACAACAAAAGTTCATGTTCTCTTTGGAGAATTTTAGCAGTGACATTTTTCTTTATTACACATACCTAACTCATTCTATTATGAGTCCTATTCACTAGAAGAAAAAACGTTTTAGATTCTTACTATTTCCTTTTTTTAAAACAATTGCTTAAATGATCACAAAAGCAGCTTATTATCAAGAAGACCTGCACATGCCTATTATCATTATGCAGCCCAGATAAGTAGTGTAAATAAATAATAAGTCATATAGTGTAAGTAATAAGTGTAAATAAGTAATAACATCTATGTGGCTGAGCATTTTCAAGTTAATATAATACATAAACAAACTATTAACCAGTATTATAAACTTCATTGAACACAATGAACTACAAATTGTTTTATCAGAACAGCCAAGGGAACAGACAGAAAAAACAGAAGCACAGGAAAGCTGCTTAATCTGTTTTCATTCACTGATGCTACAAAATTCAGTAAGTTTAAAGAAAAGCATTTTTAGCCTGCAAAAATTGCTCAACATAATTAACAATAGAGGAAACGATACTTGATGTGGACATACATAATTTTACCCATAAATGGTTGGCACTTTATAAACAGTTATCCCCCAAACAACCAAAAAAGCTTTTCAGCAGGCTCATTTCCCACCTCTATATTTAGTGTGCAGACCTCAAAAATACATATTTCTGACCTTAATAAGTCACTCTACGTGTTAAAAGACAACATTTATTCATGAGCACCCTGAAAAGGTTCTCACATAAAGTCTCAAATGAGTATTTGTAAAAGATTTATACCAAGCGAGTATATTGATATATTAAACATACCTAAAATAAAAACACGGCATTTATATTCTACTTTCTTTCACTGCACTACCAAACTATTATTAGTCTACATTTAAACAATCCGCAGGGGTCCCTTTTTCTAATTCTCAGCGGTATTATCCCTTCTTGTGAGTGGAGTTAAACAGGCACAGCGCTGCCTGACGGAGTCATCAGACAGTAATTCTTGAGCAACAAGCAGTTTAAGTCATCAGTGTCATTATACCGATTTCAACCCTCAATTTAGGTAATTTATTAGTGCAGAGATTTGGATGGAAAAGCTTGTATTATTTCATACTCAACCTTTGCCATAAGATAGACCATAATCAGC
This sequence comes from Burhinus bistriatus, assembly GCA_013397275.1. NCBI lineage: Eukaryota > Metazoa > Chordata > Aves > Charadriiformes > Burhinidae > Burhinus > Burhinus bistriatus. The sequence continues at coordinate 137,645 of VYXH01001429.1, read as the reverse complement.
ACATTTGAAAAAATGTCAATTCCTTAGTTACAGTATAAAGTATCAAACAAACCTAATGTGAAAGCACATCACATGTTGATCCCTTCAGCCTTTCTCAGTGGAGTCCCATTCCCAGTCCTGGCACTAAAGCAAGGTCCCCACTTCCATAACCAGTCTGGGAGCTATTTTTGAAAGTCTAAAATGTTTGCATTTTGACTCACTGTATAATATCATACATTACTTAAAACCAAGGCTTGTTCTGCTGTATCCACACAATCAATTTAAGACATCTCACATCAAATTCCCCAGTGAAGAAGATAAAAGTGTAACAGAGTCCAATTAAATGCAATAGTATATAAACAACTCACCAAGACTCAGTGAGGCTGGCAACAATTTCTAGGGGCTGTGCATGCGGGGGGCCTCACTACTCAGATACATCTCAAGCGTGCTAGGAACAAAATGGAGAGAAAAATATTAGTCTTTTTTTTGGAGACACGCATAGAAAAATAAAACCACGAATGCTTAGCACATCATAGGTTTCAGCATAACACAAGGAGGGAAAGACAAACTTTGCAGAGCATTATCTGCTTTTCCAGACATAACTACAACCCCCTTCCAGGCGCACAATCACTCCAGGCACACAACTTCCTCTGTACCTGCTGCCCACTGCAAATTCACAGTGATAGCAACTAAGACGTTTACATTAACTTACAGGGTACACAGCCTTTATTTTCACAAAAGAATCTGTGGGAACTCTCTGTGAAAGTGGCTGGTTCCTTTTTTGGTTGGCTGCTTGACTGGTTGACTTTATAATACATCAGTTTCAAATCTCCAAAAAGGAGAAACGGGTATGCTTCTAAAATGTCTTTCAATCACTATTAAAAGTTGTACGTACAGATGCATGTTTCTTCTATGAATCTCCACTTACAGTACTCCTGACCTGAGTGACAAGTATCCATGGAAAATAAACAGAAAGCTCTTAATTAGTATGGAGCTTAATTAAGAGTCCAGTATAGCAGAGGACATACCTTGCACAGCAATACACATTTCTTCAAGGAAGAGGAGCATGCCACTATCCACATAAATATTATACCTGCATTTCATGTTTGTAGGTCAAACAGTACTTTATGTCAAATGTAACCAAGCAAGCTACCAAAGAAGAGTTTTCTACCTTCTTATTCTGACAAACAAAAAGGCAGAACATAAAGAAAATGCAAGATGCATTACAAGAGTCATCAACAGGGAAGAAAAAGCGCACTAATTATGCCTCAAGAGAAATGGAATTTAGAAACAACTTCATTCTTTCTGTCATTTCTGCCATCTCACAGAAACCTTCTTCAAACAAACTCTGCTTAAGTTTTCAGTCACAGGCAGGATACCGCTACAGTAACAGGCTATTCAGGGGCGCCACTAACAAAGACGTATTCTTATATAAAATATATATGCAGAACATATGAATACATTACTTCCTCAGGAATGCCCAAAAAGCACACAAGCTCTACAGATGCCAAACATGGGGCTTCAAGTGGGTCCTCACTGACAGAAAACATCATCTTGTCTTCGAATAAAATTTTGAGTGAAACACTAATAGATCTTTTGGTGATTTAGTGAGATTTACAGTGTCTGTTAGATGCCTGCAGTTCAGAGAGACACACCAAAGGGAAGCCGCTGTCTCACCCACAGATGAGGGCTGCAGCCCCAGCCCGTGGTGGGGAGACCTTTTCCACAGAGGAGCAATAATGATGAGAGTGCCTGTGCAGACAGAAGCATTTCCCACTTATCTCCTGTCTTTTAGCTGCTGCACACCAGTGAATGAGGATGACTACTCTACCACCATTTTGTTTCTGGACAACTAGCATGGCTGCTCACTGGTATTTTCCTACTGCTGATTTTTTTTTTTGGGGGGGGTCCGACCTCCTGATCTGCATGGCCTCCAGTACAACAGCTCAAAGACTCTGCACATCAGTACCGCAGCTCCTGACCGTTACGCTGTGGCCCAGGAGGTGCCACGTGGCAACAATGGAAATGACAAATTTTGCTGGTTTTCATTTGTTCTATTCACAGAACATTTAGAAACAATAATACTTTCTGGAAACCAAGACAATATATTATAGTCTTACAGTAGAAGCACTACCTTCAAAATACTACTAACGAAATCTTTCTGTCCAAGTAAAACTCTTGAATAATATAGTAACCAGGGATAAGCTTATGTACCCAAATAGATGTACAATTTGGTATATTCCAGATTTATTCCTCAAACTAAGCTAGACTGTCAGTGAAGAAAAGTGATGGACATGAAATGATGGACAATGAGATTACCTATTAGTTCTTGCCTTCCCTTCTCAAGCCCTTGCTGAAGCTTGAAATAAAGGAAAACCGGCACTGCAGCAAAAGGAATGCTAGTACCTGCTCCCATGCAAATTCCTATCAGAATCAGGAGTTCTTGGGATCTCCCTCAAAACTCAAGAGAAACCACTCTTGCATAAAGCCAGCTTTCACAGTAACACAATGGTGGTGCTCAACGGCCTGCAGGTCGGCCTCATGCTAAGGCCTACATAAGGAACAGGTCTCTGCCTCAAACAGTACACAAATTATCAGCATTAGCTACGATATAAAAACAGAATACACCACAGCCATTATTCACCACACTTGCCATTTTCCAACATCACCATTCAATCGTCCACCCCCCAAAGGGTAAAAGAAAAATTTTCAAAGGTCAACATAATAGCTAAATCCAACTGGTATGGCTCTAACCAACATGCCATCCTCTGACTTCAGACCGTCCTACATCTTTATTTTCCATTCACGCAGTCATTTCTTTCTTTTCCAGTGCAAAGGGACATCTATATTCCAGGTACCTAAGATGTGTTACCTCCTGGCCCCGTAAAAAACTATAAACTGTGAACAACACATAATTACCAACTCTACAAACTAGTTTAGCTAAAAGCGAGTGAACAAGTACCATTTTCAGACATACTTATAAGAGACCATCATCTACAGTGTGCAAGCTTAGTGAACATATTTCTCCATCTACTTACAGCCTTCAGGTTCCCTCATTTTTATACTAACAAGAAAAGGTGCCACAAATGATCTCACCATTGTGCAATTAACAGTAATTTCACACAGAACTGCAGCAAGAAAATAGTTTGAAGGCTCATTAAAAATTCAGTATCTTTGTATCAAAGTAAGCCATGATTCTTAAAACAAGCAAAAGTATGTCTGCACTGCAAATGCCAAAACAAATTGGCAAGCAATTAAAAAAAAAGCTTTAAACTATGTTATTAGAGCTACGTTTTATAGCCAGTAAAGTATCAAGAGGCTAACTTTTTCTTTTAAGATAAAGGCAACAAGTATTCTGGCCACACTGAAACGAAGTAATAATATTTTAGTTGTAAATTTTTACTTTGGAAAAAATACAAAGATTTAGACTTGAAGAAGAGCTTTTCTCCCTGAGAATATAATTGAAATCTGCTAAAATAAATAATGTATTTATCTGTATACACTCATAATCTTCCTCCACAAAGAATCTATTTTAGGAAACCGATAGAACAGGAGGAGGATGTTGCTCATATCGCTGGATACCAAGGTGCAAATTTATGTAAGAGTAGCAAGTGAAATTAGTTGGCATTAATCACATTTATTTCTGGGAATAACATACATGGTTGGTCAACAGGTCCTGACACTGATTTTGAAATAGTAAAGAATAAGGACTGAAGAGCTACCTTGTGAACTCAAAGTACGGTGGAAGAAGTATGAAGAAAAGTAATCTCCACTGCAAACCGGGTGGTACGTGAACTCTCACTTGCACAAGTATTAAAACATATGACCTTGGATTTTGGGTTGGGG
>VYXH01001429.1:113118-127886 GCA_013397275.1 Burhinus bistriatus | reverse complement strand
GGGGGGGGCGGGGACGAAAGTCCTTCGGCCTCGGAGGGCGAGACTTTCAGTGTGGCCCTTTGCGGTCCGCCCTCGGGGCAACCTCGCTCGCAAACGGACCGGGGCGATCAGCCCTGGCGGGGCTGTTGGTGGCCCATATTCACAAAAAAACACGGGGACGAGAGGAACAGTCTTACTTCTTTTCTTTGCCCCCGGGGGGGGGGGAAGAGGAAAATAAAAAAAGAAAAGGAAAACACACACATGCTGAAAATTGTGTCACAAATGCACAGCATCAGCTGTGTCGTGCTCTCAGGAACGGGGTGGGGGGGATGAAGATGCAGGCTTTTCCTAGGTTGGAGGAGTGAATATGCGAGTTAAAAATTATTATGGGTGATTGTTAAACATTGCCCTTAGTTCAAGAAGCAATCCACGATGCAGAAATCCTCTCTTGAAAAAAAAAAAAAAAAGCTTTACATTTTCACGTGTCGATAACAGCAAGCTATATGCTACACACTATAACTACTGTTATTTCTCATATTTTCTCACATGGGTGTGCAGCCCCAAGTTTTTCTGCAGCTATCCACAGATTATACATTGTTACTGGTGGTACTGCTAAGTCTGTTTGCAATTAGGCTTGTCCAATACTTTTTTGATCATAACCCTTATTTTTCAGATGGTTACATTTTGCCCTACTGTGCTGCATACAATTTCCCATACTTGTGTCTGATTCAATTTTTTAAAGCTTTTTTTTCTTTCATTGGGCAAAAATAGTTCAATTGTTTCTCCAAACAAATTAAAGGAAAACTCTTTCCCACTGTCCTCCCCCATGTTAAAAAAAGTCTTTGCAACCATGTCACTGAAAACTTGTAATATTTGCCTCTTCTAGAGATAGAACTCGGGTATGGGAGTGATGGCCACAAGAAATCTATTTGAATTTAGTCCCATTAGGAAACAGGGGTGGAGGGATTGTAGATTGTATGTGCTCAATTAGAGCTTTGCTGCTAAATTAACCAGAGATCCTGCATTAAATGCCACTGTTTTAGGGGGGGTACTTTTGGCATCATCTCCAGAAGACAAGTGAGCATGCTCCAGTGTTGGGCTGCAGCAGCTGGAGTGGACAACCTTTTTTAATGTCTCTCCCCATCAGTCGTACACGGCAGAGAAATTACTCTGCCTTCAAGGAGCTCTTCCACTCTGCCTGTACAACAGGTAGGCAGCAGAGATTGAAGGTTAATTCTGTGTGGAGTGCAGAGAAATCAGAATATTACCTTGAAATAACATGGCAAATGAGAGTTGCTTGTATGTGAAAAAAACCTGGGGCAAAGAGTTCTGGAGAGACAGAGCTTTTCCTCTGGCCTCATTTGTTATATCTGTGCAAATCTCTGTAGCAAATAAGCTAACAGTTATAGAGGCAATAATCTCATTTACCTCCACAGTCGTGATTCATTTGTTCTCCTATGCTAAGTGAAAGAGTGGTCTGCTGGGGAATGGGCGGGGGAAACAGAACCAAAACCAAAACCAAGACAACTATGTATTTAATTTTATGACCATGAGCAGATCAATTTAGAATTGCAGAGGTAATTTTAATTCCAGTATTTCTTATTTATGAAAACTTGATTTTTTTTCCAGCTTCACGCTTCCTTTAACATAACCAAAAGTCTTTATTATACTAGTACCTGAATCCACCAGGAAGAGCAAGGAAGGCCTTTTAACTTGCTGCAGTACAAACATAAAAGATAGCCCATGTAACACAAAGTTTATGGTCTCAACATTCACAAAACCCCCTGAGTCTGATGCGGCTGAGTGTCCTTGTCAAACTGGGTGAGAGAGGGTATTTAACTACACTCATACGCTCAGATCCATTGAAATTTGTTACAAGCTTCTAACTCCTGAGCAAATACATTTTGTCATCTAAAGCCAAAACTCAAAACCCTGGTTACAAATATCACCCTGTCCGAAGACCAGCAATTATGTTATTCCTAACTGCTATTCTTTAAAGGGAAAGCACCATCTCCCAGATGGAAAACAGATTTGATAAACACATTTCAGTGCTGGAATTTATTCGGCATTACAGCTCCTCTCTGAACCTTCTCCAGAGTCACTATCGCTGCATTGTGCTGACTAGAGCTGGGCTTAGTTTTTCAACAGAAACTTCATCCATTCTAAACAAGAATAATATAAACTTTCTGTCGTCTTCTCATATTCATCCTCCCATTTATACTTCCATTCGTGCTGGCTATTTTGTTCACAGCATCACTTTATACATTCACTTGATTATTCACTGTGATCTGCAAACCTTTCCTGGCGTGAAATTTAACACAGAGAGAAGTTTTTAATTATTTTGAATTTTCAGTGAAGTTTGGCGTTTTTGTTTTTTGGGGTTATTTTTATTATTATTTTTCTAAATCAACAACAAAAAAATCAGAATCCAAACACAACTGTGTTTTCCTGATCAGTATAACCATATATTGTCAATGTTCTTTTTTCTTACTTACTTTTTTTACATAACATATTTCTTAAAAAATTAGTACATGGGGTACTGTGAGTAAAACTAGCATTTGCAGGTGTGTTTCTAACTGATTCTCAAGTTAAAGTTATTCTTCCATTAGGTGAAAGGTTATGAACAACTCGTTGAATGCTTATGAACTTGGTGGGCCACTCAGGTGTGGCTGCTGTCTCATAAAGCTCTATCTGCAGCTTTAACACGTAGCGAAGAAGGGTTTATGTGCACCTGCTGACACCAGGGCTACACGTAATGCAGCTGTTGGTGCACAAAGCCTTTTTCATAAGCAGCTGCATTTACCCTGTAGAATCATTCTGCCCACCTTTATGGGGAACCGAGTCCCCACTTACTCATTAACCTTCCCAAGTGGATTTAAATATGGTCTTTATGAAACCAATAAGATTTTTGTTGACACAGTATATACCTAACTCAAACCCACAAGGAAAACAAAATGAGAGTTAAAACCATTCAAACCTACTATAACATCTTCATCCTCTTCAGGGTGGGGCGGACCTGTCTTCTGGTTGAACCCTCAGCTCCAAGCAGGGCCAATTTTGAAGTTATGCCAGATTTCCCAGGGTCATATTCAGCTGAGGTCTTACTATTTTCAATTATGGAGATTCCACAGCCTCTCTGGGCAACCCATTCCAGTGTTTGACCACATTTGTGATCCCTCCCCCCTCCCTGGTATCTGATAGGTCTCTTCCAGCTTGTGCCTGTTGCCTCTAACAGTGAAAAGGCCTCTGTGAACCTCCAAGAGGGCTCCATCTTCTCCATACATACCCATCATGTAGCTGAAGAGAACAATAACATTCTGATCAGCCTTCTCTTTTTAAGACTGAACAGCCTGACCTTCTCAGCCTCTTCTTGTATGTCACGTACTCCAGCCCCCTCACCATCATGGCAGCCCTCCTCTGGATTTGCTTTTTTATGTACTGGGTAACTCAAAACTGCACACAGTAGTCCAGATGCGATCTCACAAGTACTCCACAGATGGGAATAACCACTTTTCTCAACCTGCTGGCTATTCCCTTGCTATTTTGGCCCAGGATGCCTTTGGCCTTGGAACACTGCTGATTCCTTGTTGCTCACCAGGACCCCCAAATACTTTTTTGCAAAGCTGTTTTCTATCTGCTTGCCCCCCAGCTCATAAAGTGGATGGCTATTCTGTCCCAGATACAGGGTGCTGCACTGGCATTTGTTGAAGTTTATGAGATTCCTGCCAGTTCATTTCTCTACCTTGCTGAGGTCCCTTCAGTGCACTGACCAATCCTTCCCAATTTGCTGTCATCTGCACTTCACCTCATTACTGAGGTCTCTGACAAAGATGTACACAGTGTCAGCCTCAGTATCCACCCTTGAAGCATACTGGCCACCAGCTGTACCTGCTACTGCTGATCACAGCCCTGGAGCCCAAAGGCCCAGCCAGTTTTCCACCCAACTTATCTTCCACTTATCTATTTCATACGTCCCTGATGTGGTTAAAGGAGGTCTATGGGTGATTGTGTCAAAAGGTTTGCTAAAGTCAAGATAAATTACATTTACTGCTCTCCCCTTCTCCACAGACTCAGTTATCTTGTTATAGAAAACAGTCAGGTTTGTCAGGCACAATTTGCACTTTGTAAACCCTTACTGCCTCTCCCCAGTCACCTTCTTGTCTTTCAAACACCTGGACATGCTATCCAGGAGGATTTACTACTTAATCCTCCCACAGACTGAGGTCAGGCTGGCTGGCCTGTATTTCCCTGGTTCTCCCTCCTTGAAGATGGACACGACATCTGTCTTTTTCCAGCCACCAAGCTCTTCCCGCCGTCACCACCACCTTTACACGGTACACACACGAACCTGTCGTGATACACATACCCTGTGGTTACTACAGTGCCCCTCTGAGCTCACATCACATCTCCAAACTGTCACTGATTATCCTCCTTCCATTAGCCCTTTACCATGTTCTGCCCTCTCAAAATAACACATTGACTTATATGACACTATGTTCTTTTAAAGCACCTAGGATCTGGCTCAGATCCTTCAATGGCACTTTGGCTTTGTTGCCATTTGATACAGTGATACACTGGACTCTTGAAGTGAAGAGCATATCCTCGGCGTATAGTGCTTATGTGCTAAAACTAAAAATAATATTTTTTTTTTTGTCCTGGAAAAACTTCAGACATAAAAAAGAAATTTTTTGTACCTCAAATAACAAACTTGTAAATTAAAAAGTAGCTAATCAAACATCTTATTGTATGTTGATGTCTTATTAATTCAATAATTCGCTTCACATTCATTTTTGTAAAATCAGATAACCTTGAAAAGCTCCATACTTTTTTAATACAAGAAATCGATCCAGATCAATTTCACCTTATAAACTGTTTTTAAGAGAGTTATAAATGTATAGGGTAAGAATTAGATTTTTAATCAATATCTGTGAAAATTTTTTTATACTGCAATAAATTACTCATTTTACTCATTCTACTTTGGTAGCAGTTCATGCTAAGACAAAATAACGTTCAACTGAGGGAAATACACCTGTAGAGCTAAAGCACAATTGCTATACTATTACCAGAAGTGTATATATTTTTTTTGTATTGTAATATCACACCAAAACCCAGCCCACTTGCTTCTGCCACTTTCCTTCAGCTACATTTCCTTCAGTGATTGTGTCCACCTGAAGGGCTGGATCAGACAAACAAAGTCTGCCCCTGAAGTTTTTCTCACACACTGTGATGGGATTGCTACACAGGTGCCACCAAATTCCAACCATGAGAAAAGGGGTAGTGCCTGCTGGGCACTCCTGGGCAGCCTGCTGGAGATGACCCTGCTTGAGCAGGGCGGTTGGACCAGATGACCTCTAGAAGTCCATTCCAGCCTCAGGAATTCTGTGGCTCTGTGATATTCTTTGTGGAAAACAAAATTCTTCCTGCTACTCTGCTTTATTTCACACTGCTCTCCCAACTTGTCCAATCAGTCTTCTCTTTAAGCATCTTTTTTTTTTTTTTCTTTTGGCCTTTTTTTCCCTTTTATCTTTAGTTTTGCTAGTCTTTTATTCTCTGTCTCTCCCGTATTCTCAACCTGCAGCATATGCTCAACAACAGTTATTCTATGACATACTCTGTATATTCATGCAGTCTATTCAAAAAGACATTGCTGTTCCTCCTACTGAGGAAGAAAAAAACCCATCTCACCCCTATACTCTGACTTTAACCAAAAATGTAGTCAGCCATCAAGCATACACATTAAGGGGTATAACTGAGCTACATATAAGAAATATAGCTAGAAGTGTTTCATTATGGTTTTGCTGTTTAAAGAGTGATGTTCTCTTCCCCTTGTAATTACACCGTTGAATATGTTAACTTACCTTTTGTTTAGAATTGTGTAACACTATCTTCTTCCCTTGATTTCCTGCACCTGAGTACACAGATTTTTATACCTTCTCAAGAATTTGATAATAAAGAGCAGTGCTGAGGAAGGGCAGAATCAAAAGTCATCCCACCATCAGCAAACGGATATGTATACCTTAACAAGCCCCCTAGACACACTCTTTGTGATGCTGTCTTCGGGATGTGCTCTGAAAAATTATTCTAAGGCGCTTTATTCATTCATATTTAACAACTACTTCTCATCGCTGACCACATACATTAGAGTGTTCTCCTCCTAAATCATAATGATTGTGCAACCCTCAGCCTAAGTGGCCCTACTTCTTTTATGTTGAATGTACTTTCTAAATTCACTATTAGCCTTGAGCAATTCACTATTACACCTTGAGGATGATCAATCTGTCTTCTCCATTGGCCACTTACTATGTAAATCTAGAGTTATGTACACATGTAAATTTACTAGTTCATGTAATTAGAGCACAGAAAATATAAAAACCCCAAAACTTCAGAGTGGTGGTGAAGCATGTTTTTAATCAGCAAAAACTCCGCATGTCTGTACAAGTAGCACATTTCATGCAGCAGACTTAAGATCTGCCTCTCTATGTTGCAGTTCTTAATGCCATTATGAAAGAGATGAAATAAAGATGGAAGGATGACAGTGATTTAGTCACAGAACCAGTTAAATGGCTTTCCAAACTTGAGGTCACAGATAGCTTTTTGATTTACAGATAGCACAGAAGCTTGATCTTACAAACCTTTAACTGAAGTAAATAAAGTCCAGAAAGTAAGAAGAAGGAAATATAAGGAGCCTGGCTTCACTTCAGGATAGAGTTAAGAGTTTTATGTTCAAATTCTGTACATTCAGACATTCAGCTGCTTGCTGGCTTTTTTTTTTTTTTACCTTTTTAAAAATTTTTATTATTACAATTACATTTTCATTAGAGCTTCCTAAACTCACGGTTTTGGTTCTACTTCCTCCCCTAAACTCCAGAATAACCACATTTTTGTATGGAATTATTTAATCTAACAAATATTTGAAAAATTTATTGTCCCTGAGCCTTTTCAACTACATAGTAGGACAGAGCTTTTCCATCCCCTCGGACTGCCTCCATTTCACCCTAATGGAATGCCCTCTGAAAGCACCTTAGCATCAGCTTCATCTGACTCACCAGAAGAAAGCATCAGGGATGGGGAAGAGTCATTCTTAAAGACCAAGCCAGAGAGTGCAGAGCAACCAGAAGAGTTGAAGATTTCCCTGATCAGCTTTGAACATCTGTCCTTCCCTTCCCCAAGCAGCTCCTTGGATTTGCAGACTCCTTGTTCAAGGTGGTCTCCTTGAACTGGATTCCCCCACTTTTGGACTTTAGGAGCAGACACTATTACCACATGAACCTCCATATATAGGATCAAGATGACACATTGCTCACAATACAGCAAGCAATTCTATGCTTTTATTTCTCCTTTCTTGTATCAGAAAGGAAAGATAAAAATGCTGAGTTTTAAACAATCACCGGGCATCAAATTAGCACCTCACCAAAATGAGTCTCGGCTCCAGCCTCCCTGCACGCTCAAGTAGACAGCTCTGTATCAGTAAAAGATAGGTCACGTTTCTGCAGTTGCCATCCTACCATAGTACATTCTCACATCTCTGGGTTTTGTAGACGGAGATACTGCTTTTGGTTTGACTACATGTGCCTGTTATATATCCATTAAATATGGCTCACCAGGAAACAGCAAGGTTAGCAAAGCCAAGGTTGAAGGAGGAAGACGCTACAATTGTGTCACATTGTGAAAGTTTTTCTTATGCCCTCCCACTCCAGCCCTTCCACTGAAGTTCTCAAATACATTTGTAATAATTATCATGAGTGCAAAACCAAATATTAAACAGTAAAGCTGTTTCATAAAAACAAACAAAAAAGATAAAAGGAACTAAGAGAGAAATGGATAAACTAACTTAGGGCTTGTATTTGCAGTAAGACCATACATGCTTGAATAGGTGCTTGAAAGATGATGCAAATGCACTGAATGGTTTGGAAAAGCACAATTTGTAGCCATGTATGTACTTACACATAACAACCAACTCAACCTTGCCATTGTCTGGTGACTCCAACCTGGCAGCTGAGGTAATGGGCTCTGTCAATAGTTGTGCTTGCACGGTTTAAATCAACAAGTGTTTTGCAAGAGCCACTGAAGGCCTAACATTTAGAAGACAAGTGGTACAAAGCTATCCCTCCTCCCCGACCTTTGCAGTCCTTTCTATGCTGTCCCTCTCAGAAGACGAGTTGCAACCAAAGCTTTCCCCTCTCCGTTTTCACTCTTATAATTAAGAAACATCCTGCGTTAGACAATTCAAGTATATTTGATGAGATGATCACAGATACTGTGCTCACTGGGCTGCAGGCTTCCGAAAACAATTGTCCTTTGTATATTCCTCTATCCAGTCTCAGCCTTATGCTTACCAAAAGGAAAAAAAGTCCTATGAAGGACAGGCTGAGCTGAGACAAAGTTGTCCATTTTTTACATCAAAGAGTGCCAAAGTACGAGGAGGAATTTAATTTCTGTATAGAAAACTATCACATTCCCTCTTAGTTTAAATACAGCTGGGTTGGTTAAATATATACCCTGAATCCAGAAAAAAAAGAAACAAGATCATGAGGCTGAAAGAGGTCAAGAGGCCATCTGTGTCCACCCACTTCTTTTAAGGCAGGATGATCAACACCTATCTCACTCCTAATGCATTGGTCTAACCTGTTCTTAATGACCTGTGATGAAGACATCTCGGCCTCCCAGGCTGCTGCATTGCTCTGCTCTCTTCACAATGCTTTCTAATGCTTAAACATGGTTTCTTTTGCTGCATTTTAGGCCTTTATCTTCTCCCCAAATCTACCATAGATATGGAGATGGAGTTTTTTTCCTTTTTTTTTTTGTTTTGGTTTGGTTTTTTTTCTCCCAGTTCTCACTGTTTTCAGAGCTGCTGCAGTGTTTCTCCTCAAGTCTTTTTCTAGCCTGAGCAATCCCAGTTCCTTCCAGCTCTCCTTTTAGGGCATGTTATGCTGGTCTCCACTCATTCAAGCTGCTATGGAGTTTCTCCAGTTGGTGCAGAGAGAAGGATGCATTTTTGATACTGAGCATACTGCTTAGTTTGAGGCCTTACTGATGCTGAAAGAATTACTTCATTTGCCACGCAGGCTGTATGTCCCTTTCCACATCCCAGTAAGCATTTATTCCTCCCCTATCCCTGCAACAACATGGCATTGCTCACTGTTGTTCAGAGATCAGATCCACCATCTTGACTTTAGGACCCCTAAATTTAAAAAATGCAGTTTAATATATTATTACAGACATTATATTGATGTAAAGACATACACCACTTCAACTGAAAACTCACCCAGTCATTATTTAAAAAAAAAAAAAAGAAAGAAATCTAACAGATGTGTTTAGAGCACTAATGTGTGTACATTTTGGCAAGATCAAAAATCTAAATCAAAGCATAATAAACAAAGACTATTGCTACTGCTTGTGGGCAGACCTGCCTGAATTTTTCAAAGACAATGGCACATACATTATTTTCTGTACTGGTCCTATTTCTACAAATCAGAATCAGGAATATCCGAAAACCACTCTTTTAACTACAGAAAAGTCTTAGTAACATCTCATTATAGTCTTAAGCCAAACAGTCTGATTTGTAGGAAAAAAAACCTCCAAGGGTGGAGAAAGATACTATTTATGTCTATGAAACTGAGATGGTCACATTTGCTCAGGTATTCTGTTCATACTTGTACATTTTTTGAAACAGGTCACATAACTATAGGTTCAAACAGGGAACAACGCTTCTGCTGTTGCAGTGATTAGTTGTTGAACAGGATCCCATTTTGCTAAGGACTGTACAAGTTTATTGCAAAAAGATTTTCCCTAGCCAAACATTACGAGCTAAATACCAGATAAGGAATGGGTGGATTGGAAAAAAAGAAAATAAATAAAACCCCAACCTACAACCCCCATCTCCACCCTGCACCTAGAGAATGGAGTTAAAAGAACACTGAAAAATTGGCCAAGTACAGGGCTTGGTATGATAGAGAGGTGTCCTACTCCAGCAGCTACTTAACTGTTGTTGAGTCACTCTTGGTAGAAACTAGAGCAGGGTAAACAATGCAACAATTCAAAAAATTCAGGAGACACCCTTAGGTAAGTGCTTCGGCAAATATATTTAGCTTTGCCGGGGATACTCACTGAGACTACTTACATGCCTAAGTACCTTGCTAATCGGGAGGCTATTTAAGCTATTTGGAGTCAGAAATTGAAATGTGTTTGTTTGTGTGAAGCTGGTGGGCCTGGTTTTAGCTAGCTCTTGCAGGACAGAATCATGCATAATACAATATGCCTTCCCAACATGCCTTCAGTTGAACTTATTTGCTACCTATATATTTTTAAAGATGATTTTTAATACTCATTATTGTAGACTCATGTAGTCCCTTTTTTCTGTTAAAATGAAAAATATCAGTGAAAGAAATTAATTAATCCAACACTTCAGTATTGATAAATTACTTGTAATTTTGAGGCAAAGGATGTTTGCAAACAGAAAATAGCTTTTTTAGAAATTACTTAAATCTCATCCCCTACTGCTTTGATAAAAGCTTTCATTTTCTTTTAATAACAATGATAAAGAAGGAACCCTGGATCATGACATGTGGAACAAGTAGTATTCAAGGAAAGTAATGTATAATTGTGTATAACTTGTGTACAATTTTGAGTGTGTCAATATTCATAAATATAACACATTGTGTTTTGTTGTACACTCATTGGTAAATACAGAGCACAGGGCTTGGTTTTCCATACCAACTGTCTTACATGCAATTTTATGACAGAATGCATTTTACTTTGTATAGAATCATAGAATCGTTTAGGTTGGAAAAGACCTTTAAGATCATCCAGTCCAACCATTGACCCTACTCTACCAGGTTCGCCACTAAACCATGTCTCCAAGCACCACATCTACATGACTTTTAAACACATCTAGGGATAGTGACTCAACCACCTCCCTGGGCAGCCTGTTCCAATGCTTGATAACTCTTTCAGTGAAAAATTTTTTCCTAATGTCCAGCCTAAACCTCCCCTGGTGCAACTTGAACCCGTTTCCTCTTATCCTATCGCTAGTTACCTGGGAGAAGAGATCAGCTCCCATCTCACTACAACCTCCTTTCAGGTAGTCGCAGAGAGCAATAAGGTCTCCCCTCAACCTTCTCTTCTCCAGACTAAACAATCCCAATTCCTTCAGCCGCTCCTCATAAGACATGTTCTCCAGACCCCTCCCCAGCTTTGTTGCCCTTCTCTGGACACACTCCAGCACCTCAATGTCCCTCCTATACTGTGGCACCCAAAACTGAACACAGTACTCAAGCTGCGGCCTCACCAGCGCTGAGTACAGGGGCACGATCACTTCCCTGCTCCTGCTGGCCACACTATTCTTGATACAGGCCAAGATGCCATTGGCCTTCTTGGCTACCTGGGCACACTGCTGGCTCATGTTCAGCCGGCTGTCCACCAGGACCCCCGGATCCTTTTCTGCCAGGCAGCTTTCCAGCCACAATACATTCTGTAATTTGTATGTGAAAGATTTATGTAGAGATACGTTCTGGACCACTCTTGCTGATTTTACTGGTCAGAAAAACACTAAACATGCGGAAACAACACCTTATTAAAACTAAAGGCCTTTTCTCATTACATCTCCTTTGCTTCTAAGCTAAATTGTCACTGAATAAGCCAATTCTATAGAGGTTTTTGGTTTTTTCCTTGTCCTGTGTTCTGAGATGTAGTGGGGCCTGCAGAAATGTCTGATAAAATCTCACATATAACAAGTAATTCAGAAGGCTTTGTAAGCAATAGCTGCCGTTGCTTCTTCAGACTAGAGAGAGCCTCTCATGCACTAATGCGCTTAGTTAGGTTTTGTGAGGAGCTCAGAGGAGGATGCGCCCTCTTCCTGATACAGTTTGTTGAGCCTGGACTCTGTACCACTGACACTGTTCAGCAACTGTCTGCACCAATAATTTAAAAAAAAACAAGAAATCAGGCTGCTTTTATCAGGAACAAGTAATAAATCTTATCACGATAGTAAAAAAAAATGGCAATTTCTGATGTGTGACATTTTCATTGCTTGAGAATGAATCAGTGCAAAGTGAGGTAACCCGTGCACCCCGACACTTAGAGCTGGGGGCACATTAAATCAGGCGCCGCCTTTTGGAGTCCCTCTCCATATCTTCAGTGGGAGGGTCTCCATTGTACCCTAGAGGGGACACCAAGTTTAGCAAAGGCTCTTCAGATGCCCCTCCAAACAGGGACAGCAACAAAGCCACACCATAGCCAGTAGCTCGTTCATCTGCATGAACAGGTGCAGCAACGTCTATATGGACCCAGACTCCAGGCCAGTCAAAGCCAATATGAGAAGCAATGAAGAGCCCAGCACAGGAGCTTGGAGTATTGTCTCGGTCTGCCGCAGAGTTCTTCGTATCAGCTACAGCAGAGGTAAATTCACTGAAGTGGAGCTCAGGGCAATACACAAGAGGATGGACCAAGTCTCCACAGTTCCTGCCAGCTTTAACACAAGCCTTTTCCCACTCTTCATTATTGGTAAGGACAGCAGCATGATACTGAGCTCCAGTACAAGTGGCCATATCAAGAATGATATCAGCTCCAAGATCTTTGCATGCGTAAGCTACTCCATCAGCCGGTATCAGTCTACCTTCTGCACCAGTGTTATTGATTTCAACAGTTTTCCAGAGTAAAGAACATGAATATCATGTTGTAATCTACCCGTAAAAGCAGAGTAAAATATTACATACCTCTGTTAAATGGATTATATCCCTTTTTTCTGGAGTGGCTGCTCATGATATTATTCAAGATAGCTATTTGATTCATTACTTTAAAGTGTGTTAAATTTCTCAGTGCCTGTTTCTTAGCATCCTCTTCACTGACACATTGTGAGTACTTGCAAATTTTGGTGGAGTAAAAAAATAGGTTGGTTAGAAAAGTCATGTATTGTATTTCTATTTAACCATCAGGTGGCTGTTACGGTTTGAGAAACCCACAACAACATATTGTCATTTAGACAATTATTCTATCACCCGATGACCCCTCCCCACCCAGGAAGGGGGAATCAGGAAGAAAACCAGGAAACCCAGGGCTTGAAAAATAAACAGATTTAATAGAATGAGACTAAATAACTAACAGTAATAACACTAAAGAACCAATAGTGATCCCGATACCAATCTAAAGATATATAAGGATTATACTCAGGCAACTATATCAGTAGGAAGCTGTGCACTCCCAGCAGTGGACAGTGAATGTCGGACACCGTGAGTGCTATGGCTTCGGGAGGAAGGGAAGGCCTCAGAGGTCCGGCACCAGGGCAAGGAGTTCTCTGGATCGCCGCCATCAAGGGAGGGAGCCCTTCCTCCTCAGCAAACTTTCTAATTTATATTGAATGTGATGCTGATGGTATGAAATAATCCTGTTGGCCAGCTTGGATCAAGTGCCTGGGTCTCGCTCCTCCTCATCCCAGCACCTGGCTAGCCTGAAAACACCGAGACCTTGACACCCACATAACATAGCTGGCTATAAAGTAAATATTTTCACAAATTCAGACACCAGAGTCCTCCAAAAGTACAATTTTCCCAAACATTAGAAAAGAAATTAGTCCTGTGCCACTCAAACCAGGACAGTGGCCTACACAACTATGTAGTCCTAAATTGCAATTTGATTTTTATATGAGGACAGACAAAAATAAGCAGTTCGTGATACAGCTTGTAGTTGTTCTTACTATATTCCACAATTAAGCTTATTTCCCAAGAACTTTCTTACTATTCTGTCAAAAACTAGAAAAAGTAAATGATAACCACGGATACCAAGGAGAGCATGAGCAAGGAACAGTAGGCTTGCCTACAGCAAGTAAGTCTTCCTAATTCACATGACTCAAACAAGAAAATCAAGTAAGCTGGCAAACCTCAAACAATGGAATGAAGAAGTAATGCAAGAGTAATTCCTAATTAATGCTGTTTATTTTGTAGAAGCAGAGTATTTAAACATTTGGAATTTCACCTGAACACCACCATTCAGGATATGTTGCTTTTAAAACCTGTATTTATCATTTGTAATATAATGCATTATATCCCAAAATGTGCCTATATACACATTATAGGCATAAAATGCCATCTATAAAATCACCAGCTGTAATTATTCATACTCATTGTAATTAAACATGCTGAAGTCAAAGCAGAGACAAAGTAAGAGAAGCTAAAAGAGGAAAGATAAAACCATGCATGTTTCTGGGCAGATAAAATTCTAATAAACAAGAATACTTTCAAGAGATAATTTCTCTTCTTTACATGCAAAATGCCACTTTGGTGACTAGAGTAAGGAATTCTGGAAATTAAATGCAAATGAAGGTGAATCTGAAAATCAAGTTGTTCCTTACACAAGGAAATGTACATAGATATTAGATATCCCATAATCCATAACCAAATCATGATTGAATTGCTACTTCAGACCAACTGAAAAGGTTTACCACAAAAAAAGAAAAAAAAAAAGTTCCTGAATAGTCAAGGTATGGAAATATCTCTTTATTTATACCTGCAGCAACAGGATCTCAAACTTCTTATGTTTCTCTAAGACCTACCTACCTATAATCCAGCTAGGAAAAACATGAGAAAATACTGTAGAGATTGCAAGAAGGATAGAATCTACATTGAAATATGGCATGATTTTATTGAAAAAAGCTGCCAAGAGAGACAATGTGAAGATTCAACCCTATACTGTGTTTTGTGAATGCAAGTATTATTCTAAATACAAGCAGAAAGGAACCTCGCCCTACCTCAAATGATAGTGTCTGCAACTACCACTTACTAAAAAAAAAAAAAAAA
>VYXH01001429.1:84035-101984 GCA_013397275.1 Burhinus bistriatus | reverse complement strand
TAATCCAAGGAAGTGATAATAAATGCAAGTGAAGGTTTGCACACAACTTAAAATGCAGAGGAGCTTATTTGACTGAAGACTGGATGTTTACCATGAAATGAGATGGGCTTGAGACATATACTCATTAAAGATACCATTGAAGTAATATGGAGGAGGAAATGAATTGTTTGAAAGGATAGTGCCAAGACTGGCAAATCTAAAATTTACTACACAGTCATACTGAAGCTATTTTGGGAGTCACAGTCACCTCTTGGAAAAATAAACACATTTCCACAGAACAGCAATTCCGTATGTTGCACTTGGCCATCTTGACTGAAGCCAATGGGGGAATGACTTTTACAAGTGGCGAAAACCAGTCCCTTGGCAAAATTGATCCCTAGGCTCATGAAATATAGAACTATTTTGTTAAAATAAAAAAAAATAAAAATGAAATGTGTTTTAACTAAATCTATACCTAAACATATATCTATATATATATATACACACACACTTGTTGCTTATGAGAAAATTTCTGTAAGGAGAAAGACAGTAAATCTACAGTATACAAACTCTGACATAAACAATCACTGACATAAAAATGCTACTTTTGTGCTGGCAGGTGGTTTTCAAAAAGAAACCAAACCTAACTGCTTCACAAAAAATTGACAGTTTTCCAGGAAATTTTCAGTGTCATTCTGAACAAATGCTTTCCTGATCCACAGCAGCTACCTATTTTAAACAGTATTGTTCATATATGATGCAAAAGCACCATAAAGAAACAAACCAACCTAAACACACAGAATACAGTGTAGCTGTGACTGGGATGTATCCAGAAATCCATGTGTGTATGTGTATACCCTCATATACACACACAGAGTCTTTTGATAGGCTTTCCTCCTACAATTTGTTACCTTTCAATTTACTTCTCATTCATTATATGGCTGGTTTTTAAAATTTATTTATATATATTTAAANTCTAGTGAGAGGTGTCCCTGCCCATGGCAGGGGGGTTGGAACTAGATGATCTTTAAGGTCCCTTCCAACTCTAACCATTCTATGATTCGGTGAATCTAGAGCCTAAGCACTGATTTGGAGAGTTCCCTGTGATTTGTAATAGAGCTACCAGACATAGCAAATACTATGCTATTTCATAGTTTATGACCAAAATAACCATGGCACACAAAAAGCACAGGGGAGAGAGCTTTTCTTTTCAGAACAGGTTGTTTTTCTGGTGATAGGGCTGGATAGATGTAAGAAAATTGCATTACTAAATGAATCTGTGAATGCACAACAAATCTGACACTGGGCTCCATGTGAACAGTGTGAACCTTCATCTTCAGCATGATGAAGCCAACCTGATCTACTCACTGTGCATGTGCCGTATAACCATCTGGGGCCACAGATGCCCCAAGACTGCAGCCAAGAGTCTGGAGGTCCAAGGTCTCTAAAGTCCTTTGGGTGACCCTGTCACTAGTCTTAAATATGAAATAAAACACAATTCTTATACCCTGAAGGTGAGAAAAATCTCTTTTGTACAGTAGGCAACAAAGAAAGGTGGCTGACAACATATACCGAGTGAATGGCACAGCCGGAGTCCCTGTCCTAGCCAAATGCTTTGTGTGTTACACAATATTGTTTCCTAATACTTTCACAGTTGCTTCTAATGCTTTTTTGTTAATGAGCTCCAAATGCTTCGCAAAGATTCAGACATTTCAAAAATTCCTTACTGTTCCTGAATGTATTTTTCTGTGAACCCAAGCTGAAATCCTAAAAGCAACATTTAAGAAGCTGACCTGGCAGTTAGTGCAACAGACAGGCATTTTGAAGGCAGCTGGCAGCAAGAAGAGTGACAAAAGTGAAGGCGTTCAAAAGTCCTCAGTGAGTTTCAGAAATCTGTGGCCCGTGAGTCCCATTTCTGCATCTTTAAGACATAACATGTCATTGTTCTGCATCAGAGAGCATCCAACTGCAGCTGGGAGCAACAGGCATCACTGATACCAACCACAGCTTTGCCAGGTGTATGAACCTGGAGTTAAATAATTTTATCCCTAGGTCACTCTGAGTCACTTGCAGTGCAGAGGAGAGGTGCCTTTCCATCACCTTGCTGACAGCTAGACCCTCAATAGATGCAAAGCACTCATCTTTGTACCAAAAGTGAAAACACTCCTTCACATGGAATTTCCTTACTGTGACAAGACTGGCCCATCTTTTTTTTCCAGTTTACTACAATTTGAAAGGTCCTATCAGTCTACTTTTATGAATATTCTTAGCATAATCTGGGCTGCAAGTTGATCAACACAAATTAAAAGGACTCTAAAATAGAAGAGAGATGGAGAAATAATGTTTTACCATTGTAACAATATTTTATTACCACCACCTCTTGAGCGAGGCTGATGCGCTGCACAGGAATCCGGGCTGTTTTTCTATAAGTGGAAAGTTACCTAAGCAGGGTATCTCTGCAGAGATGAAGGATGCAGCAAAGAGGTGGAGATTTAAAAAGCCAGATCTGGTTCTAGGAAAGGACACAGCATGTTTTTAGCTGCTATGTTTTTTGTAGCTTTTATACGATATATAGAATCAACTCTTCAGCATTTAGAGCACTAGAAGCCCTGGGAAAGGTTAGACAACTGGAAAACTGAAAAAAAACCTCCAACCTCAAACCATTTGAAGTAGTATAGCTATGTTGATTCACTTGGAATCCTAGGTAATAAATCCCATTACATCTAAGATCTTATATGGGGACCCAAATTGGGACCCAAACAGGGAAGCAAAGAAAGGTAAAAGGAAAAACAAGGGAAAGAAAGAAGTTTGATGTAGTGGTAAAACATAGGTCTTTGTTAAATTCCCAGATCTACTCTGGACAAGTTGTATTTTGAGGTACTATAGGTTCCCCATGTGTGGAAGAGGTGCAATCTCCAAGCCTATGGGGACATTATGAGGCTTAACACCAGCTGTTTGTTCCATTGGTGTAACCATACAAAGTAAGACTATCTACTTGGGAACAGGGAAGACTGGAACAAGAATAAACCAGGCAAAACTATCGAACATCATACAATCGCTATAAGCTTTTGCTCACCTAGGACTAGAGCCGAGGGCAAGTCTGTTCAGTGTTTTTTGAACCGCAACTGGAGATCAGCTAGGATAGTCACAGTATAAAGCAGATAAATAATGAAGTGGGCAAAGCATCCAGCTGACACTTGAACAACTTGTCTGAAATGAGTATATCCAGACATACCTAGTGGCTGAGGAAAAAAAATAATTCCCTGATTTTGCATTACAAGTCCTATTTTTAGATCACTGGTATTTTAAGAAGGTTTTCAAGAAGAGTGTTTCTTTAAAAACAGAATTTACAGAATGAGACGAAAACGTGAGGTGCTTTGGGTGAAGGGAAAGGCTTTGGCACAGGTGTCTCAGCAAAACAGCCTAGCCTAGACTCCTGGCCAGGCTCCAGCTTGGGAAGCTGTCCTCAGCCTCCTCCGAGATGACTACCCGGTCTTCTTCCTGCTCGAAGTTGTTGAGCAATAAAGCTCCGAGCTGTCGAACTGATACTGCTCTTTCAAATAGAAGTGGCTGTGATTCAGCCGTTGGTGAAATAACCCTCCTGATACTAAAACTCCCTGAGCTCTACTGGAATTAAAAGGGCAATTATAACTACAAAGAATTTGTTTTGCTAAGCTTTTTGGTGAATATTGGTTTGTTATTATCTTTACGTTTGTGATGTCTCATTAGTAATGACTGACCACACACTACTGGAAATCTTTTACTACAAACAGGAATAAGGTTGTGCGCTTCACGGCCGCATTTTAGTAGCATGAGCAATATTATGAAATATGATTTTATTCCTTCATCATGTCATCTCACTAAAACAAGAGAAAAGAGGATGTTCAGGCACAACAGGAATCACTTAAAGTCACGGGACTGGCAAAGCTAAACTTGAAAGATGCCTCCTCCCCCCATGGAAGCACTGCTCTCATCATGCTAACATTTATTCAGCATCCCTAAAAGCGAACCAGGATTTCCTCTGAGTACTGAAACTAACTCTCTCTTGCCTGTCACCCACTAGCGTTTTTTTGTTTTGTTTTGGGGTGGGGTTTTTGTGGCTTTTTTTTTTTTTTTTTAAATTTGCTTATTTTCCAGTGGAACCAAAATGTTGCACCTATAATGTTTTCTTTTTCAAACCAAATGCAAACTTCTGGTCACCAACATCTGTACCTCAGCACTGATTCCTCTGACTGTCTTTCTTGACTATTCCGCTAGAAGTAGTTTCCCCTAGATAACATTTCCTAACTTGCTAAGACATTTCTAAAACAGCATTACTCCTTTCCATGTTCTCCAAATGATGCTGTCAGGAGCTTTCTTGCAGTGTCTTTGTGAATCAAAGCTAGTATTTTATATAGAAAAACAAACAGTAAAGGTCTAGCTTGCCTTTATCTTTTTAGAAACCAACATATTCATACAACAAACATGACTATAACAGGAGCTGTGCTCCTATTCTCTTTTTCTCCTTCTCACCACTGCCTTCGCTATAAGAATGAAAGCCACACTATGATGCCTGAAACAATATTAAAGTGACCACGGACACAGCTCCCCTGGTCCAGTGGTGCGTCAGGGGATCTGTGTTTTCAGAAAAATCTCTGAGGCGTATGAACTACCATGATAATTTAGTTTCATACAAATGGATTATAAAAGAGAGAATGGCAACTGAAGTAACCATGTATCTGCTACTGAAGTAAACACATATCTCTTAAGCAACCAAGCTTCCATGAGAAATGAGACAGGGAAAAATAATTAATCTGCAAAAGAGCTAGAAATAGATATAAAAACTAGCTTTCGTACAAAGGTTTTTTTACTAACGCCAAGTTTCTCTGCTATATATACGTAAATAAAAACAGATCAAAACTGCCCAGTCTTTCTCATTTAAAGCATATTTCTGGTTGTATTACAAAAAAGTCTTCTTCAGGATACACCCATTGGGAAGTTCCAACATTTTTGGTCATGTTGGCTGTCAAATACGCATATAGGGCTTTGTTCATGGGAAGGACCATTTTCTGTTTCCAGGTTCAGACTCTTATTATAGCTTAGATCAAACCCTGTAATAAAACCCTCTAACAGCCGCCAATTCTGTCACACGCAAATACTTAAACTTCTACTGAATCCTCTAGCCTAATGGACAATCTACAGCCTTACTTACCCCGAGAATATTGCCAAAGGTGCATTTGTTCCTCATCATTTCATATTCCAGGCATGGCAAAAGTGTAAAATTCAGTCATCGTGTTCACCTTATAGCAGGAAAAGAACTGCCTTAAGATCACAAGCAACAAATTCAGATATATTGTTATTGTCTGAAAACTGAGTTTTAAACTAACAGACCCTCATGGTTTTGTTAGATAACCCCTGTGAAATCTTGGAAAGAGCATGGAGCACTGCTAGGTGCACCTGTAAGAACCCAGAAAACAAACCCCCCTAGACCAAGCGTCCCTTGGCCCTTCTCTTTACCCCCTCCAAAAAAGACAGAAACTCCTGCGGAGGAAGAGGACGCTGCTGGGTGTCCAGCGGCTGCACCAGGCTAGCAGGGGCTGCTGCAGCTATGCTGCTGCAAATACATGTCATTTCTCATTCTTGCCAGAGAAGAGAACCCATGAACAGTGACAAGGCTGCTATTAAGAGAGCAACATCTAAGTATTACAGACCAGCTCTCTAGCCTGCAATCAACAGGAAGATACACTAAAAAAAACCCAAGCAAGAGCCACTGCATGAAAACAAAATGCAAAACGGCATGTAAAGAAAAATGAAACACAAGAATGGCAGCATCGCTCATTTGTAACACCACCCTAAGCCTTACACATTCAGCAATTCAAGAAAGCGCACGTAAACTCTTTAGGTGGAGCTGGGATGACTACATAATGACAATAAGAGGTTTCTGTTAAACCACATCGCTATCTGCTGCCAGATCGCAGAGATTTTTTTTAGTAATGGGCTAGATATGGAGGTAGCAGATGGTCATCTAACCCAGACCTCTATCCACAGTGTGGATACATGTAGCAGCCATTTGGCTGTACCTACAAGATCTGAGGATTTTTAGGACCGGCTTGAGGCCACTTCCCAGTCTCAGTATCCCCAGCCCCTACACCTCTTCTCCTCTGGAGAGCCACCTTCTTCCCTGCAGCAGCCAGGGATACCAGCCCTCCCTGCCAGGTTTTCACCACGGAACCTCAAGCCGAACAGCAGAAGACTTCTTCTCATGCCTTAGCAGTTCCCTGGCCAGCTGTCAAACATCCTTGCTCCTCACCCCTCCTTGCCACACCACTCCTGCTTTTTCCTCTTTCAAGCTTTGTATCTCCAACATCTCCCCACAGCAACTAGCCACTTGCCCCCTGCTGCTCCCATTTTGCTTCGTTTTATGACAGCTATTGCACAACTGGATTTATGTTCGTTAGCCTGTAGCTGGTGGAGGTAACTAGACCCCCTTCTTAGCCCTTTTGGCTTCTCCTCTGCAGGTGTTTGTATCCCAGTTCAGGAATCACCTAAAAAAGGTGGCCAGTGTCCAGGACTTAGGCTTTTTAATATTTTAACTAGAATATTTTAGGGGTAAAACAACATGGAAAAAAAAACGTACCAGCAGCCTGCAGCAGCAAAAGCCAGTCATTTGCTTTCTAAACTCATTTGTTGCCGAGTAAATTATGAAATAAAATTATATTTCCAACTGCTGCCTCCAAGGGAGCAGAAGGGAATTGGAGAGAAAAGCATAGCTCTGGAGAATCAGGAGATGTGGCTACAGTTTTCACCTCCGCTAGAGAAATCCTCTGACATAAGCGATATCTCAGCCAGGCTGTAGGTTCAGCATTAATTAACCAGGGTACGGTGGATACGCTCTCTTCAAAACCAGTCTGCAATTTTCAGGTGAAAGTTGACGTAGCTGGAGGTTCGTCACCAACTACGTTGCGCTTTGTGCTTCTCACTTAACATTCTCTTTATCGTGCACTTCGCCAAGAGACAGAGAAAAACGAAGACAGAACAGCGATAGGAACGGAAAATAACGATTTTCAACCTTGTAAATAAATGCTAGGCCTTTCCAGTGACAGCAATGTCCCCAGTGAAGATAAACATCGCTCCCTCTTGTGGCTAAAACTAACTATTGCTAATTCAGTCGTACTTCAAATCTTTTCATGAAAGTTCATTGAAGAAAGAATTCTTCACCTAAATTTGCATCTTAAGGCACAGTCACATACATGTTCACACATGAAAAAGTATGATTATAATAATACACCATGCACAGAGTTCATATTGGATATACACCTTGTATCAAAAAAAAAAAAAAAAAATCTCCCTCAAAAGGGTGATAAAACCAGAGAAGAAAACTTATCGGGGATCTGATACGCAGAAATCTACAACTCCATACAAAAGAGGCTGTAAGTGACCGAGTTTGTTACATCCAGACACTGACTGAACTGTTGCCCCCTAGCTAATCAAGAGTTAAACTCACAGACTAGCTTGGAAATTAAAGATGTGAAACTACTGGATTCCTTCACAGGATTAACACACACCCTTAAATCTCTCTTCTCAGGGTATGCAGAATCCTCTACAAGACTTTCTGTGAGCATTTCAAGACCTCGGTGGCTCCAGAGACCTCAACAATTTATTTTTTAATTCAACTGAACGGCCATCCTCAGTCCCACATACAGTGTAAGGACACAGTCCCTTACCACGTGTAAGTAGATAGGAGATGTGTTATTAGTGCTGTTTAATACAGCTGTACCATGCACCCTAATGCCTTGAGGCCTTCTCCCTCACCCTGGTTTCCAACTTGACAGCAAAACAGAAGATGCCTCTCATTTTGTCCCAATGCAGTGGACCTTTCTTTATGCAGATTTGTACAACAAACCTGCGTAAACAGGTCCTCAAAGACAAAAAAATAAAATAAACAGTACTACTTCCAGTCCAGCTGCAATTTCATCAACAGAACAATGAATTATTTTCTATGCTTTCATTGCTAACAGATCACAATCTATATAAAATGCCAAGTATATTAGAATTTTTCTATGAAATTTTGTTGTACAATAAATTCCCCTCCAAAAACATTGCAGTGTGAAGATGGGAATAGAAGACTATAGAATTACTAATATTTGTGTTTTATTTTAACTCAATGGTAAATTATTTAAACAAGAAAGCATTATTTCATTATATAGAATGAGTAATATGGTTATTCACAGGAGTAACAGCTAACTCAGGTATTTCCGGCTGGTATCAGGAAACGTTCAAATTTATCTAAAATACATAGCTATTATTATTTGTCGCAAAGAATGGTCGGAGACCAAGAATTAAAATACCTTGAACATAGGACAGACAATGTCATTTAATCCCAGACAAAGAAGCAAACGTGCACTCTGGGATTTTTCCACTCCACCTTCTGTAAATCTCTTTCAAAACGTTTGTTGCACTCAAGATGCGAATGTCCTTGAAACAGAAAAATAAAGAGAGCATAAAGGTGCTATTTTGGGAGCAAACTGCAACTACGTATGTCCATACTTTCCAGGAACTTGTAGCTCCTTTTTTTCCTCAGTAGTGGCTGCAGCTGATCTCATTCTTTTAAGAAAACTAGACCCGTCCCTACAGGAGTTTCCCCTTAAACAGCCTCCCCACCCTCCCCCATCATTAAGGAACCATAATTCAAGCTTAAATACTTTGGAAAGAAATTCATTTTCCTGCAGTAAAGGAAGACTGATGCACAAACATTACAGCAATCTAATTTTAGATCATTCAGACAATACACTGGATCCTTACACGCATTTATTTAAGGCTATTTATAGTCCTCCAGACGCTGCTGGAAGTATAGTCATCCATTGTGGAGTTACTCCGCTGTACTCCGCTTTGGGAGGGAGGGAGGAGGCAATCAAGAGTCCGATTGTTCTGGGGAACACAGGTATGGAGGTGTTAGACGAAATGTTCATTTGCAGTCTGAACGGAGATCAAAAGATTCAGCCGCTTAGCAACTCTGCTGCTGCCAAAAACCGTAGGGGCACTGCAGAACTTGGAAGTCCCAAACCGCACCAAATTACAGGCCCAGATACAAACGCTGCTCATAGCTGCAGGCATGGAAAAGGGACCGTGTGCCAGAGCGGGGGAAAAACCCTGAAAAAGTTTTCAGTCCTCCGGGGACACTTCTGGAGCAGTATAAATGGCTATACTGTACCTCAGAGCCTGAGTGTTGAAGTCAGCAGCTCCCTCGTAGGCATGTGACTTCCAGAACAAAGTTCTTCTTTTTGTTGTAGGCACTTACAAGCTCATCTAAACATTGGTGCTCCACAGTCTCTAGGGCTGGGTTATCAGAAGGCCTCTCAGACCCCAGACTTTCTTCAGTTCTTCTTTTTAGTTCATTTTTTTAAAAAAAAAAAAAAACAACAACCCAATAAAAACCCAAATACAAATATCAACATATCTTCTGGCTTCAGATGAATTTTAACAATGCATCTAAGGGCAACCCTTCCAATGCACACAGGCAGTGGTAAGAGGAAGAAGGGTCCCACCACTTTACACATTGAACTGTAATTCAGGCTTGGTTCCCCATGGTACTCTGGACCATCAGCTCCAGCTCTTCTGCTGGAAGATGAGAACATACTGCTTCTCCACTTACCCTTGTCTGATACACGGATCATCTTCATCACATTTAGCTGCAAGTCCTGGGCCCGTTAGCTGTTCTAGAGCAGACACGCTATTTTAACTCATAGCGTCATTCAGATATCCAGGTCAAAGGACTCTGAGTTGAAGAAGCAAAATGCAAAGCGCTGCAGCACAGCATCTTGTTTTCATCACAGCATGCCTTGAGTAGAAAGATCTGCTTTTGAAGTTATGGGTGATTTTTGACAACCTTCCCCATGGAGCTGAATCATCTGGCCGTGCAGAACCCAATGCGTTACCATTTTTCTTTAAAGCAGCAACTACAAGGCACTGCAGATAAAATATATTTGTAGGTCACAGATCCTTAAGTCAGTGTCCTAGTATCTATGTGAGCTAAATATGATACGATCCACTACTTAAAGAGAAACAGAAAGTTAAAAATGATTAGTCCAAGGTTCCCAAAAAGACTGAGATCGATTCAGAAACAGACCTTAACTCTCATGGTTTTCAAGTTAACATCTTAACCATACTATGCAGCAACTCAGTGTGATATCAGACCTAAGTCCGCCCTTGGAAGCATTAGCAGGCTAATGTTGGGGCGATCAAACCATACTGCTCTGAAGTCCAAAAGATAGTTCCTCACTAGAAGAGAACAACTTCACATCTTATGAAAGATAAGTAACTAACAAAATGGGTGAAGCACAAAACAAACTGGCATAACAACAAACAAGGTAGCTCTATCTTGAAGATTTTTGTATCTAAAAATTATGTTCTGTAATTAGTTACGACCCTTTAAGAACTAGCTGATCCCGAGCGAAAGAAATCCAAGCTACCCCCAGCAATTAAGGGCAGGCCAGCAGCACTCCTGCCAAAAGGGGTTAATTTGTTACACTGCCTTTTTTCAAGACCTCACGATCCCAGACCTTTGAAACGTCCAGTGTTTGCTATTGAAATATTGCAGAGCTAAGGTATTACGGCCAGTTCAGGCCATATGCTTGCCTCCGAATGCTACTGCTGAAAAGCAGTTTCCTGAATCATTTGAAAAACATTTTAATAGCATCAGCAAGAACAACAACAGAGAACAACCACTGCACGGGCACTACGCTACAAACAAAACCAAGAGGCCACTAGAGAGTGAGCACGGCCAAGGAAGACCAGGCTGCCTTCAAGATAAAGTCTTTCGCTTCCGTGTTGGCAAATTACTGTTTATTTTCCTTGTGAGGAACTGTTGTATTGCTGATCAATGTTCAGTCTAAAATGATGATCTCAGTATCGCCCTGTTCTAGGAATACAGTTATGCAACTCAACTAACACGTAAACGCATGCAGCAAAACCAGCTAAGATGATGTGAAATGCGTATCAGAAAAATGCAGTTTAAGAATAAAAAAAAAAAAAAAAAAACAAAACCAGATCTAGAAGTGAATGAACTGCTAGGAGCTACTTCCCAATAAACTTAAAATAACATATAAGCCCAAAGATGAAGCATTTAGGTGAACTAGAAAAAGTATATAAAAGATAGCACAGACAATCAGATGTACAGAACAGTTTCTGCACAAGAAAATACTAAATAGACTGGGAGCCCTCAGGCTTGAAACAGAGAGGTCTATAAAATCGTGTGTAGTATGAGAGAGATGAAGAGAGAATGATTATTCACTACTTGAGACTCACACAAGGAAATCATCAGGTTTAAAACACAAGCCAAAGGAAATACTTTTTCCAAACAAGGCATAGTTAAATTGTGTAACTTATTGAGTGTTGTGGATGCCAAGTATTTAAATGGGTTCAAGAGGGATTATACAAATGCATGTAGAATACTTCCATTGGTGGCTATAAAAAAAAAATAAAAACCCCCAACAACAGTTTTGATGCAACCAGATGCTTCAGAAGTCCCTAAGCTGATGACTGCCAGAAACTGGGTGGATGAAACAGGATGACATTTCTCTCAGTCTCGTGTCCCTTCCCTGAAGAGCCATGAAGGCAAGACACTGGAGCACATGGTCTTCTGGGTTTGTCCAGGACAGCAGCTCTTTGCAAAGGAGCCTTACAGCTGTGGAGACAAGAAGTCTGCTGGGCGACCCTGTAAGAGGAACCTCTAAGGTTAACTATAGTTTCTCTCAGCCTTCGCTGCAGCTCATTCTCATGACTGCACTGACTTGTGGGGCAGAGAAGGGGAAGAGGGGAGAGTGAGAGAGCAGGAGCAGAGATGGTCAAGAGAACTATGGCACCATTCATGCTGCATCTAGAAACTACACCACCATTTCCTTCGCCTTCTAAAAAAATTTTCCTCTAGAAAGCTTCTGAGCGTTTTCTTGACAGCACAGACAGTTTACAATGTCTGAAAGGTTTTTTTATGGCATGCTACGAACAAAAATTAAATACCAGTGCCAAGAATTAGAATGATTTACATCATTCTCTCCAGGGTGGGGCATACTCTATCCTCTATTCAGTTAGAGGCTCCTAATATCCCCCATGCTGCTGAGCTGCGTTTATCGCTATAAATTAAAAGGTTTCCATTTCAAATCTCTCAAGTTCTTGAAAGCAGGGCAGGCTTGGTGGTGGGGAAAGTGGGGGCACGTACTCCAGTCATGAGGGAATTGACTGCTTACAGGACAACCACAGTTCCCGGCTCCTGCTGCATTCCTGCACGGCTCAGTGCAGCCCTTCATCTCAAAAGAGATAGCCGGAGCAAGAGGAGAGCGCTTGACATCGTACCTTCTCAGTGTAAGCACTGCAAGTCTTGTGACCCATTTTCAAATGCATTTCCATAGATGTGGAGCCACACGAATTGACTTTTTGCACAACGTCTGTCTTGGAGGTCAGCGTAGCAATACTGAGCTGGTGATCAGGCCAGTCAGAGACACAACCTGTCGCCGGCAATTTAATGAACTACAAATCAAAGCACATTCAGAGCTCATAACGTGATTCAGCTGGTTTGCCATCTCTTACCAGGACTACCCAAATCCAGATGTTCAGGAAAATTTTGCCCAGACTCCACCAAAGTCCCAAGACATTCCTGAAGGAGAGCCATATTGCTTTATTATTTTTCCAGAGCTAGATTACCCTGCACTGCAACACTTTCTGGCAGCAAAAGCAATCCTACCGGGGCCCAGAACAGCTAAAGCCAGTGCATGATGGTTTTTTGTGGGCAGACTAGGGTAAAATTACCCCAAAGACAGCAACAAAACTCTTCCTTCTATATAAAAGGGGACATATGCTAAAAGAACAAGACATTTCCTTATTAGTGAAGACAAGATAAAAAAACCAACCACCTATAAGCTGCAAATTTTAATTTATATTTTCTTTGCTTTTATTGCTGCAGGCAAAGTTTTCATACAGCTCCTGCAGCATCTGAAGAGATCTGTCCATAAGCAACGCTCCCACAAAATAAGGGTCTCCTATTGGCAAATAAAAGCTGAGATTTCTTTTCAGTGCAGGAAACAATTTTATAAGCTTCTCTAACAATAACTTTGTTTTGAAAGCATCAAAAATTAGTGGAAATACAGAAAGCAGGGTTTCCGTACTTCCCCCTACCCTAAGGATTAAGCAAAGAAATCAGCAGCTGCCACAACACTGCATACTTGCCTGCAAAACTGAGCACAGTCAGCAGATGTAATCTGAGGCTTACTTTGCATTCTCAACACTGTTTTTAATCTAAGATGTTGCACTTCTGGGTTAAGATAAAGCTTTAATACTGGAGCTCTACATCCTGCTCTCTTAACCAAAAGCAAGGAAGTAGCTTCTGGCCAAATAAGGACATCTTCCAAGGTCTGCAGAATATAACAGATTTTATTACTATGTCACCACGACGATTCAAAACTACAAGGAGTTGTGTCTAATTTAATTCAATGCTTTGTTTTCTGAGTTACAGCAGAGATGCTACTTAAAACGAAACAAGTAATTTTTGCTGAAAGCACAGCAAAAAGATAGGCCTCTGGATAGATTTTTGCTGACTACCAGACACCCAAATGCAAACACAGCTGACAAAGACTGCGGTGGCCTCTAGTGGCTGTTTTTCCCACATCCCAAACTCATCACATGATTTGGCTCATAAGACTGCATCTGCTCCACTTCTCATCGGTATTTGCTAGATCTTTCTGAAAGTGGCAGTAGGGCGAGATAATTTTGAGAGGTGCAGTAGGGGAAAGATAAGGCAGGACTTGTTACGATCCTCCTAGATGCCATTTATGTATCAGTATCTGCCTGTGCTCACCAACTATGGCTCTTAGTCACCTGACACGTATACCCACTGGTAAGGCAGCTCCGGCTCTTGAAATTGTGTTTTCCACTGATTTTCTGACACAATTTCTTTCTAAGCTATAGTTTAAGCTACATTGTCTAGCAACGAAGCCAAGAACCAGATGCATCTTCAAGGAAGACTAATCTTCACTCAACATTTTCTTTCAATTAATTTGAGGATTTACAAGTTACAAATGCAGGTTTTAAGAACGATTAAGTAGCTCAATAGTTCTTAAAAAGAACATTGCATTTTGAGGCGAACTGAACACATAGATCCTGGGATCTATAGTCAGCACCTCTGCCATGCAGCAAATCAAACCCAATGGAAGGTAACATTCAGGGCAAAAGCTCCCTAAAAACAGTGCAACTTTCCCTAACTGAGGTGACCGTCCTCAGTTCCCTACCATCTTGCCTAGACCACCAATGGATCAGCGTAAAGGTTCAATTTCAGATTGGATGAAATTTTACTCTTCTGTATCAGTGAAGCTGAAGTCTATGAAGGCTTTAAACATTGCGTAGCTGAAGAGAGTGGAGACACTCCAATTTGAATAGTAAGCTCCCAGGCCACACCAGACGCTGTCCAGTGCATTTTTTGGTATTCTCCAAGTTCATGGTTACCTTCTCAAACTTGAAATCACTACTCAAAGGATACAAAACACTGTACACGCATTACAGCAAACAAGCCCCACCTTCCCAAGAGGGAGGACCAATGCAGTTTCTCAAGGTGACAGAAGGTGAGAAGCTCAAGAATTCCTGATAATTTTGTGCAAGCTCCAGCTCTAGCCCGAGTTACAATGCATTGCTCTTTAGCCTAAGATTTCCTGTCTTTGTGTTCATTGGTCCAAGTGAATATCCCCAAACAGAACAGTGTATTTGTCTTTGACCAGTATCTCCCTGCTATTGATGCTGCTGGACTGTAAGCAAGGCCAGATGCAATTAACATGCCTCCATTTTTGGAACAGACTATTCAAGCACAGTTTTAATTTGATACTCTTTATTATGATATCCAGGAAAACAATAACAAGGTGATTGCTTATTACAGCTTCCACAGACTGGAGCTCCAGGCCTAATTGTCCTGGGTACACACATGCGCGCACACACACACACAAAAAAGACAACTCTTGCCACAAAGAAGTTACAATCTAAATAAACAAAACAAAGATAATGCTTAATCAAGAAACAAAGAGGAGGAATCACCTGCGGTGAGAACACAGGATAGTCTTGGCTTGGCTTCTAGTCTGGAGTTCAAGAGTTGAAATTCCTACCCAGTTACAGTATTCTTATCACCATGGGCTGAATTTTTATCTGTTAATTACAATGCAACATACATTCTTCAGCATTTATAACCCACATAAGGAGACACAAAGCTCAAGTTCTAGACCATAATTTGTGAAGTTGTATACAGTAAAACTACAGTCTAGAGATTTGTAGACTTAAGTGCCCAGTTTCCTAAATGAGAAAAGCAATTAATAGTGAACTGCAATATGGAAAACAAAACCATCCAGGAATACCAATTTCTGCTAAACCAGTCAAGACTTACTAATGTATTTTTTCACTTCAGCATATCAAATTGCCTAACATTCGTGTTTGGAATGAAGAAGTAACAACTGTGTTGTCCTGCATGACAATGCCTGACCTTTAATGTTAACCACAATAAATAAGGAGAATGAATGAATACTGAAAAGCTATCAAATTATAAAGCTACACTTCAGCTGCTCTGATTCTGCAAAAAGTTTCAAACACAAAAAAGAAGAAAAAAGAGTTGTCACTTCTGGCACTCACATCACAGATTTGCCATCCTTGAGCTGGATGAAAGTAAAGTATTTGCAGAAACCTAAAATAAAAGTGACAGGACACATAGAAAGAGATCAAGAGCAAGTGTATTGGATTCAAAACTAGGTAGCATGTTTTATTTTTTTTAAACCTGAAATAAGAGTTGTTGCCTTTTGTCTTGTCAACATCAAAAGAACTTCTCTAAAAGGCAGAAAGAAGCCTACTACAGCTGCAGCTCAGTACTCCTCACCAATCGTTCACAGAAGGGGAACCGATGGTTGTAGATGTTAATAGCAGTTCCATTTCACCCACAGAAAGGCACTTGCTATCTGGATGTGAGCTATATCCAAACGCTACATTGCGATACAAGTTGTATCTCGATGTATTCATCCTAAAGAGTTTCAGTTCCCTTCAAGTGGGTTCTGATGACACCCGGCATATTGATGCACTTATTTCTTGCACGTCTGATCCAGAAACACTCTGGCACTGCTTCTATTTTAGTTCTGAAGAGCATGCCAAATTCCTTGATGTGTAGAGAACTAGACTAAACTGAGTAGTTCAGGGAGCAATGAGAAGAGGGGATACCCACCAGACATCCACCACAACAACCTACAGTATAAAAAAAACCCTCAAGCATGGGCTAATCCAGTGCTCTGAAGAGAATCCACAACTAACAATGGGAGAAATTCAAATACGATGAACAGATGATAATTGACACCAGTCCTTTGAAGTCTTATTCTTTTTAAAGGATCTCCCAAATTTTCCCCAAGCCTTAATTTTGTAGGACATTCTTATACCCTGTGCAAGAAGTAACCCAAGTATTTGCATGCCAAGATGACTATTACTACAGCCTGCAGGCATTAGTGCATTCCAGGGGGCTGTAGTTTATCTCTGTATGCAGACTCTCATCAGCCTGTGAACGTTAGAAATATCACGACTGTCTCTACTTCGTGTTCAAGTCCCTTCAATACTGACATTTTCCACAGAGAACAATCAGGATAGTAATGACCAACACTGCATAGGGAGCCTATTGAAGCTGCCAGTCTCCATCTCCTACAACACAGGCCCCAAGGGCTGAGTCACAAATGGAACCAAACCCAAGTATGACCTAGGAAGCAGCTGGTGAACTGCTTGAAAACAGTGAACAAAACGAGAGAAACCAAACAACCCTCCGCCCCACATACCTAGACAGGCATACAGCGCAATTCTTGCAAAGCTGTCTGGAAGACCTACTTCAATACATAAAGGGTTCATGTGGCAGAGAAAAAAAAAAAAAAAAAAATAATCCCACACCAAAAAAAGAAAAAAGTTGTAGTTTCCTGGCTGATAAGTAATCTTGGTTTTTTGGATCCAAAAGAAACTACATTTTCAGAATTCCTACTTCTATACCACCAGTATCACCTTGCACTGCTTGGAAATCCCGAAACTATGACAGGTAAAACATATCTCAGTATGGCACAGCATATTGAGTATTTCCCCCTCCCCACAGTATCTGACAAAAATCCATTAACACTTAAACAGTCTGGCATGTAGGAGCCAGACAGACCAGGTCCCTTCTGGTGCTGGTGACTGGAAGCCCTTCTATGAGATCTCCCTCCTCATACTGCAATCTAGCGTAATTTTCAACCAAACATGCAGTTGAAAGGGGCAGCTGCCTTATAGCTTGATTCACCTTTTCTCTGCATCTTTTTTTCTTGCTTATATAAAAACACTTCAGTACCTCCAGGATTACCATCAGGCAACTAAATCAGTGGAAAAGCAACTAAGCAAACAAGCCAGTTTTCAGCCGCACCAGCGCCCTCATCTAGCTCACCATGCAACCAGAAAGGCTTGTGCTAAACAAGGCAAGGGACAGAACCCCAGTTTTGGCAGCAACCTACATTACTTTCATCTTAGTGTGACCATGAAAATGCTCCCTTCTCTTTAATATCAAGTTTTACCCCTGACAAAAATCACCTCAGGTGCAGTTAGTCAGAAATCCACAAAGAGCAAAGGACTGCAGATGTGTATTAACCCTTTTTACAGAAGTCCAACTACTTGTACCAAAATACCACCCTGCTTATTACAACTCTCTGCACGGCAAATCCCTTGATCATGGGCATGGGATCACCCAAAAAGCAGTATTTCCAAGGAACCATGCTCATGAATAATTCACCCAGGAGAAATCAATCTTTGCAACTAATCAGGAGAAAGTGTCCAGATAAAAGCAAAACCTCTGAAAATTAATTTCAGCTGCTCTGCATTCCTTGCTTGTACTTTGAAGTTACATATAATGACTTAGTAAAAGTAAAATACTAGTTTTGATAGTAAATTCTGGCACATAAACCAAACACACATTTGCGGGGG
>VYXH01001429.1:67013-83794 GCA_013397275.1 Burhinus bistriatus | reverse complement strand
CTTGAAATCATCTGTTGTAAGTCTTATAAAGTTCTGACAAGATGGAGCAGGGAGGAGGGTTTAAGAAAACAACCAACCACAAATTCACCAAACCCTATCCACAGACTGTATGAATTACTCAACTCAAATCTATCTACATAGACAAAGCCTTCTCTTTGTGGGACCTGGTAATTGACCAGGATAAATTACTACAGTCTAAGCAATAATTATTTTATTAGGCATAGGAATATAATAATGAGCTCTTCAGTCATTTCCATTTCTAATTTTCCTGACTCCATAATTAATAAAACATGATTAAACAACTAATCTTCTTCCAACTTACTGAATCCCAGATTACAAAGAGCCACAATGCAGTAAAATTTGAAAAATCAGTTTTAAACAATTCAAAAGAAGTTATCCAGGCAAACAACAATCTTATGCCCACAGAAGAAATATCAGACTGGAAACAGAAGTCTCAAAATATTCTAAATTCATGGGGGTTTCCACCCCAAGGTAGAAAAGTAAAAATTATTGCTTTTGCCTCATCCAAAGTGATAAATATGTGTTTTCAGTTATGACACAAGAGACAGAAGAAACTGCCTTTCAATACTCCTTTCAATCCAAATTCAGAACAATTGAAATTATTCTCCAATACTTGGCAGAAAGCAACAACTCCTATAAGGCAAGGATGAAGATTAAGTCATCGTGGAAACAAAAGTGCTTTTTTCAAAGTCCAAAGGCCAAGAACATCCATAAGGCCAAAAGGAGACAAAAAGCAACATCAGAATTAACAGGCAAGAATATACTCTTTTGAAGTTTTTTGAAATGTAAACTTCAGGTTCACTTCCAGACTACCATGCCAAAGAATGAGGTTTACAAGAAACAGTTTGCCTTAGGGGAACAACTATTACAACCCTCAGACTCCAATAAGTCTTAAAGATCTCAAGAAGTACCTTAAATGCTCCCTTCACAATTTGTCCCTCCACCCTTTATGATTTCGACAGACCCAGGACAGCCAGGTATCACAAGCAGACTGATTTAGAGTCAAAGTACCAGACTAGGAATGTTAAATTTTGCCCCTTTTGGCTTAAGGTACAACTTGAGAGCAAGGCACGAAGAATCTATGAAGGTCTTTTTAGAAACAGACATGAAACATGATTTTGTGCGAGTATTTAACGTATGCAATTCCCTCAAAATTTCCGAGTTCCAATTTTCCAGTTTCATGGTCAGATCAGATAGATTCACAGTTTCACCACTTGAGTTTTATTTCTTCAAATCAAGATATGGTATAGCTACTTCCGCTGAAGCAAGACTGGGCATATTACAGGGCATGCTGCCCCAGAAAGTTAAGCAAGTCCAAGTCTGTCAAGTCCACTTCAGGAGCTGTGAAGCAAGTACTCAGGAACTTTGACTAAAGTTAGCTGAACCATAAAATAAATTATACTGCAATAACTCTAAATAGCACTAAACGGTTGAAGAATTGATAGTTACTTGTAGTCAAGATTTTGTGCTAGAAACATTTATTCTGTATAGTAAGCAACCGAACTGTAGAAGACACAGAATGCAGATTTATTATTTTGTTGGGTATAAACTCAAGTAGAATAACAGTTTTTAATTAAAACTATTTTATTTATCAGCCTGATTGCTCATAATTACTCCTCTCAATCAATAAGGAGTCCAATACTTGGCTTAACTTAAAAGACTAATTTAGCAACTTCTTCTTAAGACTGAACTAAATCTCTAACTCATTCTCTCAAGTGAAATTGGTTGAATTATACCCATTACAAAGGGGTACAGAGGAAACATTAACTGCATATTAAACTGGAAAGTTAACTGGACAAAGCTTCACATTTAATACAATTATGAAAGACAGATAATGGAAAAAAATCTTAAATTAAGATTTTTCCAGTTGTAGCAAAGGGCACAATAAATCAATTTTAAGAAGTTGTAGCTTTTAAATATTTTTTCATAAAAATATATATAGGAGAAATAAAACTATTTCCTAACAAGAGGTGAAACAAAGCAAAGCAGTTAGAATAAAGGAATGTTTCTCAACTTGATGCATTTATCTAACAAATTCCCTCTTCATGGAGCATTAAATGCCTCCTAAAACAATCACAACACATTGTAAGAACCTCCACCCTCTAAAATCAGACAGACAAGTTTTCAAAGAAGGGCCAACACACACTAATTCTGCAAGATACATACACTTTAAAAGCACAGACAGGAGTTAACAGTGCTACGCAAATCAACTCTTTCTATGACCATACACACTCCCTTCTAATTTTCAAGTGCTAAAGCTGTATCTCAAAAAGGGTCTTTGTTCCTTGTAAGAGGTTTCTAACCAACAAACAATAAGACTCTGCGACATTTCCAATTAGTTCAGTTTTGTTTTAATGATATGGGGCAATTCTTAGAGCAGACATTGTGTAGCTAATAACTACAAAATAAAGAGGTTTATTTGTGTGGTCTTGGAATCCCAATTTGAACTGTAAATTTGAATCAAGGTAATTAACTGAAAAGCCAGAGTATCTGAAAATGCATACTAAGTTTTTTACTTCAATTTTGCAGTACTTCTTGAAGAACTTGGAAAAAGTGAAGTTGGTAGAACAGTATATATCACCAAGATTACAAAAACTGGAAAGAAATAATACATTGCAACAGTGATCCTCATTAAGTGAAGTTATTTCATCACAATAAATGTTTAAAAAAGTGTCAATGTTATTTAAAAAGTGTTGTATCCCCCCCTCCCAAGTATTTGAAGACAGATAAACCTTTTTCCTTAGTCAAAATGGCTTTTAAAAAAAGTTTCTCAAAACAACAGCAATAATCAAAAAACATGAATTGTATTTTCTTTAATCCATAACACCTCTAGTGCTGAAGGGCCATCCATGTAAAAAGCAGATTCTTTGGGGACATTAGTCAATTAACTTAACAAAACCCAGTTTTACGAGGATTTATCCTTCCTGCTACGAGGCGAGTCTGCTCCATTTGAGGTCACTGTTCCATTTATTCCATTTTCTAGAAAAAAGAAGATGACATTTTTCAAATACAAGGAGATGCTTTATATTTTATTACATTTGTGTAGGTCCTATACAAAGTCTTTTAACTTTTCTGATGTATCATCTTTGTTAAACCTCATCATTATCATTCATAATGCAAGAGTATAGTGAAGCTTTTACAAAGTGCAAAATTTAAAGTTTACTATGATAAAGTCCAGTCTCCTGACATGGGCCAGACACTGAAATGTGTGCATTTTATATATCTACACTGAAAATCAAGACCAGGTATAATATTTTAGATGATATTATCTTAAAAAGTAAAATACTCAACTAGCAGATGATACTGTCCTGTGAAATTCTGGAGACGCATAGTATATACATAATTCCCCCATATAGTTTTTTATTGTTTATCCCACCTATTTCATATTTTAATTCTTACTAAAATTACACTCCTTCACTTACCTTTACAAGTTTTTCATATATATAGGAAATCTTTATATACACATACACACAATTTTTAAGTATATACTTTAACATATAGAATTCATTTATGTTCTGATGAAGATATTTACATAGACAAGGTGGACAGAAGTAAAACACTATTTTTACCAGTTTCTGCACTGTCGAACAATGACCTGCAATCTATGGATTCACAATGCACACAACTGACAGTGAAATGGAGCAACATGATACCACTGTGAATTAATAGTAACCCCTTTATTCCGTGTCACCACAACCCAAGGAAGCAGAGATGCTGCCTGACAGTAACCATATTTATAAAACAGACTGAACAGCAGAGTGCATAGCCAGCTACAATGCTTGCTGCTTAACATCTCTGCTCTGACTTACAGTATCATTCTGACTTCAAGTGTTGTGTTTTTTTGTAAAAATAACTGGTTAAATTAATGTTTTCCATCTGTAGATGTGTTGCAGATCACCACAGAGTGTGGCCAATCCACAAAAAAACCTGCTGATCTCCCCCTCTCCCCCACTGCCCCCAAATGCTCCCATTTATGCAACTAAGCAACTAAAAGAAAATAATAAAATCAGAAACATACATGACGGTGAGACCAGACACAGGCCCAGTTAGTCACACAGGAACAGTCAAAGTCTATCCAACCTATTTGGTTGTAAACACCACCACCATTTTAAGCCTACATAAGGTAGTCTTTGGATACTTTTTGAAAAGTTTGTGTTACGCTTAAATAAAAAAAGCTTACAAACAATGAGCTAGATCCAAGCCAACTAACTGAAATCCTATTTTCTTAAACAGTTAAGTCAAAACAAGTATAAGTAAAACAAAGAACAAGAATCAGCGTGTGCCTGGGTACCCCACCTACATCACCAGTAGGATTTTTCTACTGTCGTTTCTTGCCCTTGGCATAGTCTAAAAGTAACGCATTTTATTGTACCCTGGCACCCAAAACTCCACCCAACCACAGAAAAAGGCCAAAAAAAAAAAGGCCAAAAAAAAAAAAAGACAAAAAAAGACTCTTTTGAACAGTTCAAATACACTGTCCTGCTGCATCCTGTGCAAGTGTTCTAAACAGATAACATTACAGGAATCTTCAAAACAAAAGAATCTGAAACAACACTAACCTTTCCCATTTCAAAGTTCTTTTCTTCCCATTTAAAATAAGCTGTAAAATTCCCCAGTCTTTAAGACAGGCATAGCTCAATTATTTTGTGAATATAACCACAATTCCAATTAACTGCCTTTTCCACTACTCAGTTACCACTTGAAAGTCTCCATTGAAGTTGGGTGAAAACTAGAAAGTTCACCAAATTACATGAATGAAATAGTTTAAGAGATTTTAAAAAGCTACTACATTTTTGACAAATTAAAATGTCATTTAAGTTTATGCTTTAAGATGTTTGTCATTAATTGCACCAAGAACATAGTAAGCCACAATGAACATCAAGCTCTGATTAAGTAGGACGCTTACATAGGAAACTACCTTCATTCAATTAAAATAAAAAAAAAAAAGTCCAACTGGATTTTCTAATGAAAACAAAAATCCCTTAACACCACATAAAAGCCAAACTGCGATAATTACAAGTCATCAAAAGGGAGTACAGAAATACTATAAAGCACATCATTTTAATAAAAAAGAATCTTTGAAAAAAACCCACACTCCTCTGAATTGATCTCCGACCATAAATCTTCGTTCTCAGTACAAATGGTATTCACACATATTACATTCAATATATCAAAAAGTGGAACAGGTTGGCAATACATGATTGGTAGCAAAGGATCATGCTGAAACAAGCTTCTGAAACGACTCAAGCAGCTTCAAAAAGTGCAGAAGCTATTCAAGCTAGCAATTAAATGCACAGAAGTTTAACTGTTGATACAACAAAAATACTGAAGCGTGGGGATTTTATTTTATTTTTTTAATGGAGCATGTAACTTTCCTTGGAGGAAAAAGCATTCCGTTCATCTTTCATGCCCTTTCCATAGAAAGTGTGACATAATCAGGAAGTCAAACATGGAGTCATTAGTTCATTTCCAAATGCTTCTAACACAGGTTTAGAGTAGTAAGTAGTTATTATCTCCCCGTAAAAGAAGTATCAAAATTCTAATTTTAGTAAAAACAACTCAATATAAGCTTATTTACTGGATCACCAAGTGATTTCCTTGCCCTAAAACCTCAGAGTTTAGTGGTAATGAAAAACAAGCTTGAAATTAATTGCAAGAAAATTTTAGAAGTAATTGATTATCAGAACAGATCTAAAAATATGTCTGTTCCCTTTTTAAGGGAACAAAATGTTAAGCATGACACAATTTGCTCAAGTAATAAAATCAGACATAATAAAACCCTCCTGTTTCATTAACTAAAGAAATGGTAATTCCTTCATCCAGTCAATTAGAAGAGAAAAACCTAACAATTAATATATGTGAAATTTTTTAATTAAAAAACCCAAAACACAACAATATTCACCAATACTGTTTCTGTAACTGAGTCATCTCACTTGCAAGTGAAACATAAAATATTTCTTTAGTAATTATATTAAAAAAAGGCCTTCCATACCTAAAGTTTTTGAGAAGTGAAGGCAACAGGATAACTGAAAATACAAACCTCTTTCTTTTCTGGAGGTCTTTCCTTTAGCTGTTACAAACTTCTTTTTCACTGACTGAGGCTGAGAAGAAGAATGCTCTCTCCATCTCCGAAGCTGGAAATTAATGAACTTCCACATCATAAATGCTTGAGTCATGCAGATGGAGGCCAGCACACTGATTCTAGAAACAAAACACGGATAAAGGTTTATCAGTAAGTTTATCTTGTTATGCAAAGAGGAAAGGAAAGTAGAATACCACCTCAGATAGTTTTTTGTATGTCATAGACTGCCTTTGTACTCAGGCTCCTCAAACACATTAGAATGATTCCTTCTAGATAATACGAATTTGTAAAAGTTTGGGGTTTTTTTTT
Source organism: Burhinus bistriatus (assembly GCA_013397275.1). Lineage (NCBI taxonomy): Eukaryota > Metazoa > Chordata > Aves > Charadriiformes > Burhinidae > Burhinus > Burhinus bistriatus. The sequence goes on along the minus strand of VYXH01001429.1, from coordinate 77,382 downwards.
CCCCCCCTTTTTTTTTTGCGACTTCCCCCTCCCCTCTCCTAGTAACATCCATTTTCTAAGCCAAGCAAGAGTTAGCTCACGTAGGGCGACTGGGCTTAGCACAGCTGAACAAAACTAGATATACAGTGAGAGCAAAGTCTTTGCTCCTCCATCAAAACTGGGAAGCACTAGATTTCTTTCCCGCTTTCTCCTTTCTCAACATTACTCTCAAGATACTAGGTACTAACAGCTGAAAATGGTTTAAGAAAGTCTTGCAGTTCTGCGTATCAATTCTGTGGGGTAATGCTGACATTGTCCATGTTTCAGTAGTTTCCTTTTCTGGATTTAATTCATAAAAAAGGCCAGGTGGTTGGCTGAACATTCTGCATCACACAGCAGCAACAAGAGTCATGATAAAGGCAGAGAAAGAGGCAGGAATCTTCAACCAGGACCAAAGATGCTCTGGGCATAATGCCCTGACCACTGCAATTATATCTAGAATTCCATTCACTAACTCTAAAAGATTTGACAGTAATCTCTGTAATTGGATATTTTTTTTTTTGTCAGAAAAAGAGCAACCAGTTACAGATTTCTCAGCTGTAGACTGTAAATTCTTCAGTTCATTTCACTGTGCCTTACAAGTTTGTTACCGAAGATATTTCTGTTGATCCCACTGGTTGCATGAAAACACCTAACCACTCAGAATTACTAGCGTTAATACCATACCATTTACATTGTGTATTTAACACAGGTTTACAGTTCATGCTTAAGAATTGTTCCAAGTTTACTATACCTAACAGCCAGGATATTAAAGTTTCCAGTACTGAAATTCAGCTGCTGATCTTCTGCTCTTGCCAATCCAAAGCCAAAAGTGAGGACCGAGAGAATCAACGTTAGAAGCCTTCCCAAAACAAAAAGAACTGCCCACAGTGAAAATCTACAAAGAAAAACACCACAAACACTAATTTAATTTTCTGTTCACAATTCAAGTACTAACAATGCAAATATTTACTCTTTACCATGTGAATTTGTTTGAAATTTAAGAACTTACATAAATTCATTATTTTGCACCTATCCTGAACTAGTCTTGTATTTCTAGTACTCAGAGAAGACAAAAAGCAAGAGAAGCCCTGCCTCACAATTTTTATTTTTTTTATTACAAAGTACCTATAGAACTGGCTGTACTAGCAACCTGTGCTGTTCCTTTCCTCTACAAAACTTTTTAAAATATTATTACATAGTGTAAGATTTTATTTCATTTTATACTGCTACTAACATTTACTTAAATAGGTGAATAAGATAAAAAACGCACTTGTTTTAGAGATACAAATATTAGAACTAGCCTGCAGAACTATGGCCTCCAAGGAAACACTGAACTTCCTTGCAATTTTGGTTTCTAGTTAGTTAAATGCACAAGGCTTTGAGACTGAAATTATATGAATTTGAAAGATGAAGACTACTTACCCTTTCTGGTATCTTTCATCACTGAAGTAGAAAAGACGGGATACATGGAAAAGAAATTCAACGAAGTAATGCAATACCAGAAGAACAAGTCCAAGATGGGTCAGACTGTCCAAACAAATAAAACAAACATTCAGATATTTTGTTAGATGTTTAAGACAGAGAATGAAGCCAGCAAAAGTTTACAATTGACTTACTTCAGAAGATAGGCTCCAGCAATATGGAAGAGATAAAGTCCAATGTAGACAATCTGGCGAAAGATATCTTCCTATTAGGAAGAAAAAAGTGATTATGTGTTATACACAACGTTATAAATCATTGTACAATGCTATATATTATCACAAACTATTCCCTAGTCTTGGAAATTCTTCATGGTTTATCAGCTACCTTAACATGGCCTGTTCTGGCACTGAATTAGTCAGCCAAGATCATCTAATTCCACACCTAACTTATTGCTTACTTACTGGTAGTATTCAGTATCTTAGACATATGCTATTGTGAGAAAATGCATCAAACATCAAAAAGATGCTTTTTAAAAGGGCCCGTTTTTATTTGATGACTACTGTGAATTTGTACTAGCTATTACAATACTTATTTGGTATGTATTACTATTTTATCAGACAACTTCCTACAGTTCTGCACATTTGTGGTCCATCAGATCCTGTTAGATTGCTACAGAAATAAAATAACAGTCTATGAACCAAAATGAAAAGGTTTCCAAGTGTTGACATCTATTTTAAAAATTCAAGATCATCCAGGATTCTGGCACACCATTGCTGGCAAATACAGAGAATAATGTTATTAACCAGTCATGCTAAGCTACATGATCACACTTCAAGTTAGGTTTTAGCCAGCCCCATTTGATTTAACACTTGATAGAGATGTAATAATAAAGAGGAAGAGACATAAATTAAAGTATAGATGCACAGCACATGGAAAGCAGAAGGTGCCATCTGTGAACAGAAAATCAGGACATCATAATAAAAATCTGTCTTGAAGTGGTATGCAGAGTATATTCAGTTGTGCTCAAGAAACTCCTACTTTTTGGAAAGAGCCCCTAAACTTCAAGTAAGGGGCTTCAGCTTTATCATAGAATGGTTAGAGTTGGAAGGGACCTTAAAGATCGTCTAGTTCCAACCCCCCTACCATGGGCAGGGATGCCTTCCACTAGACCAGACTGTTCAAAGCCCCATCCAACCTGACCTCGAACACTTCCAGGGATGGGGCCTCACCAGCTTCTCTGAGCAACCTGTTTCAGTGTCCCACCATCCTCACAGTAAAGAATTTCTTCCTATCTAATCTAAGTCTGCCCTCTTTCAGTTTAAAACCATTATTCCTCGTTCTATCACTGCACTCCCTGATAAAGAGTCCCTCTCTGTCTTTCCTGTAGGCCCCTTTTAAGTATTGGAATGCCACTGTAAGGTCTCCCCAGAGCCTTCTCTTATCCAGGCTGAACAACCCCAACTCTCAGCCTGTCTTCACAGGAGAGGTGTTCCAGCCCTCTGGTAAATTTTGTGGCCCTCCTCTGGGCCCTCCTCCAGACCTACTCTAAAAGAAAACAAGAAAGGAGTTCTTTCAGACAAATTAGAGAACAGTCAGCACAAATGCTCAGTTTTTCCCAAGTACCACCAGGATGAGCCTTTCACACTTTATCTCCAGAACTGCTGTAATACTTAAGTAGCCCATGCTGCCTGCTTACACAAACTGTCAGAGACTGAAGGCCTACTGGAATGCTGCAGGCAGAGGTATACACTACTACACAGAATGCTGAGTTAAGAACTTCTTTTCTTGTCTACATCAGCAGTACAGACAACTAAACTTCAGAGTAGCCAAGATGGCAGAGGTTAAACTGTGGTGAAAAAAGTATCAACTATGAACTTGTTAAAATAAATGAACTATCATTCTTAATGCAAAAGACAGAGGCCAAAATTCCAAGCAGCGACCCAGTAAAATGCTACTATTCAATATACAGCACTTCTGCCACTTCTAACAGCTTTCTTGAAATTATGATAAAAAAACCTCTATGCTTGGATATGAAGTCAGATTTGAGGTATCACTAGCACAATATGGGAACATCAGCTGCAGTGTATCTGCAAAACATCAGTGTTTACACTGCGTCTATCAGCAGGAAAACAAAGCATCTCCTTACTATTTTCCCAAGCCTCTTCTAGGCTCCCGAACAAAGACCTATGGTTACATAACCTGTATGTTTTATTTTCTTAACTAAAGCAGAACTCTGGCAGCAGAGACACAGTCCAGTCACAGAGCAACAGCAGAGTCACAGAATGGTTTGGGTTGGAAGGGACCTTTACAGATCATCTAGTCCAACCCCTCCTGCCATGGACAGGGACATCTTTCACTAGATCAGGTTGCTTAAAGCCCTGTCCAACCTGACCTTGAACACCCCCAGGGATGGGGCATCCACAACTTCTCTGAGCAACCTGTTCCAGTGTCTCACCACCCTCACAGTAAAGAATGTATTCCTTGTATCTAATCTAAATCTACCCTCTTTCAGATTAAAATCATTGCTCCTTGTCCTATCACTACAGGCCTCGATAAAAAGTTTCTCCATCTTTCTTATAAGCCTCCCTCAAATAACGAGAGGCTGCAATAAGGTCTCCCCGGAACTGTCTCTTCTCCAGGCTGAACAACTCCAACACTTTCAGCCTGTCTCCACAGGAGAGGTGTTCTAGCCCTCTGACAATTTTTGTGGCCCTCCTCTGGATGCAGTACTCCAAGAGGGGCACAGTCCCCCCCCTCGACCTGCTGGCCACACTTTTGATGCGGCCCAGGATATGGTTGGCTTTCTGGGCTGCAAGTGCACATTGCTGGCTCATGTCCAGCTTTTCATTCACCAGTACCTCCAAATCCTTCTCTGCAGGGCTGCTCTTAATCCCTTCATCCCCCAGCCTGTATTGATGTTGGGGATTCCCATGACCCAGGTGCAGGACCTTGCACTTGGTCTTGCAGAACTTCATGAGGTTCACACAGGCCCATTCCTCAAGCCTGTTAAGATCCCTCTGGATTGCATCCCTTCCCTCAAGTAAACGAACTGCACCACTCAGTTTGGTGTAATCTACAAAACTGCTGAGTGCACTCAATCCCACTATTTATATCATTGATTAAGACATTAAACAGCATTGGTCGCAGTACAGACCCTCAAGGAACACCACTTGTTACTGGTTTCCACTTGGACATTAAGACACTGACTGTAACTCTTTCTAAGCAGCCACCCAGCCAGTTCATTAGACATCTAACAGTCCACCCATCAAATCCATTTCTCTCCAATTTAGAGGTAAGAACGCTGTGTGGGATCATATCAAAAGCCCTAACAGAAGTTCAGGTAGCTCTTTCCTCATCCAGCGATGCAGTCACTCCACCGTAGAAGGCCACTAAATCAGTCAAGCATGGCTTGCCCTTGGTGAAGCCACGTTGAAGAGTTTAAAACAGAAAAACTTAAAAAGGAAACTGCATATGCAAAACGAGCCTGAGCAGAAACATGCAGAGAGACTACTTAAATCAGCCCAGGAAGGCAAAAAGCATGTTAAAAAAAAAAATCTACAGTAAACTCAGTGTTTTGAGAAACCCAACAGAAAAAATCCTTAGGGGGAAAAGGATGCTGTTGAAAATTAAGCACTGAAAAAAATCTCACAACTAACTAGGACTTCTGCTGAGGACAGTGGTATTTAAATCAAATCCCAGATTTTAATATTCCTTGGATTTATGAAATTATTTACTGCTTATATTCTACACCTGTATCACAATTCATGAAGCAATTCTAGATTTCAATGAGACTAATTCAGATGACTAATTACAAGAAATAAAAAAGAGTTTGAAAAGAAAGTCTCACATTCATTTTCTCAACAGAAAAATCTTTTAGCAGAGGAGAAAAACTAGTAATTTTTATTTACACAACAGATATATAGCAATTTTACTGCAATTAGAAATACAGGATTTAGGTGAAAAGGAAAAAACCTACCTTCTCACATGGACATTCAAGCACTCAAAAGTCCATCAGGAAAAGTAGGTAACACAAATAAGAACAGGGTAGGAAATGTAGGGTAACGCATTACTCTGGAAGTCCAAAAGACATTAACTATTCCACTGTTTGAGTGGCTTTGTCTGGAGTTCTTTCAATTTACACTTTGAACTTACTTTTTTAGTTTTCTGGAAGTATAATTCTGGAAAAGCATGAAACCAGTATGCCAACTGTAAGATGTAGAAAAACTTCATTTGAAACCTGTACAATACAGCAAGAATTGAAGAATATTACTTCTTCTTTATGAACTTAAAACATTTCAGAAGCTTTCTAGTGAATACATTTAATCAAAGTCTCTAAAGAAAGACAAATAAAGATTCTGCCTGCCAGCCAACTCAAAAGTAAGATTTTTTTAAAAAACAAAATCATTAGGATAAAGCTTGCAAAAAACCTAATTCTTTAAATAATAGCCTACAGAAGGAGAACTCTGTATTCTACAGATTGACAAGAGTCAGGTTCCTCCACAAATACGAGCAAAAATACATTAATGATTAATATAGTTTTACAGACTACTTATTCTACACAGATTGTAAAACACTCCCTCCTCTCCCCAACAGTCCTCCAAGGAAGAAGCCTTACGGAATCAGAGTGTGCGGATAGTCCCTCCACAGAGAGGTTGGATCTGATATATAGTTCTCCTAAAAAAAACCAAACAAAAATCTCAATAAACTCTCAAAGATTCTACTTCCTAGTGAGAAATAATGAATGAACATAGATACATGTATGTATTTATGTATATGCGCATCTGTATATACAAACATGCACACATCTCCCCACACAAGTAAAACCTGCAGATCAATATATTTCCTTTTTAAAAAAAAACAAAAACAAACAAACAAAAAATCCCAAACCCAAAACTAAGAGACAGCTGTATTGGCTTAGAAAAATGAAGAGCAACCAAATAAACCAAGCGTTCATTCAAGATAAGAGTGTCCTTATGAGACAGAGGTTATTTCAGCATCACTACAGCCAGAAGTCTTCCCCTGTAATCTGCTGACAAGCTTTGAGTTTAACTAAGAGAAGGGAAGTTTTTTCACGAGCCATTATGTTAAGGGAAAAAAAAGAAGCCAATGAAAAAATTCCTCCCCTTCTTTGAAGCTAAGCTTATACACATACAGCCACTAGCAAACAGCATGCCATCTGAAAGCACACACTTAACTGAGCCTACAGCAGTCTGCCCATACACCTGTTCTCTAGGCTGCCAAAATGCTATGTATGATGCTTTTTTAACATTTATTTTACGCTAGCCAGCCAAGACAGAAAAACTACAGAGAATGAAGTACCATAACAGAGTTAAAAAGTTTTACCTCACCCAGTTGCCAGTAAATCAAATTAACTCAGACTGAGCAACAGTAACACCATTGGACTTTACACTCAGTTATGACTACAACCTACACAGAATCCCTAAACTTGTCCCTGCTTAATATTAAAACCAGCTAAAACCAGAAAAATAAGCCAAAAACCTATTTATCATCATAAGTGAAGCTTTTGAAATCTCATAATACAAACAGAAGAGAAAGCATACTCACAGAAACAAGAATACTTGTTCCCCAAACACAGGAGAAAAGGTAGAATGCACTAAGTTGGCCAGACTCATTGAACTTGCTGTGTTTGGTTTTTGAAAAGTGCATTTTCCTGTTAATTTTCTGAAATGAAAGTCCATTGTTATTTATATGCTGTAGTACTTAACATTTACCCTTTAATTGCATTAGACCATCTAAAAGTTTCAATGGATGTTTTAACAGTTAAAAGCTTTAATGCAAAAGTTTACTTTTAAGTTAATAGTCTTAAAGTCTAATTAAAACTTGACAATTATCTTGATGAAAGGAATTAATATTTTGTACTTACATCCAGTACGTACTCCTGAATAATAGCATGTATGATTATTGCTACAAGCATATAAAAGAAAATTGTAGCCAAGTCTTTGATGCCATAGTGATAGAGAGAGATTGTTTCTGCAGATTGTTCTTCTAAAAGACAAACAGAATTAACTGTTAGGCATCAATACAGTTTAATCGCTACTAAGTTTGTGTTTCAAAGTGAAACCTTTCAGACAGAAGAAGTTTGTAGTCAGCTGAACAAACAGAAGTCAAAATAAACTGTCATCGTTAGTTAGATCCCTAGATGGTTTATAGTCATCTTCTCCGTCACATCACAAACCAAATTTGATTCTGGAAAGACGTACTATAAACATGAAAACTTAAGTGCACTTATGAAGCTTACCCAAATGCATTGAAAGGGGACAATAAAATTATGTTAAACTATCACCTCGCTTTGACTAGTAAAGATTGTCACTTGCAAAACCACAGTAAGATTTAATGTGAACTGATTTACCAGTCAGATGGTGTTTTAGCACTAATGAAGAATCCAGCAGAACAGAAACATTGTCCCTAACCTAATTAAAATGGAGTTTTACTAAAAATAAAGCGGAGTCCTTGAAAATTGCTTAGTATCTATACAAATTGACACATTCACTTACCCTCAGCCTAGAGAGTATGGCATACTAATAATGTCTGAATACACTGTCTCACAATTAACCTCCTGCAAGATACATACCTGTGGCAGGAATGGTAACATTATACTGAAGCGTAACAAAAATGACAGCTGCTTTTGCTGTAATCTGAAAGAGAAAAAACGTACCTGCTGTAAATTCTCAATGAAATGAACTGTATTAAGCTGAAAACATTTGCCCATAGTTTTAGCACCCTTCCCCAACACACTTGTCCCCTCCCATAAAACTCATCAACTCACATTATCACAGCACTTCAACCTGACTTTCCAAAGGCAGAACACATTGGATATTCTGTAAACAAACCTACAGAGATCATGCAATCTCTTGAATGAAATATCCTCAGAAATGCTACTTACAAAAAGTCTTTTCTACAACATTAAAATGAAGACACATGCTGCAATTCTTTCTTCAGTCCATACTGTATTATTACATTAACAGAATGTACAAAATCGTGCAATCCCTAGACCACGATGTATGCAGCAATGACTGAGAATAAACTTCATTTAAAACTACTTTTTGACAAAATTTGAAGGTCAGTATAATTTTCATAAATCTGTGGGTGATTCGGAAAATGTGGACAGGAAAGGAGAAAAGGCATAAAGAATGGAGAACCACTTCAGGCCAGCTGCATACCAACTCAATACGATTAGCAGCATTCTTTCAACCCAGGGGATCCTTTGGCAAGAAGTGCAAAACAAAAAAAAATGAAATTTAGCAGTAGTGGTACTACTCCTTTATGATGGACAGTAAGAAAAAGCGGAATTAATAGAAGGGGTGGGTGGGGAGGAAAGTTTGTTCTAAAGGCTTTTTTTTTTTTTTTTTGGGGGGGGTATGTGGTGATACTATAAAAGCCCTAATAAATAAGCAACAGCACAAGTTCCTGTCTATCAATATGCATCAATTAATTTTCAACTTTAACACAGCTTTCTTGAATCCCAACATGAATCAATAAGTCTTAACAGAGAGGGAAAAAGTAACTGATCTGTTTCCCATTTCTGTGAAAACCTAGCATCCTTGTTGCACTTACAGGGCCAACAAAAAAAACCCACAAAAACAAACAACCAAAACCAATAAAAACCCAAACTCTTTTATGAATCTGGGAATGATACTTTGGGCATCTGAAGATAATGACTGGGTTACTACCAGCGTTTATTATCATTCACAAGAAACAAGACTTAATAATTTATAAAACTAACACTTCATAAATAAGCCCTAGATTTTCTAGGAATCCCTGAATACACAGTGGACTGTTCAATCCACGTAAATTCAGGGACTCCAACTAGTTTGCCTGAATTAGTGAAGCTGCCTAAGGCAGCTATTCATCAAGGGAGCCCTCAGAGGACAATTCAAAACGTTAGTCAATTCTGGACTGCCCTTTGAAGGTTCTGTCAGCTACTCACAAAGTCCTAATTCAGCTGCACAAGTCGGGCAGCATAAACACCTTACCAACCAACATTAACCACAGCAGGTGATTTCCAAGACCTATATCAAAGCATTTAAAAAATTGCAGCGATCTTCTCAGCCATACCACATCGGTACTAACACGGCATATGGCCCTTCTATTCTGGGGTAAAAAACATCCCAGATTAACAAAACTGGAAACAAAGACTTCAGCACATCCAATCCCCCAAAACTTCCAACCCTACCAGTAAAACTGTAAATACGGTAAGCCAGGAGTAGACGTACAAGGTAATGGTTTAAATCCACCTCTTTAATCTCAATCTCCAGGAAACCACCATACAAGGACTCTCTTGGTGATTTTTGATAGTAAACCCAAACATAACAGCCTTCTTGGTCTGCTTTTTCTTTCCATATTTTTTTCCCCTAACTCCACTGGCATCTAATATTGAGCAGTATCAACAGCTGGATAAAATTATTTTGAAAACCATCCATATAATAAAAAGGCCCACAACTCTAAACAAATGGCTAAAACACTGAAAAGCCAGAAGCATTTAGCCAGCAAAAATGTGTCTTACTTGACAGGACACAACTGAGAACATTTTGGAAGTCACACAGGTAAACTATATCTTCAGTTCTCTCAGAGGGTAACCGAGAAGAGTCAAAAAGGCACGCTTTGGATCAGCAGCCAAGCTCAAGGTTTGGTTGTCCCCACACGCCCCTCCACCAGAGTCTACTAACTTCTCATGTCGTTTAGGAAGAGCTTCAATTACTGCATCCCACACGGGGGCCCAAGGAGAGCGCCTGGCCTGCAAGCGCGCCCGGCGGGGCCGGCCCTCAGTCAGGCCCGAGAGGCCGAAGGGAGAGCTCCCTCCGACCGCTGTCAAACGCGGCGGGGGAGGAGGAGCCGGGGGCAACCTCGGCACTAGCCGAGACTTCCGCACCCACCCCGCCATGGGCTAACGGCTCCGCAAACCGCT
>VYXH01001429.1:47995-66751 GCA_013397275.1 Burhinus bistriatus | reverse complement strand
GAAGAAGCGGGACGAAGCCCCCGGAGCGGGGGGCGCCGGTGCCGCCTCACCTCGAACATGAGCCCCAGCAGGAAGATCATGGCCATACAGGACACGATGTCCGCATGGTTCTGCACGATGAACTCGTGGCTCAGCACCGGCGGGTTCTTGTTGCTCTTCTTGCGGATCGCCATGGCGGGCAGGGAGCTGGGCGCCGCCGCCGCCTCCCCGCTGCCAGCACAGCTCCTCTCGCCGCGGCCAGGAAGAGGCGGAGGGGGAGGAGGCGGCCGCGCAGCCCAGGAATGGCAGCCGCCGCTCCACTTCACCCCGCCCCGGCCGCAGAGGAGCAGCCCCCGCCACCGGCAGCCGCCAGCAGCGCCCCTGCCGGCCGGCGGGCCGCCTCCCGCCCGCCCCCCTTCGCCCGGGGGCGGTGAGGGGCAGCGCCCGGCAGTTCAAACCGACCAACGGCGGCGCGGTGCGGTGCGGGCCGGGGCCTGTCCGCAGAGCAGAACGGGGCCGCGCTGTGCCACTTGGGCTACCGCCCGGAGCCCCACAGAAAATGGCCGTGGGTCCCGCCGGGGTCGCGGAGGAGACGGCAAGCGAGGTCCGCGCCGGGATGCGGCCGGTCAGAGCGGGCTGCCCCCGCTGCGGTGTGTGCCCGCAGAGCCGGGCCAGACCTGCGCTCCCCCGCCATCCAGGTTGGCCTTTGATTTCTTTCTCCTCCCCCTAGGGCTCTGGGTAAGTTTTGCTGTCGCCAGACATCCGCCGGCTGAAGCTGGGCAGCCGAAGGAGGCAATTAGGCAGCCGCGCTCAGCGGGATCGGTACGGTCACGGCGGAGGCGCCGCCGCAGGGCACAGCTTTCTCTGTGCTGGCAGCAGGCGCCCGCCATCCCGTCTGCTCTCCTTGTGCTGTATAGCCAGAAATAACATACGTTATCCAGGGAACAGTAACAAGAAATCCAATGACAAGAAAGCAGACGGGAAGAAAAGCTAACTGTGAAGCGTAGAAGGAAGAGACATTTAAAAGGGAGGCTAGACGTGGATTAAAAACCCCACCCCGTCGCAGAAGGCCGTTACCAGGTTACAACAGGTGAACGAAGAGGCCTGAGAAATCAACACGGATGCAGAAAACACCCAGGCCAAATTGAGCCTTCATTCAAACCCCCCAAAATNCCGTCTTATGTTGGGGGCTCCAGAGCTGGACACCGTATCTCAGGTGGGGTCTCACGAGAGCAGGGTAGAGGGCAAAATCATTCATACTACTTTTATTTATTAAAGCTTCTGTCTGACAGATACATCCAATGGATATATGGAGAAGAAATATCAAGAACAGGAGTAATTTATGGCTAAAGTTTAGTGTTGTCTGAAAAGCTTTTGCAGCCAGCAGCTAACGAATACAGGGAGGTTAAGATGAAGCTATTCAGTATGGCTTCGCCTTGCCAGAATGGAGAGTGTGCACCAAATACATTGTACAAACTGTTTGTAATAGGTTGGTTTCTTCCTGCTATATGGAGCGGTGAGTGATTCATGGAGCAGACTGCTTAGTGTATGACCAGGTTTTTCAGCCTTCATTGGCTGTGAAGGTGCTCAGAGGTTTTGTATGAATTTATTAAATCAGGAGACAGGGATACTTGGTATCTGGAAATGATCTGGGGTACTTAATACAGAAAAGGCTACAGAAATTTTTCCCTTCATAGTTAGAAACTTTTTTTTGTCTAATGTAAAAGTTCATACAGAACAAGCATTCATATTTCAGTACCAAGATGTTTTCTGTCTTAGAAATCTCATCTCCTGGCTACACCAGTATTTTGTAACTCTAAGTAAGAAGATTATTTCAACAATAACAATGTGAAAGTATGTGACCGGTTGCATACTGCACCCATCAAGTGCATCAGTTTGGGATAAAAATTGGAATCCTTTTTTGCAATGTAGTCTGACATCTATTTCCCACCTCAGCCTTAAAAGAAATCGGGTCACATCATCTCCACAGAACAACAAGCAGGACTTAACTGGGACAAGACATCCTTTCCTCAAGCTGTAATCAGCAAGTGTCTCAGGTGTCTGGTGATAAGTCCTCTCACAGGCACAGAGCTCCTTGGTTTTGGGTTTGTCCTGAGGGCATAGTGTAAACTGCTATACTGAAATGGAAAACAAGGCAACTTGTTGCCTCATCTGAACAGTTTCCACACTTTCCTTCTATTGGAGTTCTCTCTTTTGCCACGTGATGTTTCTTATGGCTCTTCGGGCAAAGTGTCACCATCTGAAACACCTGAGACTGTCAGCCCTCTGTCTGCTTCTTGCCAATGGGTTGCTGCTCTGTGTTTGCCAGGCTTCTTTCCAGATGTCCATATTTTGAAGTATTAGGCTTCAAAATGATCGCATCATTTAGGAAGGAAGTTCCCGACAGTCTGAAATGGGGGAAGCTTCTACCATCTTCTCACAGACGCCACCCCTGTGGCGCCCTCGCTACCAAAACCTTGCCACGCAAACGCAATACACCGTTTCAGGTGGCAAGACTATGGAGGATTTGGTAGTGAGCATATTACTGTACCCACAGTAAGGGATGCAAACAGAACAATGCCCTTCCTATTTGGGAACCTTTCCCAAATTAATTCGTCATCAAACATGCTTAAAGATACAACCGAGAATGACATTTTAAACAAAATGTAAATAAGCAAGTGAGCAAGAAACAGAATAATAAACCCCTGAAAGGTTCCAAGTACCATCAAACTTCTTTCCTAGGTCTTAAACGTAGTAAATGATGCTGCCCCTCAGGACAGGATATTAAAATTAGCTGGCCGGAAGGCTGGAAATGCAATTTGTGCTTCTTCCAGCTTCTGTCACCAGCTGTTTAGAAAGTTAAGGCATCAAATGATATTTGCTCTTCTAGCTTGATAAGACAGAAATTGGCCCTTCTCCTGTTTTTATTCCTAACTTTAAATGCATTCTGCACAGATGAATGTATTCAATACAAGGGATGTAAATAGGCTAATCCCCATTTTTATACATACATAACATACAGCTTACATTGCCATTCTATTTTTAAATAAACAAACACTCCTTCTGACTTAAAATCTCAACAAGGAGTCTTAAGACTTTTACAACATGTCATAGCTGATATAAGTAACCTTTATTGTATATGTATTTTAGTAACAGTGTAATCTCTGCTTTTAGTATTTCGGAGACGCCATACACGATCATTAATGACAAGTCTGGTTGAACTGCAATTTCCCTCATTTTTTGAGAATGTCAGGTGCTTGCTGCAGCACAGCACGAAACATGGAATTCTCTGATTTGTATCCTCTTGCTTTCTTCGCTGCCTGCAAGTTCCAATGATACTTTAACTGAACTCTAAAGCCATTTCTGTGTATTTTAAAATGAAGTACAGTGAAACAGAAGAAAATGGTTCAGAGACATTTTGCCTGCCAGTAGATTTCTTCCTTAGCTCAGAAAGGTAATGAGACATCACCTCTTCCTACCAGTTTCCTGCTGGCTTAGGTTCTCAGACCTCTGACAGAAAATTGCGCCATTTCACTAATTGTTCTGTTTTTCTGAAGAAAAATGACATTATTCAGAGCATGTGAGTTAAGTTTTTAAAAAGGAAAACAGTGACAATTACCTTTTTATTCCTAACAAGGGAAAAGGTAACTATAAATTAATGAAATAGCAACAGGAAAACAGTAATTATTAATGGCAAGAAGTCCATGTGAAAGCTTCCAAGTAATTATGAAGAGAGACACAATCCAAAAGGTATTGAAAAAAATCAGGTTTGTGGGAGGAGGGGAAACAAAAAGTGGCTGAAATGGAAAAATGCAAGTAAACAGAAAATATAAAAGGAAGAAAAACTAGGAGACCTGAAAGAGACCCCAAAATGGCACTGCACAAGGAAGTTAAAAAGGAGCAAGAGTCATGATGTGGCCAAGAACCAGATCAATGAAGTTTGCAAAAAGCATCATTTTATAGAGCAGAAAGTTATTATTTCCCCTTTTGGGGGGTCTGGTTACTACTTCAGAATACGAATTCAGTTTTGGATTGCTGTATTTTTGTATTGGATTTGGCTCAGCTGATCAGAACAAATGCCATCAACTTAATAAAATAATGATAATTATTAAGACATGCCTTAACCAAATGTTTCACAAATGAAGGTACAGGATTGAACGGTGAAAGGTTTTCAAGGATTTTCAAGGACATATATTTGCCTTTGGTACTTTCAAACATCTCATATCTGATTTTTTTTTTTTTTTTAAGGTTGAGCCAGCATTAAAAGAAATGTATCTAACATAAAGACTTCACATACTTTGAATACACAAAGTAATGCAAATATTTATACACTATTCTGAAAGTTTAAGCTACACAGAGAACTGAACTTGCAGTTTAAATAAATCCTCAAACATTTTATTTTAACACTAGACAGTATCTTACAACCAAATACAATCTTTAGTTAAAATATTTGTAGTTTAAATGGATTTAACAGCAAAACTTGAAGCTTGTTAGTTATAAAGTGACAAACTTAACTTCATATGGTGTGTAATACATATCTGAATTTATACAGCTTTTTAATGACTTTCTTGAAAAATCTTATAAGATAAAGAATTTAAGAGTCTGCTCCAACTCTGTGTGCATTTTTTGACATTGATTAGTTAAAATTTATGAATCCTTTGAATGAATTCCATAGAAATGGTGTTTCCACCAGAATACAGCAAAGTTTGGAATGACTTTCACGTCTCTTAAAACCTACTGCAGTGAGCAACCAGCAAAGATGTGCACAGGCAGCTAAGTTAAAAAAGGAATATAAACCCCAGTATTTACATCTGTTAACAAAAATAATTTGGTTTTTAGAATGTACAGATAACTTACTAGAAAATCACTTTTTGAAAAGCACAAGCAAATGAAAACAGGTTTAGAATAACGTATTTTCTATTCTTTTTACTTGAGATTTTTTAAAATATATCTATTAAGTTTTTAATATTGCTTTATAATATTAAGTTTATAAGACCTCGCTATTAGTCTTCTGCCACCAATGAAAAGCTGGGTATTTTATAACAGAGGTAACATTCAGTTCTTCACACTCATTCCATTTTATTAACCCAGTACTTATCAGGTTATTTTTAGAATTCCCATAAAGCAGAACATGAAAAACATTAGTTAACTGTGTAACATTACTTTTAAATTGTGTTACCGCTTTAAAAAAAAAGAAAGAAGAATTAGTTTTTATTTTACTTTACTTTACATATCGTCTGAGCTCATAATTTTATTTTTTCATGCAGCTACTGTGCAGATTAAAAATATTCTTGAGCAATCTTGTGTAACTTATAAATTGTTTCTCCATCTGAAGTTGGGAGATGCCTCACGTACTATTAAGAAAAAAAGAGGAAATTAGTCACAAACTAAGACTTAGATGTTACATATAAACATTAGACTATCTCAGACTTAACTTGTACATGCATATGTACGTCTGTACACGTCATTTTTTATTAAAACTACTGGAATACTTTCCTTCAGGCCAGTGTTGAGTTTTAATGGAAGGTGATAAACGTTAACTGTTTCACAATGTAACCTAGCAATATAAAGAATGATTAATAAAAAAGGGTTTAATAACCCTACGGTTATTTAAAGGTCAGAATATTAAAATTTCTAGATATTAAGAAATTTGAGGTAGCAGAGAACTTGTTGCATTTTCTAAAATTTATGAACTTTAGTGAAAAAAACCTGTGCTGCTAAATTAAGAACAGTCAAATAATTTCTATCTCTTCATCAGCTGTGTTTTAAAAATGTGAAACAATGACCAAGATATTCATATCCAAACATGGGAGAAAGCTTACATGCACATATTGTGCCATGCTTCTGTATACACAACATTATTTTTCTGTTTTAAGTGAGAAAAGCAAATCTGTAAAAGCAGTCTCACTCCTAATTGAAGTTATAAAAGTTATGTACCAACTAAAACTGCAATCCCTAGAATGAAGTGGTGAATTAATGACTGCGACAGACAGCATATGGCCATAATTTGCATGGAGTAGCTCTCTTGGAACATTGTAATATGCCTGTCACATTCACTACCAATACTGACAACATGTTTCTTTGGAAAAATATTTTGTGAAAATTAAGCAGACAGTGTTATGACTGCAACTCAAGCCTTCCATAATGAGAACAAAACTTGAAATACTGCAACTCAGGCTATGTGGAAAGGACATCATATCAAAACCAAATGAACAAGTAACATGAGTATGCAAGTATTTGTATGCTATGTGCTCAGAACCAACAGAATCAATTTTCCTTAACAGATGTCCTCAATTTGAACTGAAAAACTGACAAAGGTCACATGATGTTAAGTGTTTATCATAGCTCTGGGCCTAAGCTTGTATTTAAAAATTTAAACAACTGTTTCCACAATGCAGAGATCAGCACAGAAAAACCCCAAGTGTTTTGATGAGACTGCTTTCCTCCTTCTCTGTGAGCCAAACTGAAAATTAAAAAAAAAAAACAAACAAAAAAAAAAAACCAAAAAACAAAAAAAAAAACCCAAGAAACTTTAAAGGGCACTTCTTGTGCTTTGTGGAAAGCAGGAGCACACAGCTGAATCAAGGACCTCTAACTGGAGTAGAAGAGTAACAACAATTCTTCTGATTAGTATCTCCTCTAGTTATGTAAACTTTCTAATAATTTCAAGCAGTTGCTGCTTTGTGAAAAGATATCTGACTGAAGCTCTGTATCTGCTGTCTCTTCAAAATTCAAAGGTGATTTCTGAGGTAAACTGAGCTATTTTTGTCCACTAAGCATGAAAATGGTGTTTGGGGGGGAAGGGGGGAGCAGAACCAAACGAAAAAAAACCCCTGGCTTAAGAGATGAAAGTAACTATCTCACTCAAACAAATTAATTCCTGGATATTTAAGATGTATACATGCAGTCTTTTGTAGGGAAGACTGCAAGTCTATCTTTAAAGAGAAAGTTACTATATTCACTACTTCATCTAAACAGAAAATGCTGTTGCTTGAGCTGCTTTGGCAGTGAAAGGAAGGGATAAATAGTCAACAGCATCTGATATCCCAGAGGAATCTTGTGGAGCCAAAGTGGAGAATGGTGTAGGTCAATAATGTGTTAATAACCAAGAACTGAGACCACATTTAAAAGCTGGTGCATTAAGTAGCATGCTGGTAAGCTTCCATGGCATTCTGCACAAAATATGCTTAAAGACAGCATTTTCTGAACTTCAGTAATGACTGTATTCGTGTGTCTCTAGTCTATTGCCTTTGAACAACAAGCAGCTCATTACTATTACAAAAATAAAGTCTCAATTGTTCAAGTAATTAGTACCCAGTAGCTGATTTATTATTAAAATAAACAGAAGGTCTAAGTTGGAAAAACACTGATTTCATCTTGTTATTCAGGTTGGTAAATGCTGAAAATTTGAAACAGTTCTAAATATTCATGTAGTTATTTACTTTTAAGTAGACAGTCCTGTGTGCAGTTATGTAATGTACAGAAAGAAATATTTCCCTTAGCTTCTGGCTGAATAACATTTCCACATGCGCATGCCACTACAGAAATAGAATACTTCACCTTGTTCACTAAAAGTAAAGGCACAATGTAAAAACAGAAAACTAAATATAGTTGCTCTACTTAAGTACTGTACTAATCAGAAATCGTAAAAATTTACACTGTGTGATTTTAACCATCTCCAGAACACATACATAAAGCAATATGCATTTAGGAAAGGCAGAAACATAAAATGTAATTCCATAAAATGCTATGTACATGCATACTTAGGTATGAATTTCAGAAAATACACAAAGGTATAAACCATGTTTTAAATAAAAATTTAAAGGTCAATGCCTTGCAGTAATCTGTACTCTAAGCACGTCACAAATACTTTATAAAGTATTTTCTCAAAGTTTGGAAATACTGTATAACCATGGGCTTTTTGTATATAATTCTACTTCAGGCTGTCTGAAGGACAGCTACTGCAACAAACTGCAGGTATTTTATCCCCCAGGAAATAATGCACTAAAATACAATGAGAAACAGTAGATAGAAAATCAAAATGAAAATGACCCTCCGTCCACCCCTCCATCCACAACTTACACACTTTTCCTTCTTTTTCCAACTTCTTCAAGTGGACTAGGAGGTTACTTTCTGCTGCTAGAAGTAAATTTTCAGGGATCTCCTAATGGGAACACAAATATGCATTTTGTATTTGTTTAAATATCTCCCAATTATTTTTTCAATATGGAACTCATGGTTTATTAACAGAGATTTTCCTCTTCTGAATTGCTATGTTGAACATTCAGTTAGTTATATGACAACAAACTGAAATAAGTAAATCAATTTTACACCAGTTAAACTAGTAGCCTAATAATACATTTTTGTTTACTTTGCTCATTTTTGCATTATCCATTTGTATTATGCAAACTTTGGCCAACGCTAAGAAGACTATGCTCTTCTGAGCTTGGTCTGCACCGGGCTGTCAGTGTAGCTGAGCATTTTTAAAAACAAATTTAAAGATGCATTTCGCCACAGATACCTATCACTTCTATTCCATCACAATACTTGCATGGGTTCAAATATCCTTTAACAGTTAATATGTGTAAATGAGTAAACAAGTTTAAAAATACAACAGCTTCAGGAGGACAAAACGTTTCTTAAAATTTTCCAATGCTCAGTAGGTAAAAACCAGTAACATTTCTCAAAATGCCCCTCTCCAGCTCTATCATCCTAAAAGAAAAGCCTTCTTTTTGAAAATGAAAAAGTTCTTCTCCAAACAATATGAGTCTGGCAGGAAAATTCACTAGAAAACTAGCTCAATAAATTGCAAATCTTTAAAAAGCTTTGGAAGATTACACTTTTTTTTTTTGTTATATGAAAGCTTTAGTAGTACTGAAAAAATTCTTATCATATAGCGACAGCAGAAGTGTTTTGTGATTTACAGAAACATGAGAATGGCTATATGCTTAAAAACTGTAGTTTTTCAGGCAGGAAAACTGCAGGAGCTAGGCAGCCACAGGTAATGGTACATCAGCATTACAAAATGTTCAGTGTGACACAGTCATTCTTTTGGAAAGTGGGGATCAGCGGATCCATGAAAAATAAGTTGTGAAGCTCTTACAGACCTGTTCACAAACCACAGCCACTAGCATCTTTGAAATCTTTGTCTGAAGCAAATGCTGTATGTCTTTTTATCTCTAGTTGCTAGGAGGGGTAACCCCCATACCACATGTACAGATTACTGAGGTTACTTATTCCTCTCTAATGACACACACAAGCTACCCAACTCCTGAGAGCAATATCCATCTCTGTGAAACTACAGTTCACCTGCATCCTCCCACAAACTGAGCAGGAACTAGATGTTTTAACCAATCTTTCAGGAGACTTCAAACACACTTTGACAAATCAGAAATTAACAGTCACCTCATACTTTTCACTTAGAACCAAGCACTACAACTTTATTTTTGCTTGATTCTATGAAATTGTGCTTAGGACCATCTAGACAGCGAAATAAGAAGTTTGTAAGAATCATCTGGGACCCACTCCAGTGAAGTGCTCAAACAAGACAATTTAAATGCACAGTCATACATGAATTCTGAACAAGCAGATTTTTTTTTTTTCTCTTTTAAAAAGCCACCATGGTCTTCACTCAAATACTTAAACCGTTACATACAATTTTATGAACATAACCTCAATTTTCTTCAGTTTGATCTAAAAACTTTTAATCAACAATTACCTTGTATACTATCTTTACAAGCTCCGAGGATGTATATGATTTTCCAGCGTTCTTCTGGAAAACATTTAGAATTTGCTGTTCACGTGCATTTCGGTGAGAAATGTAGCCTTGGATTCTAGCATTTGCATCACGTACTACTGGGCCATGACCTAAATCAAAACACATGTACCACAGCGCTATTACTTAAATTTGGAATTAAGCATGCTACTGAATAACTGAATCATTCTTATGTGAACTCTGGTAGACTTAAAAGTCATAAGAAGGGAGCAGCATCTGCAGGTACCACCTTGTCAGAGTATCCTTGGTGTTAAACTGTAAGACATTCTTTGCATGCTGTTTCCCCCCCCCTATAAATTCACCAAAATTATGTTTGAATGTCTGCATCACAGTCTGCAATCGAAAAGCATTAAGATGGAAAGGAAGAATTAGGATCTGAGAAGTCTGAATGGGGAAAAGGAATACTTTAGGCCATTTAAAAAAAAAAAAAAAGGGAAAGGAGTTCACTGCTGAACAGATTTAAAAGATGAGATTCCAATTATTATATTATCTCTGTCTGCCTGTCTTAGTCTCCCCAAAGGATATTGATACTGATGATTTAAATTGATACTGGTATTTGAACAGTAGTGGCTGAGGCAAAGGACTCACATATTACTGTCCTGTTGTGGGGCTATCCAGCAAAGAGAGGCGAGAAAAGTAACATCTTTAATTGTGACAGATAAATTTTCCAGGACAGATCTTCAAAACTGACTCACACACTGTATTTTATTCCCTTAAGAACATACTTTCATAAGTATGATCAAAAAAATTAACAGAAGACCAATCAGTGAGCCAATCAGAACGTGTCATGGAATCACGGAATTTTCAGAGTTGGAAGGGACCTCTAGAGATCATCTAGTCCAACTCCCCTGATAAAGCAGGATTGCCTAGAGCATATTACTCAGGACTGCATCCAGGCGGGTCTTGAAAATCTCCAGAGAAGGGGACTCCACAACCTCCCTGGGCAGCCTGTTCAGTGCTCTGTCACCCTCACCGTAAAGAAGATTTTTCTTGTGTTTGTGTCAGGGCAGGAAGAAGCAATGCAGAAGGAAGGTTACATGTGGATCATTTTATGTCTGGCTGGTTAATAAACAAAACACGCATGTTTTTTCCTGGACTTACTGTGGCAGATCAGAAATGTTCAACTCACTGAAAGGCCTTTGAATCAAATTAGAAAAAGGCTTAATTGGTAAAGCACTAACCTTTGTGGAAAAATCAAATACTGCTTCATGATACACTAAAATGACAGATGAAATGAAAATATTTTTCAGACATGAGAGTTACATGCACAGAAATTAAACTTAATGTTTTACCCATAGAGAAATTTACTTGCATGAATATTCATCACATGCTTTTTATAGCAAGGTTTCCTATTTCTTTGCCTGTATACCTCACCTGAAGTAGCATCAGCAACTTCCAGCTCTGCCAGTCTAACTCCAGGTAATTTATGAGTAAAATAGAAACTACTGTAAAAAACCATAGCTTTCTTTTAGAAGTTATTGGGTATCATCCAGATCAGACAGTTTCTTTTGAGGGTCTCTATTTGTAAAAAATCATCATATTCTTTACTTGTACTTTTAGGTTAACTGACTAAATGGATTTTTAGTTTTAAGGCTTTTTAAATCAGAGCTTATTTTGCCTGAGGACAGGCAGCTTATAGAAATGTAGCAACTAATTTTCCATGTTTTGGATATCTGTGAAATAAAAAAAGTGTCAAAGGAATCTATCATTCAGCAAGTCAAAATATTTATGCATATCTCAACTTATACACTCATTTCAGCAGATCTGAAATTACGAAGTATACATTGAAGCTTACCTTGTGTAAAGATAGTATTATAAATAAAAGATATGTAACATGTAAATATAAAACTGTACTGTCATAGGCACATATATTTAATGATTTCAAACATATTTAATCTGAAGCTATTGTTCCTTACAAAATAAATTACAAATATAACATGTTACCATTTATAAAAACAAAAGTTTAAATTTCGAAAAAAACACATTAAGATATACAGAACAGAGACTATAATGGTAACTGTCTGTTCTCTTGCATTCTCTAATGACAGAAGTCACAATAAAATTAAGGCCTAAAAATGGAATCACAAGGCAGTCTTAAAACCAGTCCCCGCTCTTCCAAGTGATTTAATTGACTGAGCCGACAAGACCGATGTCAGCACATGGAATGGAACCCACATTTTGCAAAGTTAAAGGCATTTCATATCCATTACATCATCTGATCCACAGCCATTGTGTATGCACATACATACATTAAAATGATGTCAGAAAGCTTGGAACTAAACCCAGATGTGGATCTTTCCCTTCCATAATTTTTCAGGGACAGCAACACAGTTAATTTCACCAATAAATAAATTAATATCTGCATAAATGTAAAGTGTTTCTGAGCATGTGAAATAGATCTCTCAAAATGTCACCATCTTTCCAGTAATTCAGGCTTTATATCAGACAGCTTCACATTATTTCAGACCTCTGTATAGCCCAGATGATCAGAAACAGTACGTTTTTATCCTCAAAACACCCTGTGAAGTAATAGAGATTCTCTTACTTTACAGTAAATTAAAGCACAAAGGATAAAATGGAAGAAAATAATTGGCTCATGAAGTCTGGTACAGATTCCTCACTGCAGTACCGTGTTTTTCTATATTATCAAGGAACATTGTTTATTATTACAGGATAGGGAGCCCTCTGCTGACTAAAACGCCCTTTTCTGATTCCAAGGGTTCTCACCAACTATTGGCTGTAAATAGACAGTCATGAGTATTCTGCCTGAAGTCATTTCCACATTAAATTAAAAAAGAAACACAGAAGGGGAAGGAATGACAAAATTCAGCTACTCAGACCTAGCCAGCAGGCAGCTTGTTACAAAAATTCATGCTCCCCTACATCTAATTCTGAGGCTGCAATGTGAGTGCTAAAGCACGGATGGGGAAAAAAGAAACAGTTCAAGAATTATGAAGGCCTAAAACCGCAATAAAGTCAAAGCACTGAGCTTATATAGAATATATTCGTAAAGCAAACTACTTTCTGCTATAGTTACCATTTTACTGTAGTACATACCAATAGCATAAACAATTGTTCTGACTGGGCAATAGTTATCTTTTACACAATTGCACACACGTTTTGTGATGCATGGATAAAAAAAGAAAGTTCCAAACCATCTCAATACTTAGCTACTCATCACTGAAAATGCATAATACCTGACTGGCTTTCTCATTCCAAGTACAGCATGAACACACTTAAAACAGTGTAGCAAACTACAGATAAATGGGACAAATATTCAACCTTGGTGAAAGTGTAATCTACATAAATAATGATTAAGGAGAGAGTGAAATACAACAGATAAAATAAACTCAATAGAATTTGGCATATATGGTGTTTTGGAAGGCAGAAATTCAATTAGAAGAACAGACTGTGTTTTGTAGGTGTTTAGGACAGAAAGTAGAACATTCAATTGATCAATAAATTGAGATTATGGAGGCTAAAATATTCTTAGTTTTATCAGTAGTTAAGTCAATAACCATGAGCAAGTCACTCTTTCTGTCTATGTCAGCCTCCATATCCATGGAATATCTATAACGATATTTTTCCTAAATAGCAATTTTATGCTTAGATCTTAAAGCACTTAAGGAACACCTACTTCAAAGGAAGATATTTTAAGAATAAACACAGAAGAGATTTGGTTATGTAGCCTAAACATAGATGGTTAATGAAGAAAGACAGAACTGAGAATGTACACACAGTCACTCAGAATGACAGGTTAAAAAGTCAGAAAAAATCCCAAGATGTAGCTCTGAAAAAGCAAATGAGGAGCTTAAACCTTAGTTACATAATGAATTCTTAAAATCCAGTCTTGTCAAACAGACACGTGGTTTATATGAAAAGTATATGCATTCCCAACATTTGGGGGAGATAGAGGGAAAAAATTAAAGCAAAGCCATAGACTGAATGAATCAGCAACTTATTTTTAGAACATGATGTTTGGCCTCTTGGCTCTTGTTCAAATTTAAGCTAAGTCATTAACTAAGACAACCATTTGACAGTTCTGCAGCTTTGCAAGATGAATTTATGATTAATCTGTGCTGCAAAGGACAGGCATCTCTCTCAGAAAAACATTACTACGTTACTCTCATTGGCAGTGTATGTGGGGATGTAAAGGACCAAAAGAACAACTATTATTTTTTCTTGCAGGGGAACATTAAGGCGCATGGATAGAGTAATGTAAGAAAACCAAATGTGCTGCATGATTCCAACAACGAAAGATTCAGGCCTCTGTAGGCTTTAGGCACAGAAGCACAAGATTTACCTTCAAATGGAGAAATCTCAGGAAGGAAAGATATCTATCTCTGAAAAATTTTCAAGTCTTGTAAACCACCATGCCATAAAGTCATCTTAGCTTAGCACTGGACATATAGTAAGTAACGAACTTGAGCGGTTACCTTAGTAATGGTGTTTGATTGTATTAAGAGTTCTCAAATTCTTAGAGGAGATATTTAAAAATTATATAGTAAAGCAGAGCAGTTAAAAATAGAACCACTTACCTGGATATATTAAATCTAGTTTCATTTGTAACAGCCTTTTCAAAGTTTTCATGTAATCATACAGGTCTTCAATTACTGTTGTTCCTTCCCCTAAAATACAGTCACCGGAAAATACAGCATTTTCTTCTTCCAGATGTAAAGCCATATGATCATCCGTGTGTCCAGGCGTATATAAAACTCTGTTTAAAGAAGAACAACAAAAAAGCCTAAGTTTTTTACACAGCATATATGCTTCATTTTCAGAAGCTAGAAAAAAAATGATGATAAAACCATACACTTGCAAGGTATCCTGCAACAAGAACCAGAAAAAAAATAGGCCAAAAAAGGCTGAAATGTCGATGTAAACAGAGTATCACTTTGTATAATCCCAGTTCATTTTCTTATACCATGTAGAGAACACAGATCATCATCTCCAACATGTTTTTACTTTCATGACACATCATAATAAAAGTACATTAAGGGAGCTGGCTAGTCATATAGACTTTGTGTTGTAGAGGGCTTTACTCGGAAGCTTTAAAAAAGAAAAATTGACATGTTATTTGCAGATTGAAATGTGTGAAGTTCTTGACATACACCTTGCACTTAGCAAAAGAGGCAAATGATGCCAACTCTTTTAGAAATTAACTATAAACTTCTGGACCCAACCCAGATAAAGTTCTGCCTCCCAAAATTTATTTTTCGGTGAAAGCCCCATCGCACAGTGGAGCAGAGCTGTCAAATATAACAAGGAAACATGGCCTTTTAGTTGTTCTATGTGCAGGTCATTAAACATCTGAATGGTAAGGATTTAGGACCCCACAGCTTGAATGAGTACTGCATTAGAACGCAGCAAAGGGTGAATAGGCAGGTGATAGGCCTACAGTAACCTGAGCTGCTAAGGAGCTGCGCTGCAGTATCCTTTCACTACAGTTTTTGAAAAGCAGAAGGCCTCATGCTGAGGCTGACTCAAACTGAAAGTACACAGCTCAGACCAGCATCACTGCTGAAATTCAACAGAATCTTCTTGTTAATGGCAAATGTATCAATGCAGTGATAAGGAACTGACACAGCTGGTGCCAAGCATGCTGTACAGGGCAATGCTACACAGCACCCAGCCATGTCAGTGCAGGGCTGGGAGGCCAGAAGCACAGCACCATGTGATGCAATGACTTCCAGCTCTTACCGAATACTGAGTTCAGCACAACGCAGGTGAGCCATTGCCCTGTGGAGGCAACATAAAAATCAAGTTGATGGGTTGCACCTTGCCTTTGTAGGAAGTGGTATCCTTCAGTCCCTGATGCAACTTTACCAGGAGCTTAACCACTAACGTGGAAAAACAAAGGAAAAAGAACCCAATGCTGCCTGGTGCACCTTGAAAACTTGAAGGTTGCTAACTAAAATTTAACAGGCAGATACTGCTACTTTGGAACCAGTGGTGGATCTAAGAGCATCCTTAAAGTGCTTACTGAATTAACCGGGTGAGAATACCTGCTTATAATGAAGCATAAAGTTTGGCTGCATTACCTCAAACTTCAAAATGTGCCACCCCTGTCTTACTTGGATTCAGGTAAGTTGTTTTCAATCTCTAAATTTATTTTTGTGCAAACATGGGCCACTTAGGGTAGTGTTAGGTCTTAAATATTCAGTATAATACTCTCCATGTATTTTTTTTCTTTTTTACACTAACAAAATGCTTTTGGTCAAATATATCCTTTATTTTTACATTTTTTCTTCTAATCAGCCAGCTGGCATATTCTACAAGTGGGATATAACTCACATCTAAACTGAGGAAAACAAGCAAAATCTGTCCTTAGAAGAGTAATGCCTTGTTAATGAAAAAACCCTGGAAACAGAATGGTCAAATCTTTTTATTTTGTCTGTGTGAGGCAGAGAGGCTTTCTGTTTCAGACTCATTCATACTAACAGGACAGGCAGTATGCTCTCTGGGAAGAAGCCCTCCCAAACTGGCACCTTAAAAGAACCTGACAGGTTAAAGGTTTAAAATTTACCATTTTAAGTATTAAATGTTTTAGTGTCTCCTTGGGAAATATTTTTAAAGTAAAATAAAGGCATGCTAAATAATCCATCCAGACTACCTACCATAAACTTCCCAAAAAGTGTCAAATTTTAATAATAACTACTTATCTAAGAGTGATGAGAAAGTATGTAAAATCCTATTTGATTTTCCCGGAGGAAATATTTTCAAATGAAATGTTCTTAATTTCTCTGCTGAGGCCAAAACCCAAAGGCTAACTCCTGTTAATCCTCATTCATAAAAACAACTTCTTCGTATAAACATACCCTGCTGGTTCATGATAGGAAGTCTACATGTCTAAGTGTTGAAAAGGTTAGATGTATGGATTGTGAATCATTGGAAGTTAGGATACATATATGTGTCAGAATTCTGAAGAAAAAAGTGATCCAGCAAACCTGCAGAAATTGGTGTTTACCTAAGTGTGGCTCCCTCTGTCTGTATCACATCTCCCTCTTTAAGATAAAAATATTTATGTCCTCCTTCTATTGTTTCTTCACGGTGAGGGACACGAGGAAGCTTACAGATGCGATATTCAGAGTCTATTTAAAGAAAGCAAAGAAAATGATGTTTTGAATGTTACTAACAAAGCTAATGCCACAGAAAGGCTACTTTTTGAACAACTACTATAAATTATTACACAGTGTGAATACAAAACTAGAAACAAGAAATTCTGTTCAGTAACTTTATGTTTATAAAGCAACCTTATTCCAGAGTCACAAACACTGAATAGTGAAAGCCACTGAATCTGAATACTGTACTCTGTACCAGCAGCAATTTTGAAGATGAAAAAGCACAAGTGAAATTAAAAAAGAAATGTCAGTTGTTATTATATTTTACAAATGTTCCTTCTTGACTCAAGAGCCAAAACCCCCAAGTTTCTACAACACCACTAAGATTTCTGCATTCATGTTCTGCATTATGATTCACCAAAGCACCATTCAACATCTGCCTAATACTCGATGGAGGCTTTTTGACCTGCAAATTCCTTCAGCATCTATTGTTCTGAACCGTGCATAAACTATGAATGCCTTGGCTGGAACAGCTATGGATAGCAACCCAGAAAGGTATTTATATCCCTTGCTAGTCTTTACAACCATGCTCATGGGTTGAAAAAACCAAAATCCTCACAAAGACACTAATGTTGTTTTCAGTAATGTCCAGGCTTCTTTACAGATAAGCACATGGCAACTGTACAAAATCTGATAAAGCCTGTGACAAAGCTTGTGACAAAGTCCAACGGTGCTAAGAACTGCATGATCCATACTGCTTATTCTCTTCCCAGATACTAAAGCAGAAATGTCTCTTATCGTTTATCAATGTGAATTACACATTTTGAAATCAGAATTCACCTGCAGACTGCCCTACCCTCTTCCCCCTCATCATCTGAGGCCTATGAATTTGTCAGCAATTACCAATGGTCTGCTGTAAGGAACCTCAAAGTTATGTGTGTTTCTTCTTCAGAGATTAACACAAAAATAACGGTCAATTTGTCATTACTGTCACTGTAGAAAAGAAAGAGTATCGAGGTTTTTCTCACATCTCTTAATTTCATGTAAACTGTCGATGGTAATCTAGATTCTCATTATTCATACATATGAAAAATTCACTATGAAGGTATGCATAGGTAGTTAAGGAAAAACTGTAGTACTACAGCTACGATATTCAGATTTTTCATTGCTCTCATTCTATATACTGCAACAGTATAATGAAATTACATGTAGTTTATATGGAGGGTCCAGAATAATCATTCAGCTGCTTTGTACAGAGGCACTCAGTAAAAGTTTTTTCTTGCCACACATCTAACATTTTCAACAATATCTGAAATCTCTGGCCTACCATTAGGGATGTTTTTGCAGATATCAGGTATTCCACCAGTATGATCGTAATGCCAGTGTGTCACTAAAATTTCTTGAATTGAGATGTTGAATTCTGACAGTGCCTGCTTTAAACAGCCAATATATTCAGGAATAGCTGGCTCCCCAGTGTCAATAAGGACTCTTCTACACATGGACAAAAAAAACAACAAACCAAGAGATGAAAATAAAAAAAAAAACAGTGAGAGAATTTAGACTGCTCATTAAATAATGTTAAAAAAACCCCCAACATTGCATAGGAATGTGGTAATAATGGATGTCTCCGTGTTCCAGACGCCATCTCTCCTCTCTGTAACATTGTACCCCCGTGGCATAACAATTTACAAAGGGGGGATAAATAATACATTTAGTCCACACACTGGCAACTCCCGGACAAGCGGCAGGAACTACCGTCCAGCACCGCCGGGGAGCTGCGAGGCCCGCCAAGAGGCACCCGCCCGCTTCCCTCACGGAATTCCCCGCCTCAGCCCAACAGCCGCCCGGCCGAGGCTCCGCACCCCGCCTGCCCAAGCCACCTCCGGGCACCCGTCCCGAAAACTTAGCGCTGTATTTTTTAATCTTTTTTTCCTCCTTTTT
>VYXH01001429.1:0-44974 GCA_013397275.1 Burhinus bistriatus | reverse complement strand
GGAGAGCAGCCCAGCAATGACTTCTGCCAGCTCCCTCAGCACTCGCAGGTGCATCCCATCAGGGCCCATGGACTTGTGGATATCCAGTTTACTTAACTGATCTCTAACTCGATCCTCCTCAACCAAGGGAAAGTCCTCCTTGCTCCAGACTTTCTCTGTTACCTGTAAAGTCTGGGACTCCTGAGGGCTGGCCTGAGCAGTACAGACTGAAGCAAAGAAGGCATTCAGTAATTCTGCCTTCTCTGCATCATCTGTCACCACGGCCCATGTCTCATTCAATAGGGGCCCACATTTTCTCTAGTTTTCCTTTTGCCTCCGATGTACTTGAAGAAACCCTTCCTGTTGACCTTGATATCCCTTGCCAGATTTAATTCCAAGGAGGCCTTGGCTTTCCTCATTTCGTCCCCTCTAATATTATGTCTCTTTCCTCCTTCCCTCATTGCTTGTTCCCAGCCTTCCACAGATCCACCCGATGTGTTTGGCTTCCTGGGCAGCACAAGGCAGAGGATGGCACGAGGCAGGGAGGCAGCTCTGACGTAGGCCCTGCTACCTGCCTGGCCATGCCGCACTTGCTAGTGTTGACTCAAAACTCCAGATTTTCAGCTGGCCTCCAAGGTCAGAGAATAAAGGGTGCCCTTCAACTACCTGGTCAGACAGCAGTATTACATCTTCACTGTCCAGGGATCGACAGCACGCTTGCCTCTAGACTGTTTCATCAGTGCTAATTTAGCTAGCTACTACACTTGAAGTGCTAGCTAACACTTCAGCTACACAAACAGTATGCGTTACTTTGCAGTCACCCATTCAGCCAAAAAATTTGCTTTGTGACACACAAGGGGCTTGCTGGCAGTACATTGTGCAGGTCTATATTATGCAGCAATTAAAAAAATCTACTCCTGGGCATGGACTTTGATTGCAGCTGTTAATTGCCAGGCATCACAAAAGCCACAGACAGAAACTGCGCCACAGTACAGATACTGACCATCCCTATATTTAGGCCTCCAAGCCAATTTCTTTGATTTATCTGATTTGATTTATCTAAATCAAAACTTTACTTATTTGGTATATAGAACCATTACATTTATTTTTTATTTTCAAGCTCATCAAAGCGTGAACTACAGACAAGAGAAAGGATGTCTTGGGTCGAAGGAAAGAAGTGGTTTTGTGTGCAGGTATGCTGCTGAAGTAAGCAAGACACCCCTATAGACAATATGCCCGTCTCTTCCCATATCATTTTCCTGTATATTGTTTTATAAGAAACTGTGACTAGACCTGAACTTACCTAATCATGAGGCATCCTATTATGCTGATTTTTTAGCACCCATGTATATCTATTTGGTGGTATGTTCAACCCATTTTCAGTCCTTAGATAAAGTTTAGTTGCTGTGTCGTTAGAAGAAGGTACTACCTAAGCAACAGCAAGTTGTGTATTTCAGTGGTTTCCTATCTCTAAGAAAATTCTTAAAGTTTAGAGATTTCTGAGATATCAAAAGTTTTACATGCCATTAATAACTCAGAAGTAGTAAGGTACCAACTATTTTTAACATCACAAGACTTTTTTTTTTTTTTTATAAATTAAGAATTGTTTGGGGAACACTAGACTTGTTCCCCGGGGAATACTTATTACTGCTGTTACTGTCCTGTAGTAAAAGAACCTATTTTCTATTATAAGGCAGGAGCTGTGAATCTGTTTCGTCTGTAGGTGGCAGCAGTGGGTGCCTTTGGAGAACGAAGTGCAGGTTCTTTCTTCTACTATCGTCTTCATTTCCTGCGCAAGCCCTTCGGTTTGAAGTCTATTGTTTCTCTTATAATACAGGGGTTAATAAGCACGTAGTGAAAGTCCTGCTATTATACTCTCTGATGTGGACAAGCAAATATGAGTGTACAGCCTCAGGTTCTTTTGATTCACTGGATGTTTTACGTATTTAAGACAAAGTTTTGAGGGGAAAAATATTCTGAAGCAGGGAATGTTAGACTACCAGTAATAATAAATAAATAAGTAAGAAGCTGAATTTCAATAAACCTAAAGTGAGATTGCTTGTCATATACAATACAATATTTGCTGGAGGATTAATTTTCTACAACTATGAGATACATAAAATGCAGTTCAGTATTTCTGAAAATCCCACAAGATCACTGCATTTTTAGCACTCAAGAAACCTTTGAGTACTGGCATTTGGCTTTCTTCCTCTTTGTAAGCATAAACATTGAGGATAAATGCCTCTCCACTGTGGCTGCGTAACAGCCTAATAGATCTAAGCACAAGCATGTAATTCTGTGATAATTAGATAGAATAGACATTGGTCCATGACAGTCTTGTTGAGAGTATTTTTGGTTGGTAGGTTTTCATGCCATTTTAATACAATTCTAGCTGCTATGTATAAAACATTTTAAGTAAGATGTATCTATTTGTTGGTACTTGCAGAATTTTTCTTTCAGTTTTATTATGTTTTCGTGCTTGTTACCTGGTACAGAGATAAGTAAAGAGACCTTAAACCAAGAAGAAGTGAAGACAATTTCGCAGAGGGAACTTAGGCTGCAAGATTCCTACATTAAGAGGCAGCATTGTGTAGAAAATGTAGAAAGCCAGGTCAGCTGGTTTGTAGGAGATGATTAGAGGAGATGAAGGAGTGGGGCATCTCTCCCATGAGGAAAGGCTGAGAAAGCTGGGACTGTTCAGCCCGGAGAAGAGAGGCTCAGGGGGATCTCATCAGTGCCTATAAATACCTGAAGGGAGGGTACAAAGAGGACAGAGCCAGACTTTTTTCAGTGGTGCCCAGTGCCAAGACCAGAGGCAATGGGCACACAC
This sequence comes from Burhinus bistriatus, assembly GCA_013397275.1. NCBI lineage: Eukaryota > Metazoa > Chordata > Aves > Charadriiformes > Burhinidae > Burhinus > Burhinus bistriatus. The sequence continues at coordinate 42,165 of VYXH01001429.1, read as the reverse complement.
TGAAACACAGGAGGTTCCTTCTGAACACCAGGAAACACTTCTTCACTGTGAGGGTGAAGGAGCACTGGCACAGGTTGCCCAGGGAGGTTGTGGAGTCTCCATCCTTGGAGATACTCAAAAGCCACCTGGACACAGTCCTGCGCAGCCTGCTGTAGGTGGCCTTGCTTGAGCAGGGAGGTTGGACCAGATGACGTCCAGTGGTCCCTTCCAACCTCAGCCATTCTGTGACTTTGTGACATTCTCCTAAAAATCTGTGTGTTAATGCTGCTCATAGCATAAATACTCCATGTGAATTCAACTTTTGGGTTCACTGGACACGTGACCAGGGGTTCTGCTGTAGCAGGGTACAAAGTAGCAGCAGTGGTAGAAAACTGCTGGCAGCTTGTACAAGTATATTGGAGTAATTCATGAAGAAGCAGGGAAGTCTTTTGTACTGAGGTGAAGTCATCAGCCAATACACTCTTTCAAGCAATGGATTTTCTTCTGTAACTTCCATTAATACCAATGGTAAAAACATTCACTCACTTCAAAGCTTAAGTATCAAAAGTAAAGACACTTACATAATCTTCAGAAATCCCACGTTTTTTCAGGTTGGTGTTTCGTCCTGTTTATTTCTATGCTAGTCCTAGTGAGGACCTAGTTTCTGATGTTTGCAATAAGCGGACTGTTCCAAAGAGAAAATATGCAATGTCCTGTCAAGTCTAATCAAAGCAGAGAAAGAACGTCCTTCCTACCCCATTTGGAAGCAAATAACAAGATGTGTACTGAATACCATAGGAGTTTTGTCACTATTTAGAGATGTGCTTTCTTCGATGGCAAGTCTAACTAGCATACAAATAAATCATTCAGCCAGTAATTTAGCTTGTGAGCTGCTTGATTTACAGTCCAAGAACCAGATACACAAACCTTGTCTCTCTCTCTGTGTGTTATAGAGTTTTTGTCATTTTTTATTAATAACAAAGGTCACAGCAACAAGTTTGTGACTTGGCTGATTTAAGATGCCTTCCTTTAAAGATGCAGGAGCTTAGCCATTATTTGGGCAAATAGCTTGCAAAGCCTATTACAAATTTAAAAAGGCTGAGGTGGAGCTATAAGAATCTTAAACTATATACCAAACTCAGTATATAATGTGTTTATTGCTCTGCTGCTGAATTACGTATATTTTTATAATTCAGGGAGAACATATCTCAGATGACCAAAATTTTTCATACATAAAGGAATGATATTAACCATTGACTAAGATCAATAGAGATTTCTTAGGGTTTAAAAGAAATCTATGTTCTACTGGAGAGCAGTTGCTTTTCAAATCTGGCCCAGATCCACGGAGAGAGGCAGTCTTGGTAAAAACTACTAAATGTAGATAGTCTAGTCCACAGTCAATTTGCCACAGTCTTGTCTTGTCTGCAGCTACTCTTGCAGTCTCATCCATCAAGGTCCCAGTGAAGTCAAGGTTGTGAAGAACCAGTGGTCCAGTCCATTCCAGTGGATTTTATGCAAGTGGAACAATCAAGTCAGGGGAATAAAAGACAAGATGGGCGTGATGAATCACTTTTGTTTTTCTCAGCAAAGATTACATGGGTTTATGCTGGTAACAGACGTTCAATTTGCTGCAAAAGCACACAGTAGGTTAGTCCAACGTTGAAAGAAATATTGTCCATAAAAGCTGTATTCTGACACAGTGCTTGAGTTCATTTGGTTATTTATAGGACAGAACTGGTGTCATTGTAATTGCTGAACTGCTTCTTCTCAGAAGTCACTGGGCTCTCTACAACTACCTGAAAGGAGGTTGTAGAGAGGTGAGGTTCGATCTATTCTCCCAAGTAACAAGCAGTAGGACAAGAGGAAATGGCCTCAAGTTGCACCAGGGGAGGTTTAGATTGGATATTATGAAAAATTTCTTCACAGAAAGGGTTATCAAGCATTGGAACAGGCTGCCCAGAGAAGCGGTGGAATCGCCATCCCTGGAGGTACTTAAAAGACTAGTAGACCTGCTGCTTCGAGACATGGTTTAGTGGTGGTTTTGGCAGTGTTAGGTTGATGGTTGGACTTGATGATCTTAAACGTCCCTTCCAACCTAGGTGATTCTATAAAAAAAAAAAGATGATTCTGCACAGGCAGAAAGGCCTCTGCTGCGTTTATTCAGAAGGCTGTTATGGATAATGCATTGCCCCACTGATGTCCTGAGGTTTTTTCCCAATGTGTTGTTTTGCAGGAATGAACCATGTGAGATTGAACCAGGAATTCTGCAGTACTGCTTTGGATTTAGCCACTGGTTTTTTAGCTTTAGAAAATTAAGTTGATCCATTAATTCTGTTCTTCAAGTGATGACATGAAAATAGTGGTATTTCAAGACTGCAAGAACTGCTTAGGATTAGGATGTTTCTAACCTGTAAGGGAGAAGCAGGAAGGAGCACAAGAAAAGGCAAGCACTGATACTATGTTCGCTATGAAGACACTGATAGGATTGTATCTCCTGTCCCAAGAGCTAGAAAAGCTATAGACTGCTCTGGCTGAGGGTATGCATCATCCTGGGCAGCACAGTCACAGAGGCTGAATCACCACACCTGCTCCTTGTACCCTGCAGCTCTTTTGAACGTGCATAAAAATTGTATGTTGAGTGCCGATAGCTTAGCTGGAGCAGACTCTTGTAAACAGTTTTACCAGAGGAAAACAATTTTAATAACTTGTGCCTGGATGTGTGCAGTCTCTTCATGTTTCATTGCACAGAAAAGCTTTTTGTACCTATTTTAAAGTGCATTGTACTATGGTTTTGAACTACAGCCAAAAAGATTATTCTTTTTTCATAAATCTTTGAGATATATAATTGTGTATACAAATAAATAAATTAATGTGTATAAACATATACATATAAACATACAGAGGGAAAATGGTACTTTTTTTCCCCTTTACTTTTATGGAGTAAAGTGTGAAATTAATTTATCTAAGGGAATTTTATGATATATTAAACTTAATATTAAATATAGACAGGGACTTCTAAACTGAATTTTTATAATAGAATTTTTATAATATAGTCATAAGAATGACAGTTCTTGACAGGTAGCAAATCATTAACTGTGTCACATGGTTTCCATATGATTTTAGTTTCAGTTTCTCTTATATTAGTAAGCCCTTTAACTTTTCTTGGATTGCAAGTCTTGTAAAGGTATGGATGGAAAACCTGCGAATATGCAAATCTACAATTTTTTAAAGTGAAAATCTCTATCTGTGCCCAGTATTAAGGTAAGTCTGCATTTTTTAATAGCATTTTAAATGTATTGTGAGAACTGAAGGCCTTGCTAATCGCATTTTATTGTTTCTGCTTTATCACAAAATGATTCTGTAAAAGTATTTTAGTTTTTAGAGCAGGCTTATATTTATGTTGGCTGACAGACACTTTACTCTTCTTGCTCCTGTCATGCTCATATGTTTAATAAGACTGGGCACAATATAATTCTGAGTGATATAAGACACTCTCTTGTGGCACTTAATTGTACCCCACCTGGTACATGAGACCATGGTGCTCTTTGGAGTGCTATCATGCATAAAATATAGGGGATATTAAGGGCTGAGATCTTCAACAGAGATTTCGTGTGCACCTGTGAGCAGGCATTTCTGCTTGGGCTTGGAATTAAGACATTGGACATTTGGGAATATAGATTTGTGAGTCTCTGATAGAGTTTTTTTTTTACATTACCATGGGCAAAATGTAAACCCTGTGTCTTACCAGCCATTCCAAGGCTCTTACAAGACTAGATTCCTTATTGGAGTTAATTATGAGACTGTGAGCAAGCTGACATGCTTGATAATGTGTGGCTCCTCATTTATCTCAGCTTACCTGATGGCTTCACATACCACGAAGATGTACAGACAGGTCTGCACACTGCCAGCATGGCAGCAGATTGGACAGTATGCATGTCAGAAGTAGAAATCACCTGGCTCACAGTTACTCTTCATGCTGTTGTTTCAGAGGAGTCTGGACATAGCCTGTAAAACTTCCTCTCTTCTTTGGGATGATATGATAATGAGGTAATTCATCTTTGTGAAGTGCTCAGATACAAAATGATAGGGAGCTTGTAAAAAAGGAGGAATCCGGTTACCCTATTTATTAATTTCAAGTACAAAATTAGAGGCTACTCCTTGCCACTCAAATGTCTAATACAGCATTACTCATTAAATGTGAACCTTGGTATACTACCTGCTTTGGCCATAAATTGCCTATCCAAAGAATTTTCTGTTTGGATTCAGTTATTGACTTACCTTTACTGCTGTGTTTCCTGCAACAGTGAACAAGACTACCTGTTCAGGTTTTTGTTTGTTTTTTTTTTTTTTAATCTGTTCTAAAAACCATGCATAATGTTCTTGTCACAAAAAAAAAAAAAGGATACAGCTTGACAAAGGTCGTACATCAAGTTGCAGAATGACATGATGTTCTTATATAGAGTAAATACAGTTTCCTTTGGAATTTTCTTGAATGAACCCTACTAATAAACTCTTAAGATGGTTCATATACACGTTCTCAGATATGAAACATTTGTAAGCACAAAGTTCCGTTTATGCTGGACTTTGTATCAAAGTCCACTTCCCCAAATCTGACTGTGAATTGGATATAAATTGCATTAGGGATTTGAAAGAAATTGGTGGTATTTTGTTGGAGAGGCTAGGAAAGAACAGTGAAAGGATTCCAGCTATCCCAGCTGTAAGATCACCTGATCTTTCTGACCTCTTTGGGGCTGGGACATGAAACCTAAGTAGGGGATAGAACAAGAGGCTAGAAATAGCTAAGGCCTAGACCAAAAAAATAATGTTTAGACACCCAGTACCTTTTTAGACTGCTATGTTCCCACTTGTCTTCATTAGGAAATTAAGAGCTTAAGTTCTCTTTTTTGGATTTGTACCTGGGTCACAGCATAGACTAGCCTAGTCAACACAAGCAAAGAATAGTCATTACCTTTCAAAAGCTTTATTCGTGGGATCTTAACCAATTGTCTCATTTCATTCCTCTGTGGCAGCATGCCTAAATTCACAAAAATCCAAAGGAGGGCTGCCTTTGCATGCCCTTCCCCTGACCCGAGTTCCCTGGCGCAGCTGTTCCCCATGTATTGTTGGTGGCACCAGCCCAAACTCAGTGTTGTGGCATGTCCTGCATCCCATCCTTTGGGATTGTTGCCAGCAGCTTTTTCCTGAGATATGCAAATGAAATAAGGGACTCTGTCATTTTAATGTTTGTAGCTTTGCAGAGATGGAAATGAATGGGACAAAGAATGTACTGCCTTACAGCTTTTCTGTTTCACCTGGCAAATACCACAGATCTACAGAGCAAAGACGTGTGAGGACTACTCAAAGAGGTCACACGAATCCTTGCAATGTTAGGCAATGTAAATGTAGTTTGGACTGTGAATTAATTCTATTTGTTGTAGAAAATGTGGTTAGGTCATCTGTGTGTAGCTACTACTCACACAGCTTGGGAGACATTTCCCAAAGAGGTGTAGACTGGTTCAGGTCCGGCTCCTTACAAGTCTCTAACAGACCTACAATCCTATTCAGCACTTTCTTGCTGCATATGGAAAAACAAGCAGGAATGTTAAAACCACTAGGTGTATGCACACAAATGCAGTAACACTGTTGGAAATGACATGATGTGTACCCTGATATAATGTTGTGTACTCAAGACAGGAGTTTTCTCAGTGTTTTGTGCTGTGCACAGTAAAGGAGAATAGCTCAGAAGTTAAGAAAGTTCTGGGAAGGAATTAATCTTTTTTCCATAAACTGATTTTAAAAGCTAGTAGAGGTAAACCCATTTCTTAGTATTTGCAACTGTTAGGAATTATCTCAACAGCTGCTTGGTAAGTGGAGAGTCACTGTGGTTGGGAGAGTGGGTGACCTCAGCAGGTTCAGAGGTGCAGCTTCTCTTGGGCTGATTGTTCACAGATACCTCAGTACATTCTGCATTTTGTACTTGCTTGTTTAAATGGTTGTGTGAATTGCTGTATGATACTTTAAAAGAAAATATTATTACTGCTGATCTTCCTTTTTTCTTCTTCTTTTTAGGAACCAGTAATGAAGAATGACTCCATCAATTAAAAAGACAATTTACATTTATCTTTTCAGAATAGACAGGTATCAGTGTAGTTAATTTAATATTTAAATCAAGAATCCAGAAAAATGCAAGTCCTTTTGACATAATAAAAATGCTTAACCCAATTTCCCTTTCTATGAGGAGGTGGTATCATCAGGAAAAAGACTCCATTGTAGATTTAGATTAATTCTGACTTTCCTCTACATGAAGTGAGGAGAGAATGACAACAGTGACAGTCTAATGCATGATGAAATTTACTAAGCAGAATTTTATATTTTTAGTTGGTGGAATTATAATTTATGTAGTTGATATTGGAGTGGACTTCTGGGTAGCTAGTAAATATTTCTGTCAAGGACAATATTCTTGGAGTATATTGATACTGTGTTTTAGAGGTCTTTCATCAGTAATAACTCAGATATTCAGTTATGAGTGGTTTAAAAATGACTGGGAAAGTACTAATACTAGGAAGCTGAAATGGATTTTTCTGGTTCATCTCTTTCAGTGTGGAATTTTTATAAGGTAAGCACACTTTAAAATTTATTTTAAAATAAGAAATCATATTGCTTTAAGACAGTTTCTTAAGAAATGCTTAATATGGCTTCAGGGACAAGACCACATGTGGCCTTAGCAATTATTGCTCCATGTAAGCAAATGGATTTTTGTCTACTTATGCCAGGGGTAAATTATGTCAGATTTTGATGGAAATGAAGATCTTCTTTCATTTTACCTGGAAGTAATAATTTTTATCATTCACAGCCTAACTCTGATTCATCAGCCTTTTGATAGGGCATGCTTAATAAAAATGCTTGCTTTACAAAGTAATACTGTTGTAACTGAAAGTTTTTAAAGTGATGTTAAGAAGGGAATTCATTTGATTACACTAAGCAGATGAGTAGAGGTAATTTTTGAACCTGAAAGTCTAACCATACATAGAAAACCCACCAAGGTTTGGGAGAGAAATGAATAGTTGAATAGTTATTAAGAATACTTGCAGCAGTACTTCCCACAGGGACTGAGTTAATGGTGACAGGAACCTTTGTTTGCTGAAAGGTACATGTCCAGGAATAGTTTAAGATACCATATGCTTAACATTCTGTGACTTTGCTATAAAATCATCATTATCATTCTCATTATAGAGATCATTTGTGCGAAGATTTTACTTCCATTTTAAAACTGAGGTGAAAGATGTTGGTTTAAAGTCCTGAATTTTAAATATTTTGGGTATGTAACACTCAAGAAACATGAGTGAATATAGACTTATTGGAAGCACTTAATAAAACACTTATTTAAAATGCCTCCCTTTAACTTCCTATACTATTCTACAGACAGCGATGAAAGATATATTTATGCCAATGTAAAAATTCCACTCACACACGTTTTATTCACTTGATGTTATCATGGATTAAGGGAAATGATGGAGCTTTTAGGTGTCACAATTAACTTTTGCGTCTCAATATTCTTTTTCCTTTTGTCCATCAGCGTTACTTTCCTGCTCCTCCTCCTTTACAGTCCTGAAGTTTCAGACTTCACAGAGGAGTATTTACTGACAGCTTAATTTTTCTGATGTCAGGTATTAGAAATACTACATTTTGAAGAAAAAGAAGATCCCTCTTCAATTTTTCAGGATGGTTTCTTATTCACTAACCAGATCCGTGGACATGGGTTGGTTCATGTGAGATATACCAAGATCTGGCCACAGGGACTCTACTAGGTTCTGCATTTTAGAGGGGATGTCTTAGGGCTCACTGTAGCACTCTTCTTTTTGTCTGTCCCCAAGGCTTTTCATCTTCAGGTGTGGCCAGGAGTGCCGTTCTTGTGCTTGTGACTTACAAACCTGCCCCTCTGAGTTTGTTTCTTCTAAGCCATGACCTCTTTTTCTGATAACTGATGATAAAGGTTAAGACAGTAACTGCGGTGTAGAATGGCAGAAGCCACTCTTAATGTCTGTTCAAAACCCTCCCTTCTTCCTCTTTCTCTTCTATGACCTCATTCTCTGTAATCTGTTCAAGACTGTAATTCTGGTTTCACCTTTGGCTTTTTACACTCCCACATTGCCCCTAAAATTTCCTGCTGATTGGTGCCTAAGGCCTCACCTTTCAACACAGACTGTCAGAATTCAGATCCAAGCTCTGATCATCCACAACTCTAGATACTGTGATCTTGATTCAGCACTTGTATCTGCTCAAAATGCTGCTTTTATGGGCAAATCTTCATGGATTACCTTCATCTAAGGTACTCCACGAAACTCTTGGATTTACCTGAACTCATACCTTTTCCAATGAATACCTCTTACCATAAATTTCTATGATTTCAAAGCTTCCTTCCCAGAATTAGCCCCATCTTCTCTGAGTGCCTTATCATCTAGTAAATATAATTTTGCCCTTTGCACTGACAGTGTTGTCAACTTGGTCACCTGTTCTCTATTGCACAAATGATATTTTCTCCTATGCTGCCTCTTGCGCTTGGAAAATATTTCCAAGTTGATATGTGTAAATTACAAAGTTCTTTCAGCCACTCCTCAAAATTCCGCAGTGTGATAGTGTATACTGTAAAGTATAAGCTGATAACAGCAAGCTGACATCTGTGCTTGTACCTTTGTGATCAACTATTATATACTTCCTATTATGTGTGTTTTCTTAGGTGTATCCATGTACAACTCCCTCCTGTCTTCCTTGTTAGTCATGTGATTTATCTGGTTAATTTAGACAATGAGCCTCTCAGGCTTATGCCTATAGTCAATGGATAACAATAGGTTTTGTCAGGAGTCAGGTCATACTTGTTAAGGTGAGCTTCTCCAGAAGGTCATTTGGGCAGGAACCTATATTCTCCAGTCACTACAGAGGAAAATAGGGGCCTAACCAGTAAATATGACTTGGCCAGTGAACTTAGGATGCCTGAAATTATAAGATATAAATACANTCCTTCCTTCCTTCCTTCCTTCCTTCCTTCCTTCCCTCTCTCATATGACTTTTACACCTCTTGCTCCATCTCTGAAACATGGAACTTCATTATGTTATGTTTGTACAGTGCACAGCACAATGGGAATCTGTCTGGTTATGTTATCACACTGCCAATGCTAATTAATAAATATGACAATAATATGTGTGTATACACTTATGTACATATATATTAAAAATAGAAAAAAAAGAAATTAAAATGATTTCATATCTAATAAGGCTTTAGTTTATTTTAATGGAAAGAATGTAGACCTGTAATTATATTTCATATGCAATGTTATTCTCTGCAAGGAGCAAAATTAAGTTGGTAAAGTATATATTAGCTATGCTGACTAAAATTATTTTCAGCCTGACCCATTTAAATGGGTCACACAGATGTTGGCACAATTGAGAACAGACTGCAGCGTAACAGTCAACATTAAGACAATAACACAGTCAGTGAATGTGGAAAAAGAGGACATTTCCCTGGGGCACCATATGAATTCTGGCGTCCACTCATGTGTAGCAGTTTGCAGCATCAGTCAAGGACACCTGAGGAAGACAATTTTAGCAATTAATAACCTTCACTGTCAGAACAGAAGGCCAGACAGGCAGCAGCCATTGTGATATTGGCAGCTGCTATTGTGTCTCCTGATGCTTAAAGGTAGCCTCAAGATGCCCTGCATCTTTGAACAGGAAGATGAAAAAGATAGTTTTGCAAAGATGAATTCTAAATCCATGAGATATCAGAATAAATGCAAGTGCTTTGCTGAAGCTGGGATTATTTCATTACACATTTTTAAAAGGTGATGAGAAAAATACCGTCAGGATAGGTGATGTTCAGTTTATACTGGTACAGATTTAGCACCTGTTAAGTCACAGCCAAACCAAGAATCGGTCAAAGATGAGGACTGAAGCTGGTAACATGCCTCTAGCAATTTATGTGTATAACAAGAAGTTCCACAGGACAAAATAAATAGAAAGGTATTTAAGATACCAAGTCAGGGAGGTACAGAGAGTCAATTAAAAGTGGAAAGTTTGTAAGGCTACTTTAAGTGAGTTAGAAATTACATAACAATAAGTGCTTGGTCACATTTTCTTAATATAAATTTACTATCCTAAGCCTTTAATTGCCATTAATATGGCCTTTTGATACTTGGAAGATTAAGTTTAACATGCAGCAGAGAATAATTTTCCTTTGATAAAGGATTTATACAATGCTGCAAACTGTGACTGTATGACCAGAATTTAGAAGGGACAATCATTGCTGCCAGGTCTCTCACACCCTCCCTGCATGAATTTCTAAATGGCACCCAAACCTTTATCAGTTATAGTTTGATGAGATGGGATGTGAAGTGTAGTACTGGGGGAAGCAGGTGACGTGGAAGCATTGGCAAGGCAGTTTGCCTGTGACATGTGAAGGCTGTGAAGAAACAAAACCAAGTAGCTGTCACCTCTGTGAATTCCCACTCATACTTGGAGAACCAAAATGTTCCTAATTTTACAGGAGACCAGGAGCAAGCTTCATACCTTATAAAATGATGATAAAAACGTAGGAATGTCTCAAGAACAGTGGAGCTGTGTTTCAATAACTGGTTATAACAAGTAGGAGTCCTGTCATCTGTGTTCTGCACAAAACAACACTAAGGCAGACACAAAGCAGAAACCTTTTTTTTCCTATCAAAGTGAATATGAGATTTAGAAACACGATAATTTACTGTTCAGACATGACAATTCCAGTTGTAAAGAAATTGTGATTTTTTACTCTATTGGTTTCCAAGTAGCTTATATACCTGGGATTAATGAAAAAAAGATCCTCTTTAATGAGTTTAGAAGGAAAGTAAATGGCAAGCCTGCATTTGTATCAATGACACACTACCCATATCCATTTCACCTTCAGTTTAAGATGTACGTCTACTTAAAACACATAACCAATCCAATACTTTCAATTACTGTATTTTTATTCCAGTTGAAGTAGCTTTTTAAGAGCCCCTTTTCCCCCAGTTTTTCAGATTGAAACATGGAGCTGCTATGGCAATAGGTATATTATTACAGGAATAAATTATGATTGGTTCATAGCAAGCACAGTGTTTAGGTGAGCTGTGGGCATGATAAAAGAGAAAATTTGAGTCTGATCTATCCCTTAGTACTGACTGAAATTTGCCCTTAGCTGTGAATGCAGTTGTCCAATGTTAGGCCTAAAAGTTGGCTATGGGCCCTTCCTAAATTGTCCGAATATTGCATGCCAAATGGGCAGATGGGAAATACTCTTAAAGGATAAAAGGTTTGTCACAGTGAACTACAGTAAGTGACATCGGCATGTGGAACTCGGGGAATACCACCTCACTTAATACACAGTCAAAGAACAATGGAAGTATTTGGACTTTTCTAGAAAAAATGTCTTTTATACGGTACTCAAAGTCAGAAGTGGCCTAACAAATCACTACAACTAGTGAAAAATGCTATAGCATACAGTCGTATAATAATATAAACCTAGTATACCACACTCAGAAGGAATATGCTTCTGAAAACTGACAAGTGATTTCAGGTGTGCATCCAGCTGAAATATTCCTTTTACATGTCTGGTTCTTGCCTTGCCTATCATCTGCATTCTCAGCTGTGAACTCTGCAGCTCAAAATTTGTGCAGCTGGTTTCCACTACTCGCTGTTTGGACAAACACAGGCTCTGGTGAATGAATTCATGGACAACTAACAGATTGGTCTACCCAATTGTTTTTTCTTGAAAACATTGCAAACTCTCCAGATGTTTACATCTCAGATGCAAGAACCAGATGTTTTGGAATCCTGATTGTTTTATAAACTGAAAAAGGTATAGATGCCATGTGAAACAGTTCAGTACTTTGCTTATGAGTGATTCTTTGGAGAACAGTAAGATAAATACACAAAAACATGAAAGTAGAAAATAGTTTCCTTTGGGAGTAAATAATGGATCTAGAGCCCGCTCACAGAATCAATGTATGGCCTGAATGAGAGGGATGCAGTCTATGAGTCTTTGCAATGAGGAGAGCAAAGGATCTTCCTCTAAGGCTCCTCAGTAGTAACATAACTGCTCCACACCTATTACAGGTTGCAGTCCTGGGGAATTTTCACTTGTATGGTCAACAGTCTTAACCTACCAGGGAATAAGTCATGATTCCTCTAGCATGCACTTAACACAGACCTGTAAATCCCAGCTGTCTAACTTGTAGCTCTGGAAGAACTACTGACACTGTGTCCCCTGTGGTCGAAGGATTCAGTCTTTAAAGATGGTTAAACTTTTAACACCTGGAGGAACCAGGAATTCTTCCTAGCTCCTTTCGTAAGCAGAAGAGGACTGTGCTCCAACGTCATAGTGGGACAAGATTATTCTGTGAGATTTGGGTGTCTAATGATCTGCTGCCCCCTGTTTTCTACATAAAGCAAACGCAACTGCATGGGTTTCATGGGGTCCGTAGTGTGTATGATCCTGTGGATAATCAGGCAATTGGGTACCTGCAGCACTTCAACATGAATCTTGAAATCATCTCAGACGCAGCCTTAGGGAATGGAAGTAGGAGGCAAGATAAGGCATAGGACCTTGCCTTTCTCAGCCTGGACATTAGCAGGCTTGTACAACTGTGTAAAATAACCCAGTGATGGTCTGTGGTGTTCTGCCTGATTTCTCAAGAAAATAGGTCTGAATGAATCATGTAATCTTCATAATCCAACTGATTAAATTCTGTCGAGGGGAGGACCTTCAGCAATGTTTATAATGCTAGATAAATTAGCTGAATAACAGTTTTCTTGAAAAAGGACTGCTTTTGCTGTCCTCACCTGCTAGTTGTAATCAAAATGGGTTCATTGGAGAAAAATATTGCAAGCTCAAGACATCTGGGAACTGAATAGGCAGAAATAAGCTTGAAAGCTGTTATGCTCAAACCCCTGTTTATGGGCAAGCACACAGGATTTATATATCTATAAAGCCAAGAACTTATTATTAGTATAAGTGAAATCTTAACAGAATTTTCAGAAATGCGTTACTTTTAAAGAAATAAGAACGTGTCAAAATAAAGCTTGTGATCTTTATTCAGGCAAGTCTCATTCTGTTCTAGTAGTTTTTACATTGCATTGGTATCAGTGGTTGTAAATGATTACCTGATATCACTAATACTAGACAGATATTGGACTAAATTTTATCTTAGTAGAAGGTACTGGATTACATTCAAAGATAAAATGTGATGGAGAATGAAATAGGAAAAATTGTTGTTAGGCTATGTCATTCTATTGAGTTGTGCTTTTAAAAAGTGCTGTCTAACCAAGTCTCCTTTTTTTTACAGGTATTGGTTTGCTTTGAAGTATGGCTGCCAAGCTGCATTTAAACAAAACAGCAGTGGAACAACATCAGAAACAGACCCTCCCAACTTCATTCAAAAACAAGCCGTTGATGTAGTGACTGATATTAACATGCTCAGGGTGTTCAAGACTTTTCTTGAGACCACACCACAGCTTTTTGTCCAGATTTACATCCTCATGGAACATGGCAAAAATAGTATCTGTCAATGTGAGTCTGCCTTTCTTCCTAATTTGCATGTTGAGTATCTTACCCAAAAAGATAACTCATGTGATTAGATAACATTTTAAACATACCTTGGAAAACATACACTCCACTGTATAATTACTCTTTATTTATTATAATTTCTATCTAGTAGGTGGTCCGCTGGTCCGTTCTGTTAAATCCATGAGAAGTAAGATTTCACTATAACAAGTCATAATATCTAATGGAAACATAATGGTACATCACTTGAAAATAAGCTATTGAATACAATTAGTATATAATTTGCAGAACAATTTGTTTTGTGTGCTTTTGCTTACAGTTTCTTTTAAAACTACTAACTGGGAATCTTGAAATCAGTAATACATTTAGAGCAGCCCTGTGAGCTCTTACTACCATCATCCACATGATACAGATGAGGGAGAGAGTCAAAAAAACCCCAAGGATATGTCAGGATTGCAGAATGCAGTATGATGAAGAGGTACTGGTTCAACTCTCAGAAGCGAGACAGCAGCTGTACCATTTCCAGCTGTAAAACTAGCAGCATTATTGGCAGGGTTGTAATTTATCTAACCAAATGGAGAGACCTGCAGTGCTGTGTAGTGTTCCTTTATAGTCCATGGAGTCAAGAGGTACTCAGACAAAACGGTCAGATGAATCTCATCTTAAATATGACCATGTGAAAAGTCAAGTCTTAGTTACAGATTTCTACATTATAGATGCCCCAGAGTCAATATCAGTTGCCAAAACTTAAGTTTTTATGGGCTTTTTGCAATACTTTGGGAATTTCTAAGTCATCTGTGTATGGACACGGCCAATATGACACACAACTTAGGCAAGACTGTCAACAGTTAAGAGGCTGGGCAGGATAACACAGGCATATGAAACAGCATTAGATGCCTAGATGTAACTAAACTGAGCCTTAAAATTAAGGTGACTTGTTCAGAAGCACAGAGGAAATAGAAAATTGGTATAAAGAAAGTGTTAAGAAAGCATGAACTTGTCCAGAACTTCCTTCAGAAATTATAATGTGAAATAAGTATCTTTTTCTTCAGTCTAACATTTTTTCTTGTATTTTGTTTAGATGCTGCCATTGTTATGTCTTTTTGTGGTATCTCCATTTCAATGGTTGATTATCAGATATCGTTACGAAAATCTCTGCCTGATAAAGATGAATTTCGTGTGCTTCCCAAGTTAGTGTATCTCTTCTATAAACTGCTTACCGTCACTTCTTGGATACTCAGTATTTCACTGATCACTCTACTAAGTGTTAGAAGTTCTGTAATTCTGCTGATATTTCTTTGGATCTGTGGCTTCACCTGGGCTTTGAAACAACATACGACATTTTGCAAATCTAAGAAGATGGAATATCTCTACAGAACTGTTGTTGGAATCATTCTAATTTTCACCTTTTTTAACATAAAGGGGAAAAAAACAAAAGTTTGCATTTCTATTTATTATGCTACTCACACTGTTGTAACTCTAGGTATTTTGTTTGTATGTATGTTTTGGAAACCTTCCATTATCAAGGACATACATTTTACACTTGTGAGCATCCTAACTTTTCTTAGTCTGGTGTTAGGTATTATTTTTCTTGTTGTTTATTATAGGCATTTTCATCCCACTGCTTATTGCAGACCACAGGCATGTTCAGATGAAGTTGATGGAGAGGCAGGACAAAAAGATAGAGTGGAAATTGGTAGATTTCAAAATTTCATAGTGCAATGAACAGTATAGATTTTTTGTGTGTGGACTTCAAAGCAAATACTTGCTGGACAGTCTGTTTCTGTGTCATTGTTTCTCATGTATCATCACCAAGTAGTATATAATGGACCAGAGTTATTGGCTCTGAATAACTATTGTTTTCTGTGATACTGTACAAAGCGTTTAGAACATGAGTATTTCTCTATGTGCTGGTCAAAGTTACTTTGGAAAAGAAGCAATTTAATCTATCCATCCAACACAAGTCAGTGTTTTAGTTTTTAGCAATGCAAATAAAACAGGAAAAGCTAAAAGTTAATCAAATGAAAGTTAGCATTAAAAACATATTCTATTCATTTATGTTGATGTTAAAAACAAAGCTTGCTTTTCTTTTCTTGCTGGAAGGAAAGAGGGGTGCATTTGAAATAATTGAGGGCAGTGATCAGTTATCTTTGTCTGCTTCTCCTCATTAGGGTAAAAGCTGCAGTTCTTTAGATGGGTATAGCAACAAACCATACTGCCTTCTCTCTAAATACCCCCTAAAGAAGAGCTTTGATTTATGGCTCAGTGTGTCTTGGCACAAGGAAATTTGGGGAGATATTTTCAAGCATTTTATCTTCTAGATGTTTTAATGGCTCCTTTATTGTTTTTGTTTTGCTAATCTTTTACACAACCTTCTGTATGTAGGGTGATGCCAACTTGTTGTTTTGGATTATAATAGCAGCCTGAGTGATTTATGGATGGCAACAGGAGTCCTGCATATAAAGGAAGAACTATCTTCCTTGAAGCTTTCCTCTCCTTTAAGCTCTAAGATGTAATACTCTAAATGCTGGTTTCCACTGAAATAGGGGGCTACACAAGGTATGCGGTGATGCAGCTTCTTTTGTCTTTGTCAGTGGAGAAGAGAGAAGCAACAGTTCTGGTGCATTGCACTCACAGGGGCTAGGAAATGATGAAATAACCAGCTTGTCCATCAAAGACTTTTTGGCAAAAGGCAGAGTGAAATTAGACATTTCAGTCCTGTGTTGAAATGCTAAATCAACAGCAAAGGAAATAAGGTTGATAGCCACAGCTTCTTCAGAAATAAAATCTAGGGGGAAATCTTTCAGAGCTGCTGGGTTTTAAATCTGAACTATGAAAACTGGGGCTCTTTCTCTCCCCTACTTTCCCCTTCCAATAATTCACATTTGCAGTTAGAGTAGCCAGAGGCAAAGGGAAGAAACAGGGTTTGAGAAAAGAGACTAGAGATAAGAAAAACTGATAAACTTTGCCAGGAACCAAATCTGTTAGTATTATTGATTGACAGCAAATGTCCCTGAGACTTTGAGGAAAGGGCTGATGCTTTGGTTGATAATTAGGGTGCTGAAGAACTGTGTCTTCTGTCTTTTGTCTCAAGTGCATGGACTGCAGGCTGCCTTTTTCTTGTTACCCTTCCAGCCTTAGCAGAGCTCAGGAAAGTTTCTAAATGTGTTTCTTTCCTGTTACAGTTCCGTGGTTCTCTTCACCGTGTCAGCCACTTACATCTCCTTAATACTATTCAAGGAAATTAATTTCTAGGTGCATAGCTTGGACTGAATGGTCTGCCTCTCTGAGGATACACATGAAAAAGTGGTGTAGTTAGAATTTACTTCTAAAATCCCTCATTTCCACTTAGGGCTAACTAGAATGTGGGTCCAGAAGTTAAGACATAAAAAAGCACAATCCATGAGACTTAAGCAATAGCTTTCCTAAAATGAATATATAAAACAATACCTTCACTTTTCTCTACTCTGGAAAAGAGATTTGTTTGCCCTGGAAAGGCTGCTAAGGAAAAGGCCAAAGGCTCTATCCTGCTCCATGGACCATGATTGCCCTAAGTTCTGTCTCCTTTATCTACAGAGTGTTTATTACTAGTGATGATGCCTTTGGCAGCAAAATGCATGCCTGGTTTTAGGCTGAATGTACTCTTTATTTTGCTGTGAAAAAATAGGATTCTAAATAGTGAAGACTATCCCTATATTGCTTCCCACACTTACTGTTTGTTCATCTGAAATCCCGAGAAGGGACTAGGGTAAGGTAGGGTGAAAAAGGGAGAGTATTGTCTTGCAGAAAATGACAAAATTTTGTCTGACCATTATTTGGAAGAGGACCTCAAACTTTGTACATGATCTGAGAAGCTGATCTCTGGGGAAATATGAGCTTCTGAGAAGTCCTAGAGTGGGAGTTTCAGCCTTGGGGCCTCCAGGTTGTCTGCCTGCTGCCAGATGCCAGAAATCTGGAGTCTGAATTGCTCTGGAGGAAGGTTAGTTTCTGGTGAAAAAAACCAAATTCATCTTGTTGATTTTTTTTTCCCTTTCAGTGAACCGACAAATTCCAAGTAAAAGTATTTCATTGCCATCTCTCTGGCCAACTGTTAACACTCATTTTCTTTCATGGGAGAAAAGCTGAATGTTTTGCTGCCTTCTGTTGTTGTCCTTATGTCTGCTCGTCCCCTCTTCTGTGCCAGAAAGAAGAATACTGTACTGAAGTTGAGAAGGTGAGAAAGGCATCTATGTGGCTATTTGTTATTTATTTATTTATTTGGAGAGGGACCTTTTATAAGGGCATGTAGTGATAGGATGAGGGATAATGGCTTCAAACTGGAAGAGGGTAGATTTAGAATAGATAGCAGGAAGACATTTTTCATTCTGAGGGTGGTGAGGCACTGGAACAGGTTGCCCAGGGAAGTTGTGGATGCCCCATCCCTGGAAGTGTTCAAGGCCAGGTTGGATGAGGCTTTGAGCAATCTGGTCTAGTGTGAGGTGTCCTTGCCCATGGCGATGGGGTTGGAACTAGATGATCTTTAAGGTCCCTTCCAACCTAAACCATTCTATGATTCTATGATTTATGTCACACCGATACAAATACACACCAAACGCAATTACTAAAGTTTCAATCCCTGTTTAATGCTTGTAAGTCCTAGTGAATATAAATTTAGCCATATCCTAAAACTGGGAAATCATGCATATTCTTTTCATAAAGCTTAAGCAGATCTTTGGTGTCCTGCTACAAATGCCATAAATGTCTGCATTTTGCTGTCGCCAGTCAGAGGGCCTCAAGAGATGGGAATTCCTGTTAGATTGTTCTTTGTAGACTTTTATTTATTTATTTTTAACTTTAACATCTTCCCTTTCTTCTTGACCTTAAGTTCAAGATTTTCACTTGATTCCCTTCATTTTCATACTTATGAAAATGGCTTCTAATTAATTTGGTCATTCTAACTCAGAATCACTGTAGGAGGGAGGACAAGGAAGCACATGAATTGATTCTAGACATATTTCAGATCATCAGTGACCGCTTCAGACAAAACAAGCAAAGCCCCACTTCATCTAGGTGTAAAGTTCAAACCAGTAGACTTCATACATATCCTTTCTGTTCCTCAACTACTCTTAAAATTCAACTGCCACTCAGTTCATGCATTGTGCCTGACCTTGTCATTTTAATCTAACTGCAAATTGAAAACAAATGGTTTTTTTTCTTTCTTGTTAAGTATGTCCATTACATCTTACAAGAAGTATTTTAATAAGTTAAATAAAAATAATAAACAATTTCTTCCTGTTTTGACTACTGTCAGACCTGGGTAAGAGGGACAACATTCAATAGAATTGTTTTAATTATCCTACTAATATTCAACGTGCCATTTGATGGCATTGGTGAGCTCACCTGATGTACCACAGATAGCACTGATTTATGAAGCCATAATTGGTTTTCCAATAAACATTTGTCAAAATAATGTATTCATTCAAACCAAAGCCTTCTTTATTTATTCATATAAAAGAGCACTTAACTTTCAACAAAGAATTGCCTGCCATCAAAAACACTCCATAAACGGAGGAAATTTATGAAGACACAGTACCAGAGGGTGATCGGTGGAAGACTAAAGTTCACTTTAACCCTTCAGAGTACTGAGTTCCACCTCTTGCTTGTTACTGGTACTATACATATTTCTTTCTAAAAGCCCCAAGCCCCAACATTAACCTTTGTATATTTCAACATTAAAGTACCACGTCTTTTTCCCACCATAGATTCTTACATCTCAAAGACAGTTTCAAAACTAAGATCTCTCTTTGTTATTATACAGTGTAAAAAGATGCACAAACCTCAAAGGTAGCTGGTTTTAGGCTTACTTACATTCTGCCCACAGTTTTCACCATGGGTATATTCTTCCAAAAACGATAAGCTTTCAGAGGTTAAACAACTTATATTTTCTGAACCTGAGGCAATACATGTACTTGTCATTCATTCCAGCTGAAGAATTTTCCTGTTCTACTTCTTTGTGCTCTTCTCTACTTCCTAGCACTTCATTTTACAGATTTTTAATAGAAGTTGATCAAAGTACGTGGTCGGTACAATCAATATTTGAATGAAGTGCAGATGACCCCTTGGGATCCATCTTCACCAGAATTTTTTTTTTCGTTTACCTCCAATTAGCTAACACATAACAAATACAAGTCACAGTGAAGATTCCCACTGTGTGGGTCTTACATTCATTAGCTTAGTGAAATGTAGACCTTAGTGGGATAGGGAGCGATGCTTCAAACTTACCCTACCCTGCTAACAGCTGTTGCAACTACAAACTGCACTGGACTTCCTACGATTGTATGTTGGTTGCCATGTGTGAACACAGCTGTAAATAACAGACCAGAATGAGAAAGGATAGGAAGGGTTTCAAGTGCACATTCAAGCCTCAGAAAGTCCAGTTTAAATGATTTCATTAATCTCAATACAAAATATTCATCATTATTACCATTATTGTTACCTACTGGCACTTTGTCCAGGTGTCTAGGATGATAATATTTAGAAGAATATATATCTGTGGCAACTGGAATGCAACAAAAAGTTGGTAGTAAAGTTCTGTCGTGCTTTGTCTGCTCAGCACTTATAAGTAATCTTAAGTCTCTCTGATTAAGCACATCTTGGAAAAGAGATGGTTACCAATTTTCTTCTGTGGGGAGTAAGTCAGCTGCTGAAAATCAAGGGCTAAATGTCCCTGGACAGTTCCTGGCTGCTGTGAGAAAGTAAATGACAAAGCTCCATATTTGAAGGTCAGTTGCAAAGGTGAAGGTATGAAGATGGAAAAGAAGGCATAGCAAATAGAGACAGTGGGAGCTGGTGTTTTTCAGCCATTTTCCACATAGCATACTCCACACATTCAGTCAAACTTACAGTGTATTATACTATAGGAGAGCAGAAATGGACTTCAAACATAATTTTGTAGTTTATTCTACAGCAGGACCACTGTGCTTGTGCCATTCCTGGCAGAAGTTTTCTAACTGGTTCTGAAAAAGATAATGTCCCAGGTAACGTCACCCAGATCTACACACTTGTCAGTCAGAAGCCTCCTATGTCCAGCCTGTTTATTGCAGTGTGAGCCCCTTGTTGTCCTCCCTGCCTTGCAAAGCAAATGGTTTCTTTCTTCTGTGAAGCAGTATTTTGAATATTTGAAGATCATTATCATGTTCTCAGACTTCTCTGAGTGCCAAACACATGAAACCACTTAATCATGTCTGCCTTGTCTTGTAGACTGACGATCCTTCCTGCTGCTTTCTTTTCCAGTCGACCATGTCCTCTTTGAAGTGCAGGACCGATATCTTTATGCAGTATTCTAGCTACCGCTGAGTATCAGATGGATTACTTCTTGTGTCCACAGGCTATAATCCTATTTTTATATCATAATTACAGTTTTTATCTTTTTTTACGACATCATGACTTTCAGTGACTCATGTTCAATGCACTGTAGCACGAATATTTTTGTGCAGAAGCGTTGTCTTATCTGTTCTTCCCCCTTTGGGTGTTTGATTTTCACTGTAAGATGAAGTTCAGCTTCGGTTTTCTTTAGGGCCTGGCTTCCTTCAGAGATATCTTTCCGTGAATATTCAGCCCATAATCTAAAAAACAGCTTCTCCTCTTCAATGGCAAATGTTTAGTCATCAGAATTTGGCTGGGTGTTCACATAAAAGTTTGGGAGACTTCAGGAAAACACCATTGGATTTTTATAATTCTGCTATGCCTATATTTGGAGTTTTCTAAAACTATGTCCCACGTGAAGATGTGCATCTTCGGTGAACGTTTCATTATTCAACTGAGGGAAGAAATGCATTTGCCTGGTTGAAGTTACGCTGTGTGGGGATACATGCCACTGCCATGACAGAGACTGCGTGCTATTGATAGTTTTGTAAACCATCAGGTCTTTGTTATGCTGTTTGAATTGGATGAAAAGGTAGAGTAAGAAGCAATTAATTTTGTAATCTGGGCTCTGAAAAATGGTGTCATATGATAGGTACAACAATGCAGAAAGATTACATACTAGAGGTCTCTTCCAAGCTGTTTTGGGCTGTGTTTTGCTGGGCTATGGTCATTCCTAAACTTTGATTTAAAAGGATAAGTCTTAGTCACCTGTCAGTTGCGTTTGTCAGCACTCGAAAGCACAAAACAGTATATAGCTCTGTGCAGTCACTAGTGTGTGGCAGCGTTATCTGAGTGGTATTGGTACTCTTACTTGTAGGTTGGTATTTATCTCGGTTTTCTGCCGTACACAATTATTTCAAATTGGATGTTAAGTTGTATAAGGCCCTCTACAATCAATGGAGAAAAAAAAGAAAAAATCATACCCAGAGGACTGTCATCGTCTCTACCCTGCCATCTATTTAGGATGTGATGAATCTTCCTTTAGAGGCGCCCTTTCCCATTGACTACAGAAGGAACGTTGACAGGATGCACTTTAGGGAGGTAAAATTAGGTGATATAACTGACCCTTTGCATAGTAATTCTATCTCATGTAGCAGAGCCTCAGTAAATTATCAGTAAGAATCTTTCTTTGGATTTTCTATATAGGGAGCATAGGGATATTCACTGGCTATTTCAACCATTGAAAACCTAAAAACTGAATGGTGGGAATGCATCTTCTTTCTCTTATAGTCATGGACTTCTGAGATGGTGCGATCCTTTGAATCTCATTTGCTGCTTCTGCATAATTGCTTACATTTAGCATTTCAGACTGCCTTATTAAAGCCTTTGGACAGTTTCTGAACAACACGTTGAAATAAGTAACCTTCCTCTGAAACTTAGTATTAACGTCTTCAGTGTAGTAAGCAACCATGTCAAGTAATTTGAAGTTAAATGCATATCAGCTTGTATTAGGTTTTGCTTAGGTGCAAAGTGCTGATATGACCCTATAACATTTTCTTACTCGAGGAGAAAAGTGGAAGGAACTTACCCCTGGTGAATTCTCCCTGGGCTCTCTACCATGGCTTCGACTACATGGTCTTAGTGTGACCTTATAGTCTGCAAAGCTGAATGGCACAGTTACATAAACACAAGGGAAAACAGGCTAGGCCACATAACATGCAAGAAGTCCCCTTATAAACAACTTCTTAGATGACACTAGCAGAATTTGCATAAGCTAATGAGCTTGTGCTTTGGCAGTTATTGTAATCAACAGCTTTTTAAAAAAGCATAATACAAGCAAAGTTATTTTTCAAGTTGCGTGTCCATTTCTACTGTGTGCTGTTAAACTGTCTGGGGAGTTTTATAAAAAGAAATAAGCATGGCAGTTTCAAACAAGAATGACTATTGTGTGAAAAAAATGAAAATAAAATTATAATTAGTGATTTAATGTCTATAATCAGACTTGAACAACAATTGTAGCTATCAATAACTAATTTATGTCTTTCTTGGAAAAAAAGAAATGAAAATCCAAAAAGCCCTCTCTTACTTATGTTCTTCCAGCCAAAGAAATAATGTTTACATGTATGCATTTAGAAGTATAATTAAAGCAGCTGGGTGTGGCCTTCTTCAGTCAGAAAGAAAAACAAAACACAAAACCACAAGGGTTTTGGTTCGTTTTATTTTTTTGCTAATGAGTGATTGTGCATGGAAGAATAGAAATTAATAACTTGCAGGCCTTATCATGGGCAATAATTATTTTCACCCTAAGAGGGCTGGACTTCTGAGGCTCAGCAGTTACCAAATTTCACATGGAAGATGGGTGGCCCCTTGTTTGCTGGTTAATGGCTACTTACTCCTGGGTGTTTTGAGAAAGGATGGAGTGGATTTTCAGCTCAACCACTTAGGAAGAAAGCAAGAGAATCCCACTAAAATACTAAGTCTTCTACTTCCAGCTTCCATTTATCAACAAAATGTGCAAATGCGTGACTGTCAAAGCAATGATTTATTTGCTGCTTACAAAAGTCCAAACAATATTGTGTCAGTGATATCTTATGTATTTGTCAGACAGCCATACACCAAGCCAAGAATTCTACATGATTTAAGACCTCCATCTGAATTTTTATTTTAAAAAAGGGTTTTCTCAGCAGTAGATTAGAGAGAATCTGTGGTTACTGATACAGTTTACTGTAGGTGATCTCAGGAAGTTGATGGGTGTTGACCAGGGGAATAAACTGATCAACTCAATATGGTACTGTGGTAAAAAAAAAAAAAAAAAAAAGTCTATTTCATAATTTTTAGAAGACTGTATTCTCCTGCTGCCTACTGAGGTCTAGAAGCAGGTTCTCAGCAAGTGCAATTCACCATTGCGCTATTGTCTGGCAGTCAGAGCACAGCTTGAGAAGACAGCCCATACAACATACATCTTCCATCATGGTGTATCTTGGAATCACAAACATTTAGAAAATTATTTCCAAGATACTTGCCCATACCTTGTCCCTCTCACTCCTTCATTTTCTATTAAGGCCTATCTGGTGCTCCTTCAGGAGTTAGCTCTGCTGCTGCTGTTCACTGATAAGCACCTTTGCATGATGCCCAGGCAGTCTATGCATGGGGAGGCCAAATGACAACAGGATTTTTGGATACAACCTAAGTGGGATGAAGCTGTGGGGGACAGAGGAAGAAGAGGCAGGTTAGTCTCTGCCCTTGTTCCAGCACAGATCCCCTTTTTCAGCTCAGTATCCACTAGTCCCCCACTTGTACCCGTGGAAGAGGGCATTAGCCAAGCTCTTGTGCAGGAGGAAAGGGGCAGAGCCTGGCTGTGCAGCCAGAGAAGCACCTTGAAGAGAGGCTCTCAAGCAGCAGGGGTGAGGTGCTGCAGATCTAAAGATAATTTGAGTGTTGCATGGTTCCCTTGCTTCTGCAGACCTGATTATTATATATACATGGACTACTTTTCCATGTCTTTTTACTTTATATGTCAGCATCCCATCCACATGTTAGGATGCTATGCAGCCTTCCCTTTTCTTTCAGATGAGGAATATTGTATAGTCCACCCCACTCTATACCAGAAGTCCTGTAACACCTTTTCCACAAACTTTTTTCCAGTGTCTTTTCCACCCATCTTTCCTATCTAAGGCAGTCTGTTAATCTCTCATTTCAGCTTTTTTACTGCTCCTGTGAACTCATCCTCATTTTCCCAGGTCTTGTTCTTCTCCTTCATGCTTTTACGTGCTTCCTCAATCCTCCAATGCCTACAGCAGTGCCCTTGCTGTACTTGTGGCCCTGACATCATTTTCTTACTCAGTTATGACTTCTCTTTCTGTCCAGCTGGGTCAGAGTTGCAGAATGGTTGAAGNGCCCTTGCTGTACTTGTGGCCCTGGGTCAGAGTCGCAGAATGGTTGAAAATGAAGGGGACCTCTGGAGGTCATCTGGTCCAACCCCCATGCTGAAGCAGAGCCAGCTAGAGCCTGTTGGGGAGTTAGTAAGTTGAGATAAGGCATACTATGTTGGAACATGCTAGTTACTGCTGCTGACCATTCTTTGATCTATAGTCAAATGCAAATGTGTTTGAATTAGTGGCTTATCTGAACAGATAAAAAGGTCCTTGTTTGCCCTTCCACCTTCTTTCATATCCATCCAAATTTCCCCCAGCTAAAAGCAGTTGTCTTCTGTCATCTATGTGTCAGGGAACAGCCAGCATATTAACATTCAGAAGTTAGTATACTACATCTGGACAGACAGAAGTGGCGACAAGTCATCTGCAGGTCAGCAAACAAGACAAAAATAGGAACATTTAAAAAACCCTAATTTTGACAGTGATAATCTTGGAGAGGTAGTGGTAATAAGTGAAGAGGAAATATGTTCAGATAGCAATGTAGCTTCTAAGCCAGGAACATGGCTGTATGTTGCAGCTGTAACAGGATTGCATTTGGGGAATTTCTGTAACTATAGAAAAGCAGTAACCTAAAGTCTTTGAAAAAAAATCATTCTTACCACATAATATATTCACACATATCTTGAATAACCAGTGGAAATGAGGTAAGCGATGCAATTCTTGTCTATATTTCATTATTGCTGGAGGTTATCACATGATAAATATAGCTGTAGTTTGGAATTTTGCGCTGTGAGAACCTGAAAAAGCAAGCATGCCATGAAAAGCCCCCGGACCCATAAGCAGGCTACAGTGCTTAGTGTTTCTAGGTAAAACTGGGAAACATAACATGGACCCAGTTGCCAGAAAGAGCTGTAGCTTTTACAAGGCATTCAACACCTAAATATTAATAGAAAAGCCTGATACAGTCTGCCTCATTTATACTGTTTGTGAAAAATCTTGGCCTAAATATTGTTCTATTACCATAGGACCCTTCCTAAGATTGCTGTTTGCTATAGAATAAGGTTGAATAGTCACGTCTTCGTTGCTTGTGGGTATCCACACAAGCTGCAGACTGACCATGCTGTGAAGGCTGGAACACGGGGACCGGCTATAAACCCCTTGTGAAGGGAAGCATGAAGAAGCGTACTGCGGAGAGCTGCTTAGTGAGCACCTTGGGCCCAGAGAGTTGGGTAGTGTGGATATGGTGCTGTGCAAAAGGGAGTAAGGGCCTCTGGGCTTCTGCCAAAATAAGCCCACAGTGCTTCACTGATCCATGTGGGTGGACTGGTTTGGGTCAGCAACTCCAGAGTCTCTGCCTTCTCCACTTTTTAACTTAACTGTATGTTCCTATAGCCTGGCTTATACATGTCTGTCTAATCTGCATTTGTTTTAAGTATTTTACCCCAATTACTCTAGGCAATATAGTCAGTTGCAAAAAGAGCATCTCTGCCAATGATGCCTTCTAGTGTAACAAACAGAGCAAACATGATACTAACAAAAATAACAAGAAGTACCACAATGTATATTATGAAAGCAGATGGTTGTTGCTGTGCTGGGAGGGGCAGTATTGTTTACTGTATAGGCAACCATAAGCGTGGGGGCTGCTTTTCATTTTCCTAATCCTTCCTTGACATCCTTGGTCTGTTGCCTACCAACTAATCTACTTCATGCATGAACTATTAATCAGCAGTTCTAGCATTCATTATGCAGTTGATTGTCTTTATCTAGGCACTATTTTCATTTGGAAAACAGTTTTCGTTAGAAACACATTCTTAGCAGAATTACTGAAGAGACTTTACAATCTTTCAAATAGGCTTCAGCACATGGTATGATGATTTTCTTGCATGGTAATAATGTCAGAAGCTCAGTTTGTGAAGAAAGCATTCTCCATTTTGGAGATTTAGTTGCCTAAGTGATCATTAAAGAAAGGAATGTAATAGAGGGACAAATATAATTTTACAGACTAAATTTTTTTAGCAACATTTTGTATCACTCCATTCTACTCCCTAGTCCCCCTCTAACTGTCAAGGATTTTTTTTTTTGCTTGGCTTACAAAGGTGGGAGGTTGACAATGCCAGGTGTAGAATTTCTTTTTTTATCCACAAAAATTTACAACACAGGTAATGGCATGTTTTCAACCCACCCTGTCGCATCAAGTAAGCCTCTTCGTTTAACCAGTGTCAGCCTGGAAAAGGTCAAGTAGCAGGAACCTGAACATTAAATTTTTTAAGAAAAGTTACCACATGGAAAAAGTGGCATCAGTGTTACTTATGTCAGTTAGAGTGTGGGATCATAGAATCATAGGAATTGTTAGCTTCTTTCATTTTGATTCTCTGGTTAAATTGCCACAGTTTCCCCAGATGAGAACTTCAGTGGAACAAGCAAGTAGCCAGAGAAGTTCTAGTGAGGCTTGAGCACACCTGCAGCTAAGCAGTGAAGGCTAGGTACATAAATACAGGCTGAGGCATTTGGATTTACCTGAAGAATTAGAATTATTCTAGGATTACATAGGAATCTCTGGATTATTACGAAAGAGTATTTCAGTCCCCTGTTACCCAAGACTTGGTCCATCAGGTCAAGGGTTGATCAGCTGTTTGAAAGAATGGGATAATCATTTAAGATATGACAGTTTAAGTTGGCTAAAATTCCTTGTGATACTGAGTAAATCACCTGCCTTGGTAGATGAACTGTAGGCCTGGCCTCTCTTTAAGCCAGAAGAGTTGCACTTGAACTCCAAACTGAGATAACATTTTGCTTCTTAATGCTTTTGTGAAAAGGATTATTTCTGCAGCAATATTACATCATTCTATAACTCCACAATGTGCTGTATGCAGTTCTTATTTCCCCATATGCAGGTCTTATTTCCCCATCTCAGAAAAGGATTATAGAACGATTACAAAAGATACCTGTAGGGAGACGAGCATGATCAAAGCTATTTCACAACTTTCACAGAAAAGAACAAATTATATCAAAACTCTTCAGACTGGAGTGAATTGAAAGGTGATATACTACAGGTTTACAAAATTGCTATTGACACAAAAAAGGAATTAGTCACTCCCTATTTGCTTATCTTTTGTGATATGAGAAGGAGACATCAAATAGAACAGATGTGCCAATTTCAAAACAAAAGGAGAAACTTTTGTATGCTATGAAAGCTCTTGCTATAGGATGTAGTGGATGTTAAGAGATTGTGTGAGTTTACTCAGCCACTGGGGAAAAACAAAACAAACAAGAAAAAAACCCCCAAAACACAGAAGAAAAATCCTTTGAGATCTAATAAATATAGACACAGTTTTGTCATGGGCTTGTCCCAATTCCTCACCACCGGTCTAAAAGACCCTTACCTACAGTTCAGTACAAGCATAGTGGGTGGAAGAACAGGACCTGCATATGGAGTACTGCCACTGGTAGTGTGTTTTTCGTATAATTCAGCTATTGGAATTTATCATCCAGGATCTTCGATATGCTGTTAGTAGTGCAGTGTGACAGGAAACTGCATATGCAGAGACCCATATCTTAATAAGCATCCAGTTCTAATTCGTTAATGATTAACTTTAAACTTCTAATAAGAATGGATTGCTACCAGCACACTAGCAACATTAAGGACAGGTAAGATGGGTAACCACCTACCGCACTGTCAGTGTAAAAATGGCAAAACACAAAACAAATGGGAAACACATGGTTTGAACAATTCACTTCCAATTGCTGAACTGACACTGCTGAATCTGACTTTCTTGGTATTATATTAGGGGGATAGAAATTGAACAGAGCAGCAGAGGAGCAGTGATGACTGCTCTCGCTCTCTCTAGAAAACAGGCCATGGTTGTCATTTGGTACATGTGCAACTTCATCTTACGGCATGCCCTGATCACATCCAATTATGTTAATGGTGACTGGAGGACTGATATAAGCGGTATCTCTTCTGCCCTTATGAAAGCTCAAGTCTTCCTCTTTCTGTAGTATCCTCTGTAACAATAACTGTTTTAGTCAGATGCCACTGTCCTCCATCCTGTGTTGTCACACCAGAAGCAGTGCCCTTTCGTCTTTGGTTATTCTCTAGGCTTATTTCAGAGTAGGTTCTTACAACTTCAACAAATAGCACAAATCCAAGCATGTTAGAAGCCCTGTTCTAACAGGATTTATTCCTTAACTCCACTTATTCCTTTTTAAAAAACATAAAAGATGCTCCTACTTGTACCTGTCATTCAGAAGAGGAATCTCCACTAAGTTCAAGGTAATGATTTCTGTCAAACTTATGTTGGGAACAAGCTGTCACCTTTCATCTCGTGCTGTGTTTTTAAGGCACTCCCTGAACTGAACAACTATTGGTTTCATCCCCATTATCATGACCATTCCCAGGAGTTCTGTATTTTGTTTCTCTAACCTACGCTCCCTCCTATATTTACAACAAATGTGAGCTAGAATATGGAGGTGCTTATCCGTGTACTGGTTATGCATTTTCTAAGGTGGCTTGGAGGAGCTGAACAAAAGCGCCTTTAATTAATAAGTGAAATGTTGGTCTGGTGTACATAAAATAAAGACATAAGCCTTGGGGTCTAGGGGCTGACAATGAAGAAATACTACCTCACCTTTGGCAGAACCCTACCTAAAAAGGCTTCCTTAAAGTGAAGCAAAGTCTTTTAGGGGTACATACAAGTGAGTGCTTTCAGAGCACTGACATGCATATGCATGAAGAAGGTAGGCAGATTTAGGCTAATGCATACATAGGAGCAAAGTGCAACCATCCAAATGCAGCTATACCTCATGAAGTAGTGGGGTTAACACCACTTACTAATTAATCAGGCAATTTAAAAAACAGTGTAGCTGAAAAAAAATTGGAGTCTAATGCCCTCGGTTTGTAGTTCTCGTCCTACAGGAATAATGAAAGCACCTCTGCAACCAGTTACCAGCTTTCTGCTATACACGTTCATCCCTCCTCCCACATTTGTTTCTCAACTTCTTTGAATGGTAAAACATACCAAATAAAGCACTGACAAGGAACATGCTTGCCTGCTGATGCAGCCATTTCCAGTGAAGTTTATTTAATTGCCCCAGAGCTCTGTTTTCCTAGGGATAGTAGTTTCATTGCTACAACGAGCTAAGACTTGTTGCTTTAAGTAGGGAAAGTGGCCAACACTATGATTTAATATATATCATAGAATACCAGGTTGGAAGGGACCTCAACAGTCATCTGGTCCAACCTTTCTTGGCAAAAGCACAGTCTAGACAACATGGCCCAGCACCCTATCCAGCTGAATCTTAAAAGCATCCAGTGATGGGGAATCCACTGCTTCCCTGGGGAGATTGTTCC
This sequence comes from Burhinus bistriatus, assembly GCA_013397275.1. Lineage (NCBI taxonomy): Eukaryota > Metazoa > Chordata > Aves > Charadriiformes > Burhinidae > Burhinus > Burhinus bistriatus. Next base: position 12,050 of record VYXH01001429.1, on the reverse strand, counting down.
AATGGCTGATTGTTCTCACTGAAAAATTTTCCTTGGGTATCCAGTCAGAATCTCCCTAGGAGTAACTTGTACCCACTACCCCTCATCTTTTCCACGTGACTCCTCATAAAAAGGGAGTCTCCATCTTCTTTGTAACCACCCTTTAAATAGTGGCACATACAATTAATTTGTTATTACCAAAGGCTTCCAAATAACAGTGACTTCACACCCCCTATATAAAACTTGTCACTAGTCTAGCAACCATATATTAGAAGGATTTTAAAGTTCCCATTTCTCTCTAGAGTAAAACAAGATGTCACTGACCACATCAATGGCACAGTTTATGAAACAGTAACAAAACAGACAACAGAGAAGAATTTAGCAATGTTTTTCCCGATTCTGTTTTCCTTCCTGAATGCCAGATTTCTTACTCGCATGGTGTTTACACTCTCAGTGGCATCAGCTTCCACTGACTGCTTAGCATTTGGGGCACATTACCAGGGAGCAGCAAGAACAGGGCTGCACCACAAGGCTGGACAAGCCAGGAGCTGAGGGCGGCCACAGCACAGACAGTGACCTTCCCAAACAAGCCACAGTCCCTGAACGGGGCCCTGCTGGTGACGATCGCTTCAAATGACAGTCTCTGACAAGCCAAGGAAATTATTTAGGTCCAAAGTCCAGCCAAGAACACTGGAAACAGTACCAGAAACAAGGCTACTGCCCAGGTCTGAAGCCCATCCAGATGGCGCTAGAAATAGGGTTAGAGAGAAAGCTACCTACCACACACACCCACTGTCTATGCAGGAAAATCAGTCAACAAGCCAGGGGTGAGCTTAAACGGGGCTCCTGAGCCCATTGGCAGAAGGCGTGGTGGGGGTCCCAGGTGAGGGTGGTCAGGGCAGCCCAGGTGAGGGTGGTCAGGGCAGTTAAAGCCAATTTGTGCAGTCAGGGCTCTGACACACTAGGGAAGCGTACCCAGCAGGAAAGAGCTAAGCCAATGTTTTTGATTTGATAGCCTCTGGTTTGCACAGGAAATCAGAGAGAAATTTCTCAGTATCACTGAAAGCTCTGCCCATCTTGCAATATTTATGTGCTCAAAACTAGCAGGTACTCTTAAACTTAGGAAAAAGTCAAGTTTTGTCCTACTGAGGTCAGTAATAAAACTCCCATTGATTTCAGTGGACTCAAGGCTTTACTTTGGTGTTGCTTTTTCTGAGCTGCTATTTTGAAGTCAAACATGGTAATAAAAATAATTAGAGGAAGTGCCACAGACTCTCTTTTTCCAAGCCTTTTCTGGAAATCACGTGGATCCCTCCTATATGAGTGCATTTTATGCTCCCTACTTTGACCCTTGTGTCAGGCTAATGGCTTTCTGATTAAGAGTCAGATAAACCTGCTCCAGAGCGCATCAATATCACTCCCTTTCGGCCAGAGGTCTGGGTCAGCGACGTGAGCATGAAATATGCCTTTCTTCCTGACCTGCTGATGGAAAAATGTTGTGCTACTGTAGGGCTTGCTGGTCTGAGTTAAAGACAACCTAGTAAATGAACCAGGAGTGGGGTCCTTCCCGTGGTAATTCTTTATCCCCAAATTGTTTGACCATCTTTATGATGAACTTTTACTGGCAATACTTTTACCCCATCTGTTTCTGGAAATGGATGAATGCTGTTAGTGTCTTCTTGTCATAGACCTGGGGATTTGTGGTTGGTTTTTTGGCTTGAGAAGAATAAATAAACTGAGACAATGTGACTAGTAACATGCCAAGAATTTAAACACATGAAATGCATAAGTTAGTGATTTCAATGTTTTTCTTCTCTGAGGGTCATCATTGTAGAGTGTTCAGCAAGTAACTGTTCCTAAGATTACCCTCTGCTCTACTCTCAATGTCCCATGTACTCAGGTAGTCTGAAGTATGTGGCCCTCTGCCTTGTAGCTAGGAACTATGGAACTGATACAACACGTGGGATGTAGATGTCTTCCCAAATTTAGCAGTGAATGCATATGTGCATTAGCTGTCTAGTCCATACACTTAGAGCTCTGTAGGGAGCTCTTCAACTGACTATCCAGTACAGATGGGATTCAGTTGCCTAATCATGTATGTCTAGTGACCTTTTTGATATCCCAGGATATTTCACCTGGCGACCATTTGCTGCTCTGGAAGGGCAAAGATTTTCTGTAGGTCTTGTGCCTAGCCTCCCCTAGTTCTGTCCTGAGTACCCTAGAGCATCTCGAACAGCTCTAGACATCTCTCTTTAGGAGAGCGAATGCCTCTTTTGTTTATTTACCTTAGGATAAGGTGAATTTCCCTCTTGGCTTCATTGACTGTATTGACTAGGTGTTCATTGATTACTCTGGTAGTTTAAGACGATCTTGTCTTACAGTAGACCCTTAAATTCTGGTGACTTTCTGTCTGAAATCTACTCCTTGTGCCCCTATCTAAGAGCTCCTGAATCTTCAGGATCATAATTAGTATTTCTCAACATGCCTCGGTTTACGGACTACTTATTTGGGTCATTTGCCCCTCTAATCACAGTATGTAGTGGTGCTGGTGTTCTCACATGGGGCCTTAAAAGGGCTTTAAGATGTGGAGGAACTTGCACTGACAAAACACAATAGAGATCGATTTCACACCTCTGGACTTTTCCTTTAAAACAAACTTGCTGATCCAGGAGGTTTTGTTCATGCATTTGGCCGCTTGCTCAATAGTAGCCTTTGGAAGACATACTGTGCCACAGAAGAAAATGTTTTTTTCTACTTGGAATTATCTGTTAATTCAATCACTACCTTTGCTTATAAATGCCAAAACCTCATTGAGCCTTTATTTCACTTGAAGACTTTTCTATTACATTAGGGTATTATGATATTATAATATCTAATATATTATTCATATTGCATACAGTACTTTGCAGTGTCTTCACAGTAGCAGTCTTATGTTAATATTACTCCTTTGAAGTTGCATAACTCTGTCAGTGTGTTGCTCTGTATAGTTTATTTATGCTAATTTGTGAAGTCCTGCAGAATTAGTGGTAGTTGCACAATCTCTGTAGGTACCAGATCGTGTTCAGCTCTGAGATTCTTGAGGAATTAATGATTTTGGGTAGAACAAAGGAAAGACTCTTCTCCTGCTTTCCACTGCGAAGACATGAAACTGCTCCCTGACCACGAAAAGGAGACAGAGTTGTGTTAATAATTTCCTCCTCAGACTAGCCAATAGCTCTGTTAATGAATAGCAAGCTAGATTTATATTTATGTACTATTGGTACTCTACAGATCAACAGAGCTTTGCAGTCTTGCAGAGGAGACCTCAGCTTTTAGGTTTTATCTTTATGTCGTTTTCCCTTCCAGAGAAGTTGACACACAGGCAGCAAGACTCCATCATACACTTATTTATAGATGTGAATTAAGTTTTTTAAAAAGATGTATGCTACTGAACTTTATTGTTTGGAAAATGACATACGATGTTAATATCAAAAATCTCACAGCAATACACATACCCAGGGGACAGAGTCTAAGCTTCGGTGTGTAAATTTAGTTTGATCATTTCCTGACTTGTACTTGGCTGATGCTAACCCATTTGCTTTCTCATAAAGTTAGTATTTATAGAGAGCATGTACAAACATAGACTATATTTCATTCAATTTTTTTTTTAGTTAGTTAGTATTCTAGTGCATCTGTTTCTACTGAAATCCTTTTGGCATAATTGATTCATGTTAAAAAAAAATAAATTATTTTTCTTTATCCATTAAGAAATCTAATCTTTGCTTATACCCTCCAGACTTACTTAACTAGAGCAAATAAAGGTATTTCAATGGCTGTATGAAAGCTGCTCGTTTGCATGCATTTAGGGGAGGCATCAGTGGAACCATTTCCAGATATCAGCCTCTGCGGTGATTTTAGCAAGATAGCCTTTTGGTAAAAGTCTTTTAAAACTAAAATGGACTTGACTTTCAAGAAAAGACAGACACTGTTAGTTGCTTTTGGTGCTCTTGGAATGTTTTCTAAGTTTTTTACCAATTTTACATCCCATTTCTGCCTGTTCCGCAATGAGCCAGTCAGAAGCACTCCTACCATTTTAATTCTGCAATAGCTATTGGAATGGTTATCATATGCACTCTGCTCCCTCCTCGAGCTCCAGGAGGGAATTTCCAGGAGAAATGAAGGATCAGGCTTCATTTTCTACCCTTTTTTGTCTGCTTTGTCTGCTTCTTTTTTGACACAGGACTAATTCTGCTTGAGCTTTAAGTCAACAGTCTGATAGAGGATATTGGACCCTCTTACAGCTTTATGAGTAAATGTTTTCTAGTTGTTTTCCTGTGCAATTCATGAGAACAGCTGAAGTAGGAGATACATACCTAGCATCCAAACAAGGCCTGTGTTATACTCCTGCAAGATCTGGAATAACTCCCCGACTTCGCTGGAGTTCAGCCTCTGGAGCAAAACTTAACCTTTTAGTGGCCAAATTCTCCCTTTGGAGGTACATGTAGTTTCTTCTTAACTTCTTGGAGAAATCACTTGCAAGCTCATGACAGCTAATTCTAACCTAATATTTTTTATTAGAATTTTGGACAGCAATTGTGAATGAGAAATATCAAAAGCTGTGATTCAGATGGTAAGGGTTAGTTCTTACACATGGTTAAGGGGGAAGAGCAAGGCGTAAATAAATGTTTTCCTTTTGGATAGTAACATGCATGAGCCCCTCTCTAGCACTCCGCCTCTCCTACCTTTTAAACTGATATTGTCTCTTAACTCCATACACAAGCGTGTGCTTTGCTAAGCTGAGCAACGGATTCAAATGCCCAGTGGCAATGCAACCTAAAAGAGCAACTTAGCTTCTATATGCATTAAAAAAAATTTGTCTGATTTGTTTGAAAGAAGAAATGGTTAACTTGAAAAACACAGCCCAGCACCATAGACTCTCTATGTGCAAGTGCTTTAATGACCCCCAACTTTTAAAAATTTGTCAGACATAAAAGCAGTACTAATCCGATTAGTAACTGTGATTGAGTAAATCTACTGTAAAAATGGACCGTGCCCTGTTTTGAACATGATACCATGCTGGTCATTTGAGAACTGCCACTGTGAAACATAAAAGTCTCTTTGATGGAATATTTATTTCATGAGTTAAAAAAAAGGGATAATATAGTATTGTTTGTTTTCAAAATCACTTGTAAAATTTTATTAGCCAAGGAGCCAATATTCAAAACAGTCAAGAAAAGACTTGTGCTGTGCGGTAGGAGAGAGATGAAAGCTCATCAGAGAGGAAATAAAGTGGTTAAGTGCAAGAATTGCTCGCTCTACTTCTTTTAGCTGCAGCGCCCCGTAGGAATAAAAGGAAGACAAGTATTTTGGAAAACCTTATTTGTTAAGTTGAAAAAGTCAGCACTCTGTTGTGTGGCCTTGGAAACTCTCATTGAGCTTTCTATCTGCCCTCCAGAATATTTCTGCATGTCACTTTGGCAGTCACAGCTACTAATTTTAAAGCGGAGAAGAGTCTTCATTCCTTGGGGCTCACATGCACTGCAATTAGTCTTATTCTAAAATGCCAAAAAATCTCTGGCAGCTAAAATAAAGTCCAGGGAAATGTCCACACCACTGATGAATGAGTTCCTTGAAAAGAAGTAGTGATGGGCACGAGCCACGACGTTTGGATCTCGATCCAGGTCTGGAAAACCTGAGGATTGCGTTTTGGCTAGGCCCACTATATATATAGAAGGAGATCAGCAGCGGCATTTGTATCCAGATTTCATTAACTATTTTAAGTGCATGCACATGTATGCACACGCACAGTTTACAATTGTTATCCAAACTTCAAATAGAACAATAAATAATATTGCATATAAAACGTCTCATTTTTCATTTGCCCACATGTAGCAGTATTTCCTTTCTGGTCAGAGTGTCTAAGAGGTTGTCTTGAGTCAGGAATGCTTGACCAGCCCCTCTTGCTCTAAAACTAGTGTTCTATTTACCTAACTAAATATCAACTCAAGCTGTTTGCATGGTGGAACATGCCAGCTAGCGAGAGAGAAAAAACCCACTTTCCTAAGCCAGAAAGTGCATTTTTCAGACATGAGATGCAATTTGTGACCCCAGCTGAAAAGGTTTTAATTTTTTAAAGAAAGATTAATTGGGCTTGTAATGAAGGGGCTTTCGTTTTGTTTGCCAAAGTGAAAAAAATAAAATAAAATCATTTTTAGGATATATGGAAAACTTCATTTGTCCTGCAATAAGTCTCTCACTTCATATTCAGTTTGTTTGCATTTTTATACAGAAGGAAATGTTTTAGACCATCTGTGGAAGAGGCTGTCAGGACACCGCTCCTGCTTTTCCCTCCGCGCCAGAGCATTTGCTCTTGCAGGGGACTGAGCCCAGACTTCCCTCTGCTCCCACAGTCCTGGACCCGCTCCTTTCAGTGCCCAGGGAAGTTTCTGAACCACCACAATACAGTAATTCCCATTAGGAAGCGAGGATGTGCCCCGCTCCTTACATGGAGCCATGGAGTAGCTGTGGTGATGCTGAGGTATCTCTCCCAGCGGGCCGGTTTGGGGGACCCACGCGTGACAGGTGACCGAGGAGCACCGGGCAGGGGCAGCCACAGACCCTATCGCCCACAGCCGGGCTGCTGCGCTCTCTCTTTGGGAAGCCAGCTTCAAATTGTGCCCATGCCTGCAAGACCTTGCCATAAACCAATTTGCTCCTGGATCCAGACAGCTGTTGAGCACGTGTGAGAGAAATCCCAGGTGCAAAAAGTCCTGACACGTTGGGAAGGGGAGCGGAGAAAGCCCCAGGTGCTGCCAGTGTTCCCAAGGGAGGTGTTAAACTCCGGCTGTGGGACAACCCTCTGCGATGAGTGTTGCTGAGCGCTCGCTGTTAAATCTGCATTTCTTTGAACAGCGCTATTGAACTTACAACTTAAAAATGGTCAAAACAGCAGTTTTTGGTGATTCCCTTGTAATAAACAGAATTTAAAATTTCCTCCTCATAGTCTGTGCTTTGCTTATTGAGAAGGAGAAACAAAAATGGACATTTTCAATCATTTTAACCTATGATTCAAGCTCTTCATATTCATACATATGCAGGTGTGTTTGAGCGTATATAGATACATCCACACATTTTAAAGGTCTTTTCAAAGATCATGCCTACTAATAAAGACAGACCTGTGAAAATTCAATAGGAGGCTAAAGGATATTTTATCTAGGCTGAGGTAAACTTTCTAAGGGTAAATAGCGGTCGTCTTTGTTCCAACTCCCCAGTCCCAACCCCTACAACCTGTGTTTGTGGCATGCATTTTCTTGTAGTTTGAATCATAACTGATTTTTTGCCAACAGTTCAACAGGTGCAAACTCTAAAGACAAAAATAGCTGTGTCACCAGAACAGTTTATTTTGATAATTTTCCTCATCAGATCTTGCTGTCATAGAAGCACTGTAGAGCTGCTTAGCTTATGAATACCAAATAAGGTAAAAAGTCGTTTCCTAGGGCTGAAAGAATGGGTCATAAAAAGACAGATTCATGCCTGGAAGGGTTTGCATGCTGCTGTTCAAGACCACAGATGAAAATTTAGTACATTTACTTTCTCTTAAATATCATATAATTCACTCTGTAAAAACAAAACGAAGGAAATGGTGACCATAGCACACACCTACTGGGATTCTAAAATGAATCTTTGATCTTCAGGGAGTTAATTTATGACATAAATTCTCTATCAAGCAATCATATACATTTATAAGCACATGGAGTAATAAATATATAGTATTTTACTTAGTGCGCGATAACGGTAGTGGAGTCAAGTCTGGAAATCTGGAAGAGACTGCAAAATAGTCCCAGTAATTTCTGATATCCATGAAACATTATGTCCTAGAAAAAGGGCCACAAATCAGCCCTATTAAAAACCAGTATGGATTTCCTCACCAACATTTTGCTTCATGACACAAACTGAACTTGATCCACTTGCTCGTGTCTAGACTGTGCTTATGCCAAGGAAGGTTGGACCAGATGATCCTTGAGGTCACTTCCAACCTGGTATTCTGTGATTCTATGATTCACGATTCTTTCAACTTAGAGCATATTCTATTCCAGTATATTTCAAAATCAGACTATTTGCTAGAAAAAGCCCTGTTTGTATTGAAACCCCGGAATTGTGTATTTTCATCCTTCTGAACTAGGAAATCCCAAATGTACAGTGTCCCAGGCTGCTTGTTAGGGATGATGGTGCGTGTAGAGTGAGCCATGAACAACTCTTTGTTTCACTTCCAAACAGTTTTATAAATAGAGCTCACTTACAATCTCATAAACTTCATTCTGTCCTGAAGCCTTTCTGCATAGCTTCATTTACACGTGCGCAAATTGAGTATTTAAGAGGTTTACTTTCATTTGATAATGATCTATTAGGACTGATTAGAAAATAAAAAAAAAAAATAAAATCAGGTATCTAGTACAAATATTCTTTCACATAAACAACACAACACCTAATTTCGCTGCGGTCTTATTTCTGGATCTGGGGTATCAAGTTCATAACATTATTCCAGGTCAAAGTGACTTGCTCTTGTAACATATTGGTTTGGAGCTTGTACTCTTTCAAAAATACAGAGTATCAGATTTTGACCTTTTTTGGGGAAGATCCCTCTCAACAGAGGCCGTAGCTGTAAATCAGATGAGATTTTACACGTGGGTATGTACACGTCCATACGTGTGTGTGGGAGGGGAACAGAGGTGGAAGGGTGGTGGAGGGATGGTATTAGTAGTGGGGAGTTACACCATCCTGGTCATTTAACAACTGCATTCAGCATGTCACTGGTTATTATTTAGGCTTCTTCATTTTCAAGTTGTAATATATCTCGGATAGCAATTTCTGATCCCTTGCCCACATTGTTTTCTTTTAAATTCCTTCCCAGGCTTCTGTCTTACAAAACATTATGCCTTTTCCTAACCTTCCATGTGAAGCAAATGGCATTCCCTCTGGCATGACCCTGGTTTCACAACCACAGCTTGGAGGGTGCTCTGTGCTGAGCAGTGGAAGGAGTGGTTGCGACCACTGCCACCATGTTGCTCTTTCCCAGCAGGATGAGTTGGGTTGGGGAGAGAAAGTGGGAATTTTACTGGGAATGAGTAGATTGAGGACAATTCTGGTTGCTGCCTTACACCACTATCTGAGGTCATCCAGCAGAGTCAGCAAGGGGCAGGTAAGAGGAGCGTGCCAAACAGGAATAAGTATATCCCAGACGCTTCATCTGCTATCACAGTGCTGCCACCCAGAAAAGTGCTGTCATAGTGGTGGTGGCTTAAAGTGGCTGGAAGGAGTCCAAGGAAGCGGGAAAATTACTGGTGCTGCGAGGAAGAAAGGAGGAAGTACTTCTGGAAAATCTCTCTGCCCTGCCAGATATGCCAAGTACCACCTTATTGCTCTGTTCCTCTACTGCCTTGCTGCTAAATTTCTCTATGATCAGTATACCAAAGCGATTCTCCAGCAAAGGAACAAAAAGGAAGTCTGCTCACCCACCAGGGTCACAGAGCACCCTCCAGGCGCTGAGCAGACGGTGGATCTGGACTATGCTTAGTCCACAGCTTGATGGACTAAGGATGTAAGTGAGGCCAAGTATGTACAGAGAAGCAATAATACACCTCTTCGTGTTAGCAAGAACAGGAAAAATGAGACACTGTTACGTCCACATTTCCTTTCTCATATCTGAAGAAGGGCTTGCGCACATGAAAGATTGTCACTTTTTTTTGCCAATTCCATCAACCAGTCTACTAGCAAAAATATTGACCTCTCTTTAAACTGTGCCTCACTTACTTAATATAGAATCACAGACTCATTTAGGTTGGAAAAGACCTTTAAGATCATCCAGTCCAACCATCGACCCTACTATACCAGGTCTGCCACTAAACCATGTCTCTAAGGACCACATCTACACGACTTTTAAACACATCTAGGGATGGTGACTCGACCACCTGTACACAGGTGATATAGACTGCCAGTCCAATATCAGCCATGCCTGAATTGCTGAAAAAGATAAATGCCATATTACATCCGCTCAAGTAAAAAATACAAATGAGGGTGTGACCATTTTACTGATCTGTCTGTGACTGGTAGCAGAGCAGACCCCAGTGGCTGGTTTTCCTCTGGAGTGTCCGTGAGACCACCTACTTAACTGAAATAACTGGAGACAACACAGACACAATGATTTTAGTTTTCATGCCAAACCCAGATCATTTTTAAAGCCCCAGCTAACTTTTTTTTTAACCAAGTTTTGTGCTCACCATTTATTTCAGGTACGATGCTGCTGTTCTCTGGCACTGCAAGGAACCTGCAAAAGTATTTCCCCCACTGAGCTTATCCATGGCTAGGCAGTCGTATGTATTTATAACCAGCACAAATAATTATGATTGAGAACATGCAGGCAGGAAAATGTAAAAAGGCAGGCTAAAAATAATTTAAAAATCATGTCTAGATTTAGTTGTTTTTTCTTCTGAAGAACTTTACTCCCAGACAGGCATTCCCAGCAAAGGCTGCAATGGTTTACTGCTAAAAAATGCCTGTTTCTTTGTTAGCTGTTTACATTTGATGAGATCTACGCTATCCTTACATGTAACATCAAAGACTGAGTCAGTCCCTGCATTCGGTTTGTTCCCACACTTGAAATGAATACCTTCTGAAGAAAGTTACATTTCACGGCTGCCAAAGGAGCCAGCCCACTAATACAGCAACAGGACTCCGCTGCGGATGAACACGTGGTCGAGCCCCAACATTGTTTTCTGATTAATCTGCAGTGATCGTTAGCTCTAAATATGGCTAAGTATTTATCCTAAATATCTCCTGATTTCTTATTTGCCGGAATCTAAGCTAGTTGATCATCAGTTCAAGCACAGGAAAGTCTTTGCCACAGCATTATTTTTGCAGGAGGAGAATGGTGGAAGAAATACGGGAAGTTTTTAGGTTTTGTTCTTTTTTGTGGTGGTAACCACTTTTTTGTCATTGTGTGTTTCTGCAAGGACTGTAGTACTGCTTGGAGCACTGGAAAGACATTTTTAAGAAGGGGCAATGAAATATCAAAGATGAAAACTGTAAATCGACCAACACTGGAGTTAAAGATACCTCCTCAGTACTTTACACAGAGATGATAAATATTTGACAAAAGCATTAAAATGAGGTATTTACCTCATTTCTGATTCCACTCTGTAAATTCATCCCTGCTGGTCAGTAGGGGTCTCAGTTCATAAACTAGCCCTATCTTCATTTCTCTGCTGATCCAACTAATTTGATCTCACATAATTCCTTCTCAGAGGCCAAATACCACCCTCCGTGTACCTCATGTACACCCTTTTATTTACCCTCCGAGCCAACACACAGATATACGAAGCCACATAGTCATACTAGAGCACCAAGTTTGCCGAGACCTCCAGACCGTCCCATACGGGAATTGCCTCTTTTGGAGCCGCCTAAATCCTTGGGGCTTTTATCAACCAGTTTGCTATTCAGCTTTGAGAGCCGATTCAGCGATGCCGGAGCTGCTAGCCCCGCAGCAACATACAGCATTTTACAGAGGCCCGTTTTACCCTTTACATTCCAGTCTCGTTATGTTTTGAATGAAGGTGACACGTTGGGGTTGGGGGTGGGTCCTCCCCCCACCCCTCCCGTAGCGCCTCCCGCTGGCGCGGAGCGGGGCGTGGAGCGGGCGGGTTCCGCCGGCAGGTGGCGCTGCCCCCCGCGGAATCCGCCGCTGGTCCCCCTCGTCCCNNNCCTCCGCCGCTGGCCCCCCTCGCCCCCGCCGGGGGCTGCGGGATCCGCCCGGCGTGGGGCTGCGCGGGGTCCCCCGCGGGAGGGGGTTGCGCGGGGCCACCCCGGGGACGGGGCTGCGCGGGGTCCCCCGCGGGAGGGGGCTGCGCGGGGCCACCCCGGGGACGGGGCTGCGCGGCCGGCTGCGCGCTGCGGGAACCCTGGCATCCCCCCCTGCGGGGGGCTTCGGGCAGGGCTTCCTCAGGTGACCTCGGCGGTACTGCCCGTGTGCCTGCCGCCTTCTCTTGAACCGTCGATGACAGCCAATTTCCATCCGCACCTCGGCTCAGTCCAGAGCT
>VYXH01001427.1:125748-193996 GCA_013397275.1 Burhinus bistriatus | reverse complement strand
GCGGTGAGCCGGGTCCTGCCGCTGCCGCCGCGGTACGGGGCGGCCGCTCCCCGCGGCCTGCTGGCCGTCCCGCCGCCCCCCGGGCCGCCGCCGTTCCTCGCGGGGCTGAAGACGAAAACCTCGCTGAAGCGGCGCTGCAAGGACTGCTACATCGTCCGGCGGCGGGGCCGGCTGTACGTCTACTGCAAGACCAACCCCCGGCACAAGCAGCGGAAGCTGTAGCCCGGCGGTCGGGAGCCGCTCCCGCCTGGGAGCGCCGCCGCGGGGCCCCGGAGGGGAGAGGACGAAAGCGGTGTTCGGTGGTCGGGCCTCGAGGTCCTGCTTTCTGCGTCCCTGCCGCTGGGACCGCTCCCTCTCTCTTCCCTGGCTGCCCCCTGACCTCCGAGAGCTGACTGCTTGGGGACACGAATCGCACAGTGGTGTAGGTGACAAAGTTTCGCCTTAACGCTAAGGTAGAGCGAGTTAAGTTCTTGACGGCCCTTGCCGTAACTTCAGGCCACGGATGCTGAGAACTGAAGTGGGAAGCCACAACTTTCAGGGCCTCTTGTCATCTTAGCCGTGAAGCCTTACTTAAAATCGTATCACTGTTGTGTTAGTAAGGGCAAACCTAAATCATTGGACTCTGGATGCATTTGTGTTTTTAATTAAAGCAAAATGAAAAAAACCTCCACTGATTGTGCATTATTCCAATATACAATGAATCTTTCTTAAAAAAAAAAAAAACAACCTAGACGTTGAAAGCTGCAATAACAGAACTAGTAGTTTCAAACTCAGATGGGCTCTTAAGTGGCAAATAATAGTAAATATGCTACATTGAAGGTTGATGTTCTGGCTTTTGGCTTGGTTCATAGGTAAGGTAAAAATTTCTTTAACTATTGAGTTGCAGCAGGCATAATCCTATGTAGTTTCAGTAATACCAGTGTAAATAACCCCTGCTGCTTATCACTGTGGGTTTTGAGGGGAGATGGTGATATTGTAATTAGTATAAAGTAATAAACAGTGTCTTAAGTTTTACTGTCATTTAATGATATATTGACCATTCGCAGTGTATTCGGAAGTGTTCTTAGCCGCCTCTTCCTTTGGAGAAGTCCTCTCTGATGTTTCTAGTGCACCTACTATTCTACAGTTTCCCAAACCTTAACCCAAATAAAAAGGCAATACCTGGGAATCATTGCCTTTTGGGTGGAGTTTCTAAACTATTTTGTATAGGTGTTTACAGCAAAGAAGATAAAAATAGTAATTTTAGATTCCAGCTATTTTGCCTTAGTTTCTGCAAAGCTTTAGGCTCACTCATATAAATTAGTGAGGCTTTAGAATTATCCTTTTTTTTTTTTTTTTATACAACTTTACGTGTGTTAGTTGAAACAACTCTCTCTAATAGAGGTGTGGGGAGAATGACTGGGAACAGTAGTGCCTCAGAGGTCATGTAGTCAAGCATACTGTTGAATGCAAACTCTGATGGACTGGTACCCATGGATTACAATTAGACATCCAAAATTGCTACAGTCTCCAAAGGTGTTCCTCATGCTTCTGAATATGGCTATGCTTGGGGTAGGAGTGTTCGATCTTCCTGTGAACCGCAAGTTCTCAACAGAAGGTACCAAACTAAACTTCTGGACAGCTATCAAGTCACTACTGCAAGTTTGCCAGAGTACTGTGAGAGAACGTCCCCAACTTAGAAGAGGTGAAATTGGTTGAGCACTGTGTTTGAGGTTGCTGTAACATTGGATAGTTTGATGACTTGAAGAACTTTTCTGCCCAGTTATAATCCCACAACTTTAAAGTGGCAGTAACTTTTATGATTACATCTTTTTTTAGTATGTGCTTGGTGGACAATGAGAAGCTAAGCCTGGAAAGCTGTGGCTAAGCAACCCAGAGGCAATAGTTACTGACTGGTTCCCATGTGTTGGACAGTTTGTCTTTTCACTCCTCTATCTCATCACCAGAATTGTGGGTTTGGAGAGAGGAGCAGGTTAGTTAACATACACATACATCTTAGGGGGACATCAAACAAGTTCATGGCAATGAAGGGGGAGAGAAATGGCTAGCTTCATCTAACTAAAGAGAGACAGACTGATTCAAAATGTAAAAAGCCTCTTCAAAACCAAAGAATCTTGAAGTAATGGAAAACTTACTGTACTTCAGAAGGTTTGGTTGAAATTTACGCGCTTGCGAATAAGATCAACTACTTTCTAAATACCTGTAGCTCGTGTATGTAAATAAAATCTAAGCAGAGAAATTTCTTGGAAAATTTTTACACCTTTAACATGCTTTGCCAGTTAAGCAGTCTAAGCAACCAGAGATTTTAAAAGCTCTAATTCTCAGATTGGAGTTAATGGTACACATTTCTAGGTGTGTGCTGTGTGTTTTGTTCTGGCAGAAGGAAAGGCCCGTATGCTATGAACCCCTGTGATACCTTGTGAATGTAGCTATTAGTACACCTTTAAGTTAAACAGTGTATGTAAACAGGTAAAAGTATGTCCAGAAAACCCAGTGATTTCCAGGCCCACCTGCTTTGCTGGAGGGTGATGAGGACTATGCAAGGACTGAGCTGAGGATTGAATGAGCTGGCCATCAGATGGAGTAAGGGTGTGCAGAGTTGGGTGGGTTTTTGTTTTGTTTGGTTTTTTAGGAAAGATAATTGGCAGCTTATCTTACTGCCTCCCAAACAGTTAATCCAGCCCCTTGGTTCTGTCAGAAAAAAGGGCAGCTCTCTGGTACAAGACAAATTGTGCTGGTGGGTCACTGGGGAGGTGTTCAAACCAGAGCTCGCTTGCCAAGAGCAATGTCAGATGGTGAAGAGAGAGACATGTGAGCATGAGTTGCCAGAGCTAGGAGCAGCAGTCGATCTCTGGCCAGGCTTTTTGAATGCAGTAGTGTGAGGGACTCGGGGGCAGATTTACTCATGCCAGGCTGATGTCCATTAAATAAAGTCTATGCTCAGAAACAGGGAGTGGAATTCAGGGATAGGATTACTGTACAGCAGAGGGGGGCACAAATTACTGTCTTCATCTCCCCCTTTAGCCTGAGACTTAAGTTTTTATACAGTGCTGACTCAGCAGCCTATTTCAACAACTTAGAATTAGGAAAAATTGTTTCACAATTAAAGGCAATGAGTTTAGTGCTTCTAGTCACAAACTTGAGATGTGAAGTAATTTGAATTCAGGTGTTTAACGTGGTTGTAAATTATTCATGTGTCATCATCTGAACAGTCAGTTTGTGATACCTGGGGTGGAGCGTTCAAAAGAATGAAGCATTCATGGCCATCACTGAAACAGCATATTTGGTCGTGCTAATAGATTTTGGAAAGAGGATTATAGGATTAGAAACTAGAAGGCTCTGAATTGTAATTGTACTCTGCCATTCACTTGCTATATAATCTTGGAAAAAGTAATTTTGCCTTTGTCTCAATTTCTCCATCTGTTCGACAGGAATACTGAATCTCACACTTCTAAGTATCTTTTTTTAGTTGATGTCCACAAACCATTACAGAGGTGTTCTAAAAAAAAATCACATTCAGCTTTCTGTAATTTGGATGACATGAGGAAGGTGACTAGAGCTGCTGGTGATACACGTTTATTTTAGGTTTGTGTACAACAACTACAGCATGAGAAACTGAAATAATGTCAGCCAGTAGCCTAGTGGGTGGTAGCTAAGGGTTCGCAGCCCTCATGACAGACTTTTTGAATGTTGTGCTACTTAAACAGCTGTTTTCAAAGGACAGGGTACACAACTGCTACTTAAGCTACCTAGGCCAAAAATTTAGTCCTGGAATACTAAAAATACCAATCTATATTAGTTCCATAATTGCGTTTTCTTTTTTCTCTCCCCTCCACAGATGTTTGGGCAGAAGATGAAAGGGAGGGGAATAAGGAGAGCGCAGCTAGAATGTAAAATGGTTTAGGCGGGAAATAGGACCCAATAACATAGGAAGAAGAATCCTTACACTAAAAACTGAAATAAGACTCAGGCTCCAATTACATTTTCAGCTTCTGATTTCCTGCTGGTTGTGTGGCTAGATTACCCCTTCCAGAAATTCTTCATTCTTCTTTAAATCGCCACAGTGGAATAGGAGCGTGACAACTGATGTCTCCTGTGACTGTCTCCATTGTACAGTTATGAAAATCATTTGCAGTTGTGAGTGACTGAACTTGCTTAACTCCTCGGAACTGTTCTAGGGAATGAAACTGTCAGATTCCTGATACGCAACAGGTAGAGATGTATTTAGGTCAACTGGAGGATAAATCTTAGAGCTCATGTATATTAATGACTGTCAGACTTTGTCTGTGGTTGTGTGTGTGGGAATTACAGTATTGGTTGCTGAATTCAGGGCAATAGCTCTTCAATAATGACAGGTGAGGGAGAAGTCTTTGGGAACTGTAGTGCTGGGGGAGCTGTGTCTGCTCGGATTGAGGAGGTACACACCGAGGTTAGCTGACTGACAGGTGACTTTTCCAGATTCTGACAGCACCAAAGTGAGTTTCCCAGACACAGTTAAAATAATAGCTATTTTTTGGTTCTGTAGACACCATGTTGCTTTTCCAATTATTTTATCATAGTATGTACATAAGCAAAAGAAAAAAAGCACAAGAAAGAGCAAACCTTAAGAGCAATTGCTAATGCCTTTGCAAAGTATTAACAATTGGAAACTTCCCTTTATTTGTAGATGACTCTTCTGACTCTTCTATTCTGTAATATCCATGAGTCTGTGGCTAGGCAAAGGAAAATTAAAAGTTGGAAGTATTATTTTACAAGAAAAAAAAATGGAAACATAAATACTCTTAAACAAGAAAAAAAGAGAGAAGCAGGCTGCTTTCTCTTATTTGTCTAACAGTGCTATTGCAGGCACTGTTCAGAATATCTTCTCTGTAACGCTAAGGTCTTTCTGTGATTTCAGTGAGCTCCATGCACCTGATACTAGAGAGGTTTCATTACCAAAGGTAGTTTCCGTTTATCTGCAGTGTCACCATATTGTGAAGTGCTGAGTCAGCAAGGGTGGACATACCTTGATACATACACACTGCTGAAAACTTATTAAATTACTTTTAAGATGCAAATTAAGGATACGGTAGTCACAGTCAGTTTAATAAGGCTGACTATACATTTAAATACTTGCATTCATTCCATTGCAGCTCATCAGATTATTGACTTGGAGCTTGAAATCTGTACCAGTAGCTTAATTGGGGGGCGGGGCGGGTGGGTGAACATGTTAGTTCCGGAGGCTGAGAAGGGCACAGGTTCTTTCCGACTAGTCGGGACAGTTTAACTCACCACACGTATGAGGGGTCCTGCCCTCACCTGTTTGGGCTCCTCTGCTCTCCAGGACTGAATTTGTCTTCCTGTAGGAATAGCTGAACTGCCCACGAAGCTGTTACTGAACTGTCACACTTTACAGCTCAGTTTATTTAGGTAAGTGGTGGTGTTTTACTCCTATACCTCTGGGAGCTAAACTGCAGCAGTTTCGTTATTGCTCCATATCCCACTCGTAGTGGAGGCAGCAGTCTTTATAAGAGCTTCATCACAGTGAAGACATTGAACCTGATCTAAAAATGATGAAAGTGGGTACAGGGAGAATATTGGCACCCAAGATGAAGCTGTCACTTGCTGGAGTTATCCACTTGCCTCCAGAAATGGAAAATTCACCATTTCACCGAGAAGCTTGTGCATCAGACTTTGAAATCTTGTCTGTAAATGTGAATACAGTGTTGAAAGAGCAGTGTTTGTCAAGAAGCCACCTGCCTTTATGTGCCATGTTGTGCAAAAAGGGAAAAAAAAAGTGAACTTCGTGAAGTTGTTTGATCTAAAAATACATTGATTCCATTTAGTGGTTGAAAGTAAGTAAAGGAACAGGCAGGGAATAATGTAAGGTGCTCTGTTGTGTATGATTGAAGATTGGTAATGGACAGTGCCTAAATTAAGAAAAGCCTGGGAACAAGCAGTCTCAGAGTCCATATGGTTCAACAAGGGACTCATCACTACGAAGGGAATAACCGAGGAAGCTACTCTTTATAGAAGCAGTGATTGAGAGATCTAAAATAGATCACTTTCATAGGAAGTTCAGGCTTTAGATAAAACCATTGCATGCAGACTGTGTGCCAAGTACTTTGGTTTTGTTCTGAATGCTCACCCTGCTATTAAATAACAAGTTGGTTTTAGGAAAGTTGAGTGTTCGTTCATCCTCATCACCAATTGCATAGTCATACAAAGGGAACTTATTTGATGTATTTAAGTGAATGACAATACAGTAAATATGAAACGGTCACCCGGGGCGCGATCTGAAGGCTGAAGAATTCTGTCCTACCAGAGGTAAAGGTGTGGAGCCTAAAACAGGGCTGCAGCCAGAGACCACGTAGTGGATAGGCGAGCAGCCAGCCATGCAACTATGAGTGTTCCAAAATACTGTCACTTCACTGTTAAAAATGTGAGCTTGTTTGCTTGCATTTGCAGTTACTGAATTCTGTTGTGCCTTTCATTGTTAAAGGCCTGCAATTTCTTTCTGCAGAAGGTACGGAGTCACTAAATTTGAGTCACCCTTTAGTCTTTTGATAAGATAATCAGATTAATCATCTTAGGTTTCTCACTATAAAATATTTTTTCTAGCTTTGGATATTTCTATTTTCTGTACCCTCCCCCCATTTCTTTTTAAAAATACAGACACAGGAACTGTAGGCAGAATCAACCTTAGTGGTGCTGAACACTGAGGTTAAAATGCTCCTGAATTTTGCACTCGCCAATCTTCTGCTTCCTTCATCAGAAGATCACCTTATTGCTACAGCTTTCCGTAAAAAGTTCATGTTTGTTGTCAGTTTTCTATGACCGGTAAAGGCTTTGCACTGCTTAACACTTCACAGCACTCTGTTCTGCAGGTGTAGCTGCAATGCCTGATTGCTAGATGTACAAATTTGCGTTTGAACGTAACAAAACAAAATTGGTTTGAGTAGGTTCAGTGTGTTGAGTAACGTAACATTTTCCCCATGACTTCATTGTCATTATTACTACTTTGCTGATTTTTATTACGCTGAATTTATCAGTGTTTGATCTATATGACTGCCGAATCTCTAACAGAAACACAGGGTATCTATCACTTGTCCCAATACCCCTGAAACCACAGTGAAAGACATTCAAATTTCATGATGGTTCCCATTCGCAGTTATGTTTTGACATCCGTTACTCAAGCAGTTGTTAATTCATATACATACATTAGGATTCTTTCTAGAGTTTTGAAACAGAAGACATCTCATGAGTCAGGTTGAATCACTCTGGGTTTGCTCCTGCATCTTGTTCACTTGATCATCTGCCTTGCATGCATGATGGACAGCTTCCAGGATGCTTGCTTTCCTCAGACAAAACCCAGAAACAGTTCAGTGTCTAGACTAGTCTAGCTTATTCTCATATGCAGTATAGCTGGTTCCTCCATCCCATCCTGGCTCTCTGGTACCACTCCAGCTGCCCTTGATGTCTCACATTACTTCATACCATGGCCTTCTGCACACAGCAGACATCCTCAGCATCATCCAATGAAAGCACAAACGTGGAAGGCTGAAAATCACCCGTCTCATTGTCTTGGGCACATGGTAAGGAAATGTGTTTTAAGGAACTGAAGATTTATAACATCTTATGTTCAAAGAGGGGTCAGGGGGGAAAATAGGCACGGAAAGACAAGGAGATTGTGATGGAAGATCCTTTCTGGTGAGTTTTGGGTGCGTCCCTTGATGCTGCTTGAAAAAGTGAAGAGCAAAACTAAAAGCATCCCACATGGAGGCTCACAGCGAGAGGTGGCGTAGTGGGGTGCTAAGTGTGAATCAGGCAGTGACTGCGTACGGCGTGAGCAGCAGGTCGGAGAGCTGTGGTGGTAGGGCTATTGGTGGAGGCCAAGGCAGAAGTCATTGGTGTTAAGGCCTGTGAAACGTTCAGCATTTGGAGTCTCCTTAAGCATTATGTAGTTGTAGTGTCTCCAGGCCCTTTAAAAAATGCTGCCTATGAGTAGTATGGTCACAA
Organism: Burhinus bistriatus; assembly: GCA_013397275.1. NCBI lineage: Eukaryota > Metazoa > Chordata > Aves > Charadriiformes > Burhinidae > Burhinus > Burhinus bistriatus. The sequence goes on along the minus strand of VYXH01001427.1, from coordinate 185,998 downwards.
TCAGCTATAGGCCAGTTCGTCGGGAGAATGGTGATCACTGGAAAATGCCATAAAGGCAGTATATATACATAAACTCCAACTCCCTGCTATTCTGGCAACTTCTTAATATAATTATTTAAATTCATTAAGTTCTACGTTGAAAATTCAGTGTCTTTTGCTAACACCATTCTTGGAAAGATAGTCTAGAACTTCCCTCTTCCTAATCTTCTTCTAACTTTAGCTCTACATTTATTCAGGGCTTGTTTATACTTATGCCAACATTATCTTTTATGTTAAATAGCACTTCTGTTCCTGGGGAATTTACCCACTTGATATTTATTTCTAGGCAGCTATCGTGTCTTTTCTCAATCTTTGTTTACCTAAGCAAAACAAGTCATTTTCGTCTTTTCTCATGAAGCAGACTTTCTGCTCCTCTCATCGTCCTAATAGGCCTTTTGTGTAACTTTTGAATTTGTGAGATAAGGTTTGTAAGGAGAGGTAATGTATTTTATTAGATCACTGATACAGTTAGAAAAAAATAGGAAAGCTTTTAGGTACACAAGTCGTTCTCACGTATGCCCAAAGCTTACAAGCTTTTTTTCCAACTGTCTCAATTGTCTAATAAAAGATACTGCCTCTGCCTACAAGCATTTCCTCTCATACATTCTTAGACATTATTGACTACACCATACACCTTTTGAGTTAATCTTTCCTGAAATATTTTATATAATTCTGTCCTCCCAAATATTTCTGGTTTTGCCAATATGACAGATGACTATCTGCCTCTGTGCTTCTTGGAAACACACCTCACCCTAGATATTTTAGGATTGCCTTTGAACAGCGTATGGGCCAGCTTACACTCGTGCCTCAACATCTTCACCTGAGATACCAGTATGCACAGGTTTTTATCCTACAAGTAGCCTACAACTTTCCTTCAGTTCATGGGTGATTTTATTCTTTCTATACAGTATTTGCATGTTCCTCCATACTGGTTTCCTGTTGCTACCTTGCCTGCACATTTCATTGAATATCCTGCTTTTTGTGCTAGGTCAGAAGGGACACACAACTAGCTTCTCTTCTCAATAAATGTTTGGTTTTTTGGCACACCCATCTAGCACTTCACTCTTAGACACTTCCTTACCAACCTTAAAATTCATTAGGTAATCCTCCTTTTCGCCGTTTTAATTAACTGCATAAATGAACTGTCACATGTTTTCCTGAAGTCCTGATAGATTAGATCTACTGTATTTTCCTCTTTTGGAAAAAGTCAAAGAAAGATACATGATGTGTGCGTGCTACGTCGTGTTTCATTTAATCCTGTTTTCTGTTTATTCTTATGTCATTGCTTTTGTTCCATATCAAACCCCTTTTATGCTGTGGAATTTAGCTTGCAAGCTCGTGGTACTTACTTTCAACTGCTGGTATTTCAGTATTTTGAAAAATATATTAAATCAATAGGCCAAAAATATCCTGAGCCAGCTCTTTAAAGTCTCCTGGTCATAAGTTGTCTGGACCAGCTGCTGTAATGTATTTATGCCTAGACACAGACTAATTATTGCCTGTCGTCGAGTGGTTTGGTTGTGTGAGGCTACCAAAAGACTGAACAACAGCTTATGTTTTGGGTGTTTTGTTTTTTTCTGTTTGAAACAGCAAATAAGAGCAAAGGCTATTTTGCTGTCCCGTCCCGTCCCCCCGCCCCAAGTTTGTACACATTTAAGGAGTCATGCTTTCACAAGGGAAAACAATGTGCCTTTAAAATGATAGCCGCTGTGTGCTCAGTTCCTCATGAGGACGGGAGTAGTTTAGTCTCAGCACATACCACCAGGGTGGTCAAAAACTCCAGGCGTTTCTTAGCCACCCAACACACACACCGTAGAAACCTCTGTGCCTACACAAGGGTTTCTATATCCTTCAAGTAGTACGTACGACACAGGAAAAGGAGCCCTTCGTTACCTTCCATAAGGTACATGTACATGAATTTGGAGACTGAAATACATTAATATTTGAAAATAAGTATTGCACACTTTTTCTTTTTTTTTTTTAAAGATTTTAGAATTTCAGTAAAATAGCACAGGCCTGATGTAAACCCCACTGAAATAAGTGGGAAGAAGCTGAAAGACTTTGAGGAATAAGGTGCCATGTATATGTTCTCCGCAGAGCACGCCCTGTCAGAGATCTCGCCCCGGAAGTGGGGATAAGGTGGGAGCTGGGATGTGTGAAGCCTGTCCAGTGATTCATGCCTGTGCAAAACAGCTGATCTAAGGGGCTTGGAGAGTCCCTCAAGGACACTCAAGCTGCATTTCTAATACAATTTTGAGTGAAGAGGGTTTCCTTTCCAAAAGTCATATTATTCTGAGCTCCGAATAATAGATGATCCTGCCAAAATTATATAAAAATTATGTGCCTTATAAAGATGAATGGTATGCTTTGTAGGATATCAAGTGTACTCCTCTTAAACAGTCTATTTTTAGTGATTTCTTAAGAAATTTTGTGCATGTTTATATATGTGAAGGTTTGACTGGACTCACCAATCTTCCTTTTTTTTAAATAAACCAGCATAAAGTAGAATTTATTTACATAATGCAATGATCCATGAAGGTTACCATAACATCAAGGGACCATATTAACCGCTTGAATGGAATTCATTAGAAATTAACTACCACTTAAATTAATTTTCCCACATTCACAAGGCTGTAATGGTGGAAAAAGGAACCGTCCATCAGCATGTACTGACAGGAGAGCTGTCACTGCTTTTATTTATAGGTGAATACATTAACCCATGAAGCAGCCTTTTCAGACCAAATCTTGAGCTTCTGTACAAATAAGCGCCTTCAGAAGACTTTTCTTTTAATAAGTAAGCCAGCCTCAGTTAAACAGGAACACATGCTGCCTAACACTTTTGCCACTGGCTATATGTATTGTAGCCTTTTCATAAGAATACTAGAAAAAATTGCTCCTCAAAAATCCAAGCTTCACACTGTATGTAGTTTATTTTCCATGGATAATATTTTTGATTAGATCTAGTTACAGTGATACTGTGTTATCAGTATTGGTAAAACTATACAAACAGAAGATTGTCCATTGATTATTCTTCTTTTGTAGTTTGTTACATCATTTGAATTTTTTAACTCTCTTACAAATGAATATACGTGCAAGTGTCCAAACCATAGGATGGAAGTGAACAAGACCTGTACATGTCTGTGATCTAGGTATACTTTGGGCAAATTTACTGTAGTACATTGCAGTAATCAATTTGAATAAGCTACAATGGGAAGGAGCTTTGTGGCACCTGTTAGATGACCATAGTTGTCACAGACAAATCCAGCATTAGAGGGGGGTGTCTTTTTTCTTTGTAAACCTTATAGCTGAAATGATCTTAGGACAATTTCCTGTACAGTTTAATCCAAACAGTTTTTTTCATGAATAATTATAGCTCAGAGCTAAAAGCTGGCCCTTAAAAATTAATACAATTTTAAATTTTCTTTTTAACCAAGCAAGTTCAGTAAGAAAATGATAGCATTGTTAGCTTTTAAGAAATGCCCCCTGCCTATGACTGTTAATACTAAAATAAATACATAAATTCAATTTTACATATTTTTCTGTTGGATGCTACCATATGTAATAAACAATGGTGACACAACTACATCAAATGAGCCTGTGTGCCAGCAATATCGCTCACTGAAGTGTTTCCCTCTCATTGCTGTCCAGAAAGAGAAAATACAAAAGTTACAGTGAATCTCAAAGTGTTGCGAACGCTGTCTCGTATGCTCCTCCATGGTCTCCATACCAGCGTCAAAGGAAGCTTCACCGCACAGTTTCTCATATGAGGAATTTGGAGGACAAATGGCCTTCCCAGGTATTTCTGTGAGTTTATTGCTGTGTTCAGACACTTGGCAGGTGTAACAAATATATGAGCTTTTCCTGGGTTTCCCACAAGTCCCTATATTCAAAGGGAACTAAAGGTTGTCCTGTTACTCCAGTGATAAAATTGCATGCTGTTATCTTTTATGTTGTCCCCTCTGAACAGATTCTTTTCAACAGCTTCTCAGAGGAGTAGAGACATTACATGCTCAGGGCTAAAAATATGAACTCAGTAAGTGAAGAGAAAATCTTTTACAAGCTTTGCCCCCCAATAATATACATATTTTTCCATTTCAATTATTTAAATACAGCTATACTATGCTATTCAACTATGATGGTGAATTAAAAACTTAGTGTCAGTATTACCTCAAAAGACTTCAGTTGCAGTTGTTGTAGTCTCAGCCTGATGTCACACATCTGAACAACGAATTTGTTCGTGTTCGCTTTTCTTATTTTTTATAGTTATACTTTAACTACTTAAACTGAAAATCCATAAGTACTTCTACCGGTGGCTTGGGATGCTATTTGTTTAGAATATAGCGAAGTGATTCTCCGATGTTCTCGTGGCAGCCTAAGGAAAGCTTGTAGCTGGGAGCAGACTAGCCACTCTCCTTCAAAAGTAGCAACTGTCACCAGTACAACGTATGATTTATTTATTATTTAATGGATTTAGAGCATTTAAAATCCTTACAAACACTATTTTGTCTAATTCTTTCACATTTTATGTGGCACTGCCTTTTAGTTTGTCTGATTTGTATACACTAATGTACACACATAATGTATAATGTGAATGAGTCAGACAAACTAGAAAATTATGCCCTTCTACTTAGTTCTCATCAGGGACTATGGTTAATTTGGTTAATTGATACAATATTGACTAAGTAACGGCTCTTACTTCTGTCAACATTTTTACATTTGTTAAATTCCCCTGCCTGATTCTGCTTTTCTGCTTTATTTCCTTTTAAAATTTAAACATCTTAAAAAAGGCTCTTCTCAATTAATGCATTTCGTGATCGAGGAACACTGAAATTAACTTTTAGCCAATTAAATTTTTACGAGTATTTGCTATTGTCGACAGTAGTAAAAACTTCTGTTTCAGCCACATCAATAATTAATTTAGAAGCACATGCCTGAAATACTTCCCCACATGCAAAGGAGTTGTTATTCTCCCGCAGCTTCCCTCACAGTCATCCTGGTGACTCCCTTGGCACTAGTACGCCATTATTTTGTTGGCAGCATTTTGATTTCTGCATGGTTATGATTAACCTGTACAATGTGTTCCTCTTAATGCAAAGCTGTTTTCTTATCCCTTCAATTCTACAAACTGGAAAAAGCACATAGCCGGAGGCCACACAGAATAATACCAGTGTCAAGCTTTAAAAAACATATTTGTTTTGTGTCCTCTAAGGACAAATGATAGACATGTAAAAATGTTTTCTCTGTTTCTCTTTCAGGGAATACTTACTTTAGAATTAACTTCTGTCACAGAAAACATAATTTGAAGCATCTACTATATATTATTTCTGAGCATTTCTGCTATAAAGAGAGAAAACAGTACATTGTGTATGACATGTGTGATTACAAGGTTATAGAAACTCTTTATGTTTCTCTTGTTGTTATGGTTTCTCCTTAAGAAACCTTGTCACTGGAAACAGAAGAGCGTCCTTCCTTCAAAAGAGGCAAGTATATAATACTATCAAACAGCGCAGTGTAATGAATGTAATTTTTAATTGCTTTATAATACTTTAAATCCCTACACCTCTGAAGCACTGTGTTCTTCATGCAATCCAGTCATGTATCACTTTTGAAATATTTCAGAGGAGAAAAGAGACTTTTGTGATACATCCTCAAGTGTTCTGATGATTACACATGCTGTAACCTATTTCTTCATAAACGCATTCCATCTTTAAGTTTATCCTCTTCAAGATACAATCATCCTAGTGTCCTTTTATTCATAAAGATTGTTCTTTTACATACTTTCTCTGTCTTACCTATTTGTTAATTCTGTTTCTCTGTGATACCAAGCATACTTCATTTCATGCTTCATTGTCCAGGTTTTAGTTTCAGCTCCAGTATATTAAATGTTCCCACCCTTTTGCTCCATATTTTATCACCGACAGTACAGAAGCGTTAAAAGCCTTTCTCAAGAAAGAGAAAGACAAATGTTCTTAATGTGGAATTCTCTTCCTTCAGAAACTTGATTGACCCCAAATCTTATGACTCCACAGTCAAGAAAAATAAAACTCATTCAAGGCAAAAAGTATCTCAGCAACACTTCTCTGAAGTGAAAACACTAGAGATTTTCCTTTTTCTCCCTATTTCCCACTCCTTCCCCTTGAAATAAAGACAAGCCCTATACATTAAAATGGGGAAAAAAAAATTAAAGGATTAGCTGTATAATTTTTGCTAAGTCTACATATTATTAAGAATTTTAGGTGCCCTTGTTTCTGATACCAAAATGGTCTATTTCATTACTTTGAAGACTTTACTTTTTGTTTGGAATCTTTAATTTCCCAGCTCAGTTGTTGTAGTGGACCTGATCACAGAAAAGGATTTCCAGGATCTGAGGAAGTCCTCATAAGAGGACTTGGAAAGGCCTCTTAGAAAACCCTATGGCAGATGTAAAAGAGATGCTAATTATAGCGGAGCCCTTGGAGACTGAGGAGATGCTCATAAAATAGTATTGGTTCGGCCTGTCCATCACTTTCTTTTGGTCAAATGCTAGATGGCCAAATGACAAATGATCCTGATGATAAGTCAATTGTAGAAGATCTTGGAAGCAGCACAGATAATCAAATTAGTTGTGATCCAAGAAAGTACAGGTTTGGCCTGAATGGATCACCTTCTGCAGACTGGTTCCATGCTGTAGTGAAATGACTTCCCTATGCTCTTAAAAATCATGCCGAGAAGTCACATGTGGCACCTGGTCAGCTATGAAGGCCGACCTTCAACTGCAGAGTGAGCACAGCCCACCACCCTGGAAGAAGGAGCATGCAGTTTTCTGAGAACTTTTTGTCAGGAACATGAGGTGCCCTGGACTGAAGGTTCATCGTCAGTACCCAGGGATTTACTAGTGAGCACCCAAGAGAGGACCTCCAAGGGTTTGGCCTGAGAGGGAAGTAGTCCCTTCAGCTAGACTTGGTCACACTGAGTCACTGGGGAACCAAGAGGCAGCAGTGAGGATCCTTCTTCAAAGTCTCCTCTTCACAGGACTCCAGCGGGGGAACTACAGCAATGGCTTGGCCAGCTTGGCCTGGTGGATCTCATCAAGATGTGTGGGAGAGGTCTCAGTGGCAGCCTCAGCTATTGTGCAGCATAATTCTCTCTCCAAAATGGAGGGAAACCTGAGCCCTGGTTTGTGCTTTTCTTCCTTTGCCTGGAAGATGAAGTCTCTGCATTTGTTATTAGAGGGTCTGGAAGCTGGGAACAGCCCCCTTCAGATAGCCTGCTCTCGCAATTTCTTCCAGCCTCTTCCAGCCATCGCTGGCACCCTTGCGTCAGTAGGGTGGGCATCCATGGGTCAATGCCCTCCTGCATGTTTTAGGAGCCAAGCACTCCTCTGCGCTGGCCCTAGCTGTGGACCCACTGGGAGGAACAGCACATCATCCCTGCACTGGTGGTGTCTGCGTGGACCTGCCTGCAGGGGGGAAGCCCCCTGCAGCTGAGCTAAAGGCAGCTGAAAGGGGGAGTTTGTGGAGGAGGGCAGCACTGGGCAGGCGGCGTCGGGGAGAGGTGAGCCTTCTTCCGTTGTTTGCACAGCAGAATGATTTCTGGAGCTCTCAATCCCTATTCCCTCTCTAACATTTGTTGTATGATGTGCCCGCACTTCTCCAGAGAGGAGGGTAAAATACACACAGGGTGCTTTTGTCTCTTTTGTCCCCTTTGCCTGTTCCGTAACATCTTTTTTCCCTACAACAGTTAAATTATCCTCAACTTTCCCTCTTCAGTTGCAAAGCGTCCTGCAGATTTTCTGCCTAGAGTGGAACTGCAAAAAATTTCTGAATGTATTTCACACAGATCTGTTTTAATTAAATGTAAAATTCCAGCAGTTATTATTGAAATATTGTCAAAGTCTTGGGTTCAACTGGGATTTGGAGAACAGACTGGAAAACAATGACAAAGAGCAGTTAAACAAAGAAACACCAGGAATCCCAACAAGTAATAACTTAAAAACAGAGAAAAAGTAATAGTAACAGAAGTGAAGCTAAAATAGCAGCAACCTTGAAAACCTAAAATAAAATAATTTTAATACAGCAGAATAAAAAAAAGCAAACCAACCAGCTATATAGATCTTAGTTGGCAGCTGAAATGCTTTGAACAAGACTGTAGAAAATGTAGATTTTATCTGTATTTTGCCTTGTGAAGGAATTGCTTCAGAATTAAAAGAAGATATTATCGTACTGATGGTACCAGGATAGAACAGAAAGAAGCACATGTGTTCTCCCTGATCATGATCCTATAGTAGTAATTAAAAACAAAGAGGAAAGGAAAGATTTTTCTGTCTATAATAGTTGGCCTCATTAACATACCAGCTACTCATTCTTTGATTTAATGGAATATCAAACAGGTTGTGCTCCCACTTACAGTCATTAGGCTTGAAGTGCTGATTGCTGCATATTCAAGGCCTCCGGGTTCTCCGTGGCACCATCACAAGGAATACCCACAGGTGTCTTTCTTACTGTTCAAGTCACATTTGAATGTGCATTAAAAATCTGATTAATTTGTCAATGAACAAAGGTGATTTCTGGGCAGGTTCAAGAAATTTTATTTATATGTATTTACACATACATACATATACACTTTAAAAAATTCCTAGGTCAGTAAATTGTTATAAACAAAAAGACAAGAATTTATTTAGGTTGACAATGGTTCTCCATTATTTTGGGACAGCAACTAAGAAACTGAAGTAAATTGTTACTTATAATTATGACTGCTCTTAGAAAAATAGAATTTATCAATGGAATTTCTTCACGGATCAACTGTTTTGTATAGGCTACAGCACTGTCTGCTGTCCAGACATTTAAGTTCACTTTGACAGGAAATATCTCACCCATTTTGGTGACAAAATAAGAGATACTTCCCCTTAATAAAAGGTCTGTGAGCCTTTTTATGATGTTTCTGTTGTTTGTAAAATTAACTATAAATGATAGGCTTTACTGTTTCTGCTTGGACCACCACGCTAAGGTGTCAAACAGGGTTTACAGCAGTGAGTGTCACAGATAAATGGCTAAAATAGAATAGAATAGAATAGTTTGGGTTGGAAGGGATCTTTAAAGGTCATCTAGTCCAACCTCCCCTGCAACAAGCAGAGACATCTTCAAGTTGCTTCAGGTTGTGACATCTGATCAGGTTGCTCAGAGCCCCGTCCGACCTGACCTTGAACGTTTCCAGGAATGGGGCATCTACCACCTCTCTGGGCAACCTGTGCCAGTGTCTCACCACCCTCAGAGTAAAGAATTTCTTCCTTATATCTAGTCTAAATCTTCCCTCTTTTAGTTTAAAGCCATTATCCCTTGTTCTATCACAACAGACCCTGCAAAAAATTTGTCCCCATCTTTCCTGTAGGCCCCCTTTAATTACTGAAAGGCCACAATAAGGTCTACACGGAGCCAGCTGAACAAGGCTGAACAACCACAACTCTCTCAGCCTTTCCTCATAGGAAAGGTGCTCCAGCCCTCTGATCATCTTTGTGGCCCTCTGCTGGACTTGCCCCAACGGGTCCATGTCTTTCCTCTGCTGAGGACTCCAAAGCTGGACACAATACTCCAGGTGGGGTCTCACCAGAGTAGAATCACCTCCCTTGACCTGCTGGCCATGCTTCTTTTGATGCATCCCAGGGTATGGTTGGCATTCTGGGCTGTGAGCACATGTTGCCGGCTCATGTCCAGCTTTTGATCCACCAGTACCCCCAAGTCCTTCTCAGTAGGGCTGCTCTCAATCCCTTCATCCCCCAGCCTGTATTGATACCGGGGGTTGCCTCGACCCAGGTGCAGGACTCTGCACTTGGCCTTTTTGAACCTCATGAGGTTCAGATGGTCTCACCTCTTGAGCTTGTCCAAGTCCCTCTGGATGGCATCACATCCCTCAGGCATGTCAGCTGTACCACTCAGCTTGGTGTCATCCGCAAACTTGCTGAGGGTGCACTTGATCCCACTGTCTATGTCATTGATGAAGATATTGAACAGCACTGGTCCCAATATGGACCCCTGAAGGACACCATTTGTCGACTATCTACATCTGGACATTGAGCCGTTGGCTACTACCCTCTGGTTGTGACCATCCAACCACCATGCCTACTGACGAGCATCATCTGTTGGTGGCTCTAAAAATACCCCTTCCTTTGGAGGCACAGTACTCTCTGTTGGGGGGCCACAGAGTTCGGAACCCCAAAATACCTTGAGCCCTAACTCATGTATCTGTTGAGCGCACCAGCAAAAGAAAAGTGCTTGGGTGGTGTTTTCATTTGGCTTTTATGTGACTGCAGTGTGGTAATTAGTAATTTTAGAGAATAAACAAGATGACAACTGCTTAGCAGCAGAAGGCAGGAAGAAAGAACTCATCAGTGCTGCCATACTCCCACTCCCATCATCCCATTCACATTACCTCAGTCACACACCGTAATTGGAAGTTAAGGCAGCAGCTCTTTTTTACACAGCGTAAAGATATACAAATAACAAGCATTAAATAAGAAACATCGCACCACATCAAGATTAACAAAAGTAATAGTGCTGACCTTGCTAGCACTCAAGTCTTTTCAACCGCGAATAATCTTCCATCCTGACGGGGAAGAGCAAGACACCTAATCCTCTAGCATGTTCATGATAGAAGAATTGCCACTCCTTCCCAATTAATCATTATCTGAGACAGTTCCCTTATACTTGAAAAGCTTATTCCTTAGCCCTTTGCCAGCTAAGATTCCCCTTGTACAGAGAAGAGCCAGCTAAAGGTCTTTTAACTCTGCTCCGGTGATACCCCTTGTGTTTCAGATCTAGCATGTTGTATTTGCCCAGGCACAAATGCCCCTTAAATGGCTGTCGGGTGCCCTTGCCCCAGTATCTTAAAGAAAAGCTTATCTAAATATTTTTGAGGTTTTCTACAGATCAAAAGTAATGTCTATCGGCAGTTTTTGTAAACGCACTTTGGGTAGAGCTTTAGCGTGGTATGAAGATTAATGATCCTTAAGAGGAGTCCTGCAGGTTTCATTTGTATTCTCTGCGCTATGTTTTCACACTTTCAGAGAGCAGTGCTGAACTTCTGAACCACTTTGTCAACCTTGTTAATTTGACAGTGATTTACATCTCCCTTAATTCATACTGGAATATCTTCAGCTGTAGCTATTTGTTAGTTATTCCACTCAGGAGGGGAAATCCTGGACTTGTTGCCATAGAACAAGGTCTCAGCACACCCAGCTGCGTAAATGACCTTGACTAAAAGCACCCATTTTTAGAGCCCATGTTAGTTTCCCAGTGTGTATGTAATAGAAGTTAGGTGCATTGTGTATTCTGTTTCGATTTCTCACTCAGGACCTAGGTCTCTAAAATCTTTCTCTTCCTACCTGAAAGGAGAAGAAACAGGATCCCCCCTTCCTAGAGAAGTAAATATGTGCAGGCAGATGAGACGGTCAACAGTGTTTATGTCTATATTCATGTGATTTTTGTATAATGACTGGAAAAAAAGTTGGGCGTTCAAGGTTATGCCTAATGAAATTCTTGCAAAGGATAATGCAATTACACCTCTGGTTAAAATTACTCAGTTTACTCTGTCAGTGTATTCAGGTGACGTTCAGCACCTCCATTCTGCAAAGTTGTGCTTGCCCTTACCTGGAGTTACGGACAGTGTCTCTGGAAGGGCTGGTTTCTCACCCAGCAAGCTGCAGAAAGACCTGCAACTGCTGCAAAAGTTGCTGAATTGTGTTTCCTGTTGGAGAACAGGCTAAAGCAGGGGCTGCCTGCCTCACAGGGCACCGTCGACTTTACAGAAGCAATGTTTGAGGCAATTTCTATTATTAGGCTTATCAACATACCTTTTGAGACCATGGAGCACTAGAATGCCGATGCTGTCAGCTGGAGGGTGGTCTCAATATTGCACCTCCTTAAACTTACCGAGTATCTCTTCCTTTTTTACAAATATTGAAGAAGTACATCTCTCCCTCCAAGATCAGATTAGATGTCTGCAGGGTACCATTAGATTCTATTTTTTTTAGGGCAGGATAAGCAAGCTCAGCTCCGCTTTCCAGTGCATCTTGTGACCACATGGCTCCAGTTAGTGCTTTGTTAAGAGCAGACAAAAGGCCTTGAGCAAGACAAAATGTATTGACTTTGTCTAAGCAGTGCATTAATGCTGCTAACTGATTTTTGCTTGGTTTGGAACATAGGCTAAGTGATATGGATAATATCTGTCTGTGAAGGACTATAAAAATATACTTTTAGCCTCAGCATTGGACAGGAGGGTCCAAGTTCAGTTGGTTATTCCTAGGTGAAAATAAATGCTTCTCAGTTGCTGCTTCCTAATACACAGCGTTTTCCTTTCCCTGAAAGTGACATTGTACCCTCCCCATCATATTGTATGTGATGTGATGTATATTGTACTTCTCCGAACCCAAACATATAATGATAATTTGCACTCAAATTTGTAAGAAATCCAGTTGTGTCATGTGGGCACCTTATTATTTACAGTTCCATCAATATTGAGGTAACCTGTGTTATGGACAATGTATCCATTTGGTTATGTATTGTCATTTACAATTACCATTTGAGATCAACAAATTGTAACCAATTGTAACTGAGGATGCATCTGGGTGAAATAATTTTATGAACTTCATTATCATTTGTATATCTAAGGTAAATTACATGTATACCTAGGAGGGTTTTTTTGATGTCTGAGCTGCTGGTATAGATCTACCACCAAGACTGGTAAAGAAAGGTGATATCTGTAGCCAGGTCTGACAAGAAGCAACAAAGTCCCAACAAACTCCAAGTGAGAAACAATTGCTGTTCTGCTATTGTGCCTCCACTGGAGGTGTCCAGTGGTGGTACTGGCTTCGGGATCTTCCTCCTCTTCTCTCCTTTTACCATATGCTGTCCTGCCATCTCATTTGTGCTGTTCTAGCTCAGCTGGTTTTGCTTATGGTACGTGAGCTCCCTGCGATAGGGAAAGATCAACAGGAACCTGCTAAGACGCAACAAAAGTGTGTATCTCTAAGTCTATATTTTAAGCCTGAGAATGATAAACGCAGTCATTTTACTATGTTGACAGTTTCCCCACAAAAGAAAAAAAATCTTCTGAATTTTATATTTTTTCCACTTGAATATTGCACAACAGTGAAGTGCTGGTAGTACTACTACTGAGACTGTCAGTTAAAAATTCATAGCATGGTTCACAAAAACGCTGTGTGAACTGAGAATAAGGCAAGGAGCTCTGGTTTGGATAAAGGCATCACCTTTGTAAAGTAATAAATTTTACTCTTTGAAGGAAGTTGCTCTGTTTTAACATTCTTTAAAAGTACAGACTTATGTAATAAGAATGTAGTATTCGTTTGAAGGAAACCACTTTCCGTATACTCTACTGTGTTATATTTCTCTAGAATAAGCATTGTTTTTAGCATTCAACTATTTCAGTTTCTGGGAGAGTTAGGGTTATTAGCACTAGTAATGATTATATGAATTGTAACAGAAAAGTAAATTTTCATGAAATACACACTGCTTTCCTGGATTGTGTTTTGTAAAATTTAATTAATTGTCTAAGTGGAAATCATAAATATTCCTACAGATCTTTTTCTTTATTCGCTGGAGGAGACTTGCACATAAAAGGCTTACTTACAGTATTTTTTAAATAATTATATTTTAAAAGTTTGATAAACACTTCTCCCTTTAAAAGAACAAAATCAACAAAAGCATTAGTTGCTTCATGTGATGTATGTATTTCAAATCCATAAGCGTATATGAAGTTGCTTACACTTACAGTTTATGCTTTAGCAAACTTTGCAGGAAATTGAGAACAGAGAAGACTCTGCAAGTTTGTTTTTATTTTGAACTTTATGCTCTTTTGTATTAGTCTTAATCAAGCATTACACAAAATCAATGACAATTTGAATTAAGAAATTTGATATCAGAAGAAAATCTCTGTAAGGGCCCTTTTCATCAAGAGGAATCTGAAGGCATTTTCTAGTAGGCAAAGAATAGCATAGTTGTTGTTCGGTTGGTTGTTTTTTTTATATATTTTTAATTTATGAAAGAAAGACTCCTAGTTTCAGAGAGACTGCAAAGCAGCATAAGCACTGATCACCAGGAACTGTGGATCCAGTTTTGAAATTCAAATACCAAATCAAAAATACCCATAACTTGAGAAAGCTTCTCTGCATACTTTCAGGGAGAGGTGAAAGACAAATCCACAAGCAGAAAATGAATAGGACTTTCAATATAGCAAATAATTATCGCTATTATTTTAATGCATAGCATCAGCACAAGCCAAGGATAGATTTACAGTGTTAAAAATGGTAATAACATGGCAGAAAAGGCAACATTGTTCAGCAAATACTTCTTACCTGGTCTAACAGGTAGGGCATCCCAGCCTGCCTGTGGTGAGCATGGAGATCCCTACAATGTGTCCTTCTTCAAGCTCCACCCCATTTCTCCCACTAGCTCTAGGAATTTTTTTTTTTTTTGGAGTGTAAATTAACTTTCCACTAAAATAGGAAGAGCAAACTTGCACAAAATGTTGGTTTAAAGCCTCCTGGGCCAAAGAGGAGACTGAATCCAACTCCCACGTACTGGATGAATGCTCCTCTTGCCACATTAAAAAAAGGTCTGTAATCAGGTGATAATTTTTCTTTTAAGTGTGGCTTCTTTTGTCTGACTGTGTTTTGAATGGATGCAGCTATATTTTTGGCTACCAAATCCAGCCTGTAGAGAGACCCTGAGACTACAGCTGATCAACCTCCCATGTGACATGGGCAGAGAATCAGATGGTTTCACAGTCCAGCCCAAGCATGAGCATAAGCGAGCAGAGCTGGAGCAGAAAAGTCTCTCCTCCTGCTTGGAGAATCGGCAGAAGTAAGACTTTTCGCTCCTCAAAATTTTTAAGGTCAAAGACAGGGGCATGTAGGAAGTTTAATTGCTTCAGGTACGAAGGACGGCTGAGCAGAAGTTTACAGGGTTGCAGCTTGGGTTGTTGTCTGTCTAGCACCTCTTCCAATCTTTCATCCTCCTTGTGTGGGTGACCCAAAGCAGGTAAGCTACGGTCGCCTTACTGACCTTGTTACACCGACCAGTTTGCAGCACGACTGCTGTAGCCAACAGAGAAAGCAGTGCCCCTCTATAAAATGGGAATAATGATTCTCTTTTCCCTTCTAAATGTTTTGAAATCTACAGATTAAAGTCTTACACAGGAAGTAAGTTCCTATTTTAAAACAAGCCTGCGATATTGTTTGCCTGCAAAGAAACAAAGGTTACATGTTTCAAAAGTTTGCACAGTAAGTACTTACAAGCTGCACATTGTTTTTCATTACCAATGATTTGTTTTCTTGCCGAACAACTTCTTCTAAAATATTAAACATAGTCAAAGTGACTAATGCATTTTTTTAATCTAAGAATTGCTCAATTAAAAATTTACAAGGCACGCAATTTTGATTTCTGCCAACAATAGTCAAAACTTGTGTATAAAGATTAATTACTTATAAAGTAAAACACATCTTTTAAAAACTGACATTAAATTTGCATCTGCACTGTATGTTGGATTTTATTCTACTCTCTTTAAGCAGGGACTTCTGGTGGGCTTTTGGTAGACCTTTAAACAGCTGATGGAAATGCATTGTATGAATTGACTAGTGCTTGAACCAGCTAAAATTCAGAAGCATACCATATTTTTTACTTTTGGTTCTGATGCATTCATTATACCCTATGGGTATCCTACTTAACAATATAAAAAATCTACTGGATTTTAAATTACATTATGTTATTATGAATTATTATCTTATGTCAAAAGGTATTCATATTTCATATAAAATTAAACAACTTTGTTAAAATCTTTAAAAATAGTTGCACTTTTTTAGCACTGTTGTACATTTTCTACTCAATCTACACGAGTAAGGTTTCTAATGACAGAAAAATATATATTCCTTTTACTATACCAAGACTGCCCTCTAGAGTCTCGTTGGGCCAAATTAATCTCTGGTGTAACTCTCCAGATTAGCTTTGAAACGTACACAGCTTTACAGGCCCCATTATGCAGTGCTCCAATTTGAATGATACAATGCTTGCTTGAAAAAAGTAGGTAATACAATTTCAAGACAAAGGTGGGAATTTTTTTCACTTACCATGAGCTCTGATAACTCATTACAAAAAATTACTTGTAGCCTCTTTACTGCACAGATTTGGCATTCCAATTGAGTCGTAAAATAGTAGGAAAATGATGAAAAAGGGAATAGTTTTAATCTCCTCCTAGAACCACAGGAGAGATGTGTATAAAAGATGACAGAGGGAATGCATGCAGGACAACCGAATTAGGCTGGTACTTGTTCTTTCTTTACAAGTGTTAAAAAGCAGCACTTCTCCCCTCTGAGGTTTGGATTAAGCTTCCACTGAAACCAATGGCAAACCTTAAGTAATCAAGGAAACAGAATTATTGCACTTATTGCCAGAAGCATTTGTGTTCAGTTGTTAAATTAATAATGGGTATCTGGTTCAATAAACAGTTGTGTTTCCCATCAAATTGTAGCTGCAGTGCTGCTTCTTATTACTTACCAAGATATTATGCAAAAAAGCTGGGGAAAGAGGACAAATGTGAAGTAAACAGACTCACACAATATGGTTTTAAAATGTACAATCCAATGAGACAAACTCTTAGCGCACACTTTAAACCATGCACCACAACTCTATTATTTAAATCAAAGAATATAATAAAAAAGTAAGATTTTCTTTTTCTTCCCTCAAAGAACCAAATTTTCACTTTTTTCCTGTTTCCCAATTCCCAGTAGGAACGGCTCATTCAAATCAGGTTGCACTTTGCATTTATTAGATATTCTGAGGCAAATCTGGGATAAATAGCCCCAGCAAGCTAACTGAATTGGCTTCACTTAGATAAAGCCAAAAGGATTTGGCCCTACATTGATATTTACAGCAGATGCACGTGAGACTGAAACATGGCTTATTGAATTATTTCCTGGAATCTGCATTTATTCAATAAAGTTTTTCTTTATTCTGGTCTTTCTGTAGGAATTATCAAAAAAAATCAATTTGGATCACAATGAATGGTGCAGAACGAGTAGTTGATTTTTTTTTCACTATAATTTTGTTGAGAATAAATCACAGTTACTTCATCATTCTGTATTACATGGTTCCAAGTTCTAGTAATGTAACTGCACCTGTATCTGTCTTACCAGGGAGTAAGCAGTGCACAGTTATTCTTGGTCCCTGTGACCGCCACGTGAAGAGTTGCAGGCAGTCATTTTGGATCTAGGACCAATTTCACATACTGAGGCCAGGACATGCAGAAGAAACACTACACACAGAACACACAAGAGTCTTTCCTTTGTTTGGGAAATAGTTCATCAGTATAAAAATGCAGAAAATTACAAACGTTATGTTACACATTATAGACCTAAATTGACAAAAACACCTGCCAAATAAACTATTTTTTTTTCCTTCTAAGAGAAGTCTTTAATCTGAAGGCCACTGCAGTCAGCGAAAGTCTTCCCACTGATGTGAGTTGGCTTCTTGCCTGTTCCTTCTTATCTTCTGTATACTTGAGATGGCAGGAATCAATTTAAACCATCTCCTAAACACATCTACACAATCTAATGATCACAGGACACTGGATGAAGAATACAAAAGCCTCATACATCTCCCTGTTGTTCCAGGAAACCTGTTTTGGTATCACTTCCTTCAGTACTTCCCTTGGCAATAATGGGAAAATATTCTACATTTTTCATTATCTCTTTTAAATTGGAATAGTTTTCTTATTATTCTTTATAGTTTGGATCCTCTTTTTCTGACTATGCCTTGGAAATACTTGCAGTCATTCCCGACATAGAGATATGCTTCTATCTTTTAGAGAGTATTGACTTTTTAATCTTCTAATTTTGTTGCCTTCGAGCTGATCATTTTTCACTATTAGGCCACTTCTTCACTAAAGCAGAAACACAGAGCTAAACCAAGACATTTTAAGAAAAAACGCTCATTACTGGTTTTGTTGAAAGTCACATCAAACCTTTTTCCCCATCTAGCCCTATTACAACCACGATTTCACAAATAATAGATATTTCACAAATAATGGATTTGGGTGCTAAACAAAAAAGTTCTATATATGCACTGTTTAGAAAGATGAGGCATTTTCTGTAACCACCTGCTGTAATACATGCATGAAGGATGTGAGCTAGAGTTTTGTACTCGACTGAAGAGCATCCTAACTATTAGCCTACAATTCCCTTTGAGGCACCGCTTTCCCACTGTCCCCAGTTGGAGCAGTTTCACTTTGTCTGAAATCACTGTGAGGAAGAGTAATCTTGTGAGAATGACTCCACTGCTTGGTATTGAGGGTGCTTGCCTGTAGAGTGGAACTATACATCGTGTTCATAGCGTTCTCACCTGTGTTTAAAATTGTTTGATTATGCTAGAAAAGGAAATGCTGTAAAGAGAAGACATCAAGAATTTGTCCTTTCTCCTTTTTGTCCAAATATTCCTTCTTTTAGTGATTAGGACAGTGTTTAAGAGTAAGATTTGTCTGTACACCCCACAGTAAAAGAAGGGAATTGTGTGAACGTGACTAGTTGTCAAAGTGAACGACTGAACCACTGCAGAGGGGGTTCCATGGACTTTTCGTCTGCTCTGGTGCTGACGCAGAACGGAAAGCACATCTCTGCTTTGTGCCTTGCACCGGCACTAGTGCAAACAGGTAAATAGCCAGTTCCAGCTGAAACCTTACAAAAACAGTGATTAACTTTTGGGCAGATCAGCTTGCAGAAAAGGATCACCTCTGCACGTGGAAAGCAGTGGAAGGGAATGTGTGGCGTAGAGCTGAGGAGGAGGGAGGTGCAGTAGCCCTGACAGATGTCAGCTTTAGTAGAATAGTGCCTGAAATATTTTGAGCAGAATCAATAGCCTGTGGTTGGTATAAGAGGAGGTCTAGTGCCTGCTCTTCTTCTTCATAATATTTGCCCACAGATAGTTTTCTAATCCTGTATTTCAATACTGAAATAAGTAACTTGCCTTTAAAAGTGCTGATGGTTCAGATGTCCTCAAAGACATTCTTCAGCTACATTAACAATTTAACCAGAAAGTTCAGCTAGAAATTAAACTACAAACGTGGTATTTGTGGAGAAACAACACCAAAACAGTTTTCAAATGGGAAAATCACAGATTACCCCATGTTATAATTGCTTCCCCATATTCTTTTCAGTACCAACATCTTCAGATTAACTATTTCTTCATGAAGGGGATATATGAAGAGGAAAATAACTTGAACACAAGTAATAGCATCTCAGTTAATTATTCTGTCAAAATTTTCTTTCTTCTACTTATTTTCTCCTTCCACAATACCTTTCATTTAACCAAATATTTCTATTTACATCTTGGCATTACCAAATTCATTCTCTCCCTCTAACATCTATTGAACATACAACAACAGTATTGTAAGGAAATAGTTCCAACATTTCCAAATATTTCCAAATTCCAAATTTCCTTCCAAAACTATTTTGGAAGGAAACTGCCACCCAGTGTTGTGTGATTGACTGATAAATTCCACTCCATCTCCAATTATTGTTTTAACTTTTAAAAAAAATCTTAACAATGCTCTAGTTAATCTAAAGTCAATTCTGAATTTGGGATGAATTCTTCACACATAACTGCTAAGGGCACAACACCATCCTGGCTGCTGTCCCAAAGAGAAAACCAAAATGCAAACTGAAATTTTGTCCCCGTGTAGTGGATGAGCCTTGCTGGTTCCTCAGCACAGGAGGTGCACGTAGAAGCCGTATCTCTGGAGACAATGACGTGTGCTGCATTGCTCTGACTTCCCTGTCAGTCTGCACCAGTGGAATTGGAATTAAGCCAGATCTTGGAGTGATTAAGGCTTATACATTTGAAATTAATTTTGCAAAAGCAGCTTAAAATAGCCACTTTAAAATAGAAACTCTCCAGGTTCTGAGATATTCTGTCGGGCTGGCATGGCCTCATTCTGAATTTATACAATCTCCCCAGTAAATTTTGAAATCTCTTCAGAACTTTCTTCAAGGTTTCTTTAAGTATCTTTCTGAATTCTTCACTATAATTAGGGTCGTCCAGATAACAGATATAATTTACGCCTTGCATTTCTTGTTCCATTATTCTTTGGATCCCAGAGGACTCACTGGTCACCCTCCTCAGTAGTTCTTCACAGAAGATATTGAGTTTATAGTCCCCACAACTTCTCACAATACCTTCACTGCATGAAAGGCAGACACAGACTCCTACAAATAATCCTGAGTCTGTAGCTCATTCTGATGCTTTTCCATGCTGCTGCACTACGTGTGTCACAGATCTAGCTATAAAAGATACAGGAACTGCATCGTCAGCCACAACTGTTCTTGCAACTGAAAAAGATCTTAAATACAGTTCACTGGAACATAGGACTAGGAACTTCCTTGAGTCCTGACCCTTGATATCACAAGCAACTGTATCCTAAAACTGATTTAGTAAATGTATTTAGTTTCATTTCAGTTACGCCTTTTTAGCTGCAATGACTTCTCTGGAAGAACTAGGAAAATGCTTAGGAACCATCTTCTAATTTTAGGTCCAAATGCATTTATAATATTTTTATGTCTATTTCTTCTTATGCCAACATTGCCTTTTAATTTAAATAGTTATTTCCCCTCACTGTGTTTATACCCTTGATATATTTACAGATTGCAATCATAACCTCCTCCGCACTATAATCAACTTAGACAAACAAGTCAGCCTTCTGCAATGTCCTTTCCATAAAGACGGGTTCTCTGTTTTTCTAGTCTTCTTGGTAGCCTCCCTGTTCACCTGACCCAGTTTCATTTTATTGCTTCTGGGCATGGGTGAGAAGAATCGCCTGCAGGATGCTTGGTAAAGCCTTGCAATGTCCACATGCAATGTCACTAGCCCTTCTCCATCTCTACTGCCTGTCCCTGTAGTATTCCAGAAGTCTTCAGTATTGATGGATCTTTCAACTTTGTACCAGTGTCATCAGAATAACTCCAACAGAATTGTGATGTTCAATCATGAAAATATTAAATAAGGTTGGCTCCAAAGTTCGGGAGCTTAACTAGTAACATTTCAGCCTTTTACTTCAACCTGCCCCTTTCAGCACTACCCGTTCCAGTCTTGCTCACCTATTTTCCTTGCTTCCTACCTCCCTTACACTTTCTCCAATAACTCCCATTTTCTCAATTTTTCTTGAGGTTTCCCACATGGCACTTCTTCAGGTCCACTAATGCAGATCAAACTGACAAAATGTACTCAGTTTGTTTGTGTACCAATTGCAACAGGTCAGTGCCACAAGACTTTGTTTTGATCCGTTCTTATTGCACTTCATATCATTTTCTCTTTTCTTTCTATGTTTTTTCATCTCTTCTTTCAGAAATTCTTACAAAGTAATATACCCTTGAGATGACGTTTCCAGGCCTGCAATTGGTTTAGGTCACATTTTTTTCATTCTGTAAAACAGGCACTATGTTCACTATATTTTAATCATATCCTCAGTCATCCCAACACCAGTTCATACCCCAATATCCTTCTCATCTGATTACAAGACTGTTGAAAAATCTCTCTTACGATGCTCTAACTGGAGATTCCTTTGTCAGTTCTTTGAGATTATTTGATCTCCCCCAGCTTGAACGCAATAACATTTCTTGAGTGCTACTCCTGTCTCAGTTGAAGATATTTATGTTTCAATAATCTTATTAACATTTTGCATTTTCCTTTTGCTCCCACGGAAACATCACATTATTTGACATTAAATCAAAGTATTCACTTAGTTTTGAGGCTAAACTGAAAATGTCTTCCATCTAGAGGTTAAATAGTCACTGTGTAGCAGCTTTACTTCTCCTTTAGCCCTTTGTCATTTGTTTTATTGTTCCTTGCAAGGTCTGCTTCATGTTGAGTCTCTGCTTGTTCTTAATATCCTTTTTGAAATGACTGTTCATCCAGTTAGCTCTGGAGTCCTTTCCTATCATTGTTTTCCCATTTGCCTGAGACAAATTTTAATAACATCAGCACCTTGGGTTTGATGTTGAAGACCCCAAGACTTCATTCTACCTGAATTCACTATCAAGTTCCTTTTGTTTATTCAGGCTTACTTTCTTAATTAGCTACAGGTCTGTTCATATTTAGCCTTACGTTTAGCTAAAACTGAATTCAGTTGTGATCACTAAACTGAGTTTTCTTTCTGTTTTCTATTTCACTTAATTATCCTTATCACTAACAAAAACGAAGCCTAAAATGGTATCATCTCCTGTTTTAGCAATGACACTTTGGTGGAAGAGATTGTTTGCTTCCATGTAACATGGAATATCTGTATCCTACCACACTTATTACTGTTTGTTTAGATATTTCAACGTTTTTGTTGTTTATCTGCTTCAAAACTGTTCAAACCTCTGTTTCATCTCATGTCTATATCATGTGTTCTTGTTCCTGACAGAAATCACCACTGTTATGTTGCACCAGGATTTACACTGTAGCAGAAGCCCATAGATACTGTGGTTCAGTAAGAAAATCTTATTAAAATATAAGCACATTTTAATTTACTCTTATTAAAATGTAAGCCCATTTAATTTACAAATGTAACCAGTAATTTTTTTAAAAGATTCCCACTTCAGTTGTGTAGGAACAACTGAGCTCCTGTTCAACTTTCTCAACTCTATCAGCCTCAGAAATGTTAAGACTATGGGGGACTATGCGATGATCATGTTGTTCCCCCTCCACCTATAACATAACGTGCTGAAATTTTATCCATTTAACTCTTTCCCAAGATGTTTCCTGTGTAACAACAGAATATTTTTAAGGGATCCATAAATTTTGGATGTGAAGATGGAGAATCCATTGCTTCCCATGGTAATTTGTATTTGTCTATTTTTAACTCCCATTGTTTATTACATGTTTATACACTGGATTTTACAAAATTCTTTATTATTGGAAAATTTCTCCCTTTAATCAAACTACCTTCATATAACTTCTCATTTTTCTTTTTGATAAGCACTTCAAATTTCATTTTTTACAGTATTTTTTCCTGCTCTTGAATGTGATTGTTTTCACCAGTTTCCCCACATGCTTTCAAAAACATGGACAGCATGAGTGGAGGTGATAATTTGGTATGAATCTTAGTGCTGCTTAATGTCCTGGTTTGAGGTAAAACAGAACCAATTTGATGTTCAGTAAGTTTACTTTCCATCCAAAAGGTTTCCATCCCCTTGCTCTGATGGTGTCACTTTGGCCTAAGCATTAAAGGGCAAAGTAAACCTTCCCCAGGTAAAACTGAAAGTGTAATTAGTAATAGAATCCATCACGTGATGCCCAAGATATGCCGGTAGAGCCGTTATCCGAGTAATCATATTATACCTCTGAATTCCAAACCACACCAAAACAGCACATTTAAATGACTGCGTACAAACACAAAGAGCAAATAAACTATGCAACACATTCAGCAGGTTAAGCAGAGTTGCATCAATTAACTTCAAACAAAGCTCTCTAAAGGCACAATATAATATTTCACTTAAGAACGATGTGATGTGAACTGTCTATTTAAAATCTCTGAGCAAACTGGAATTCAAACTATTCAAGCAATCTATCAGAGCCCTGGTTGAGCCCCACTCAAGCCTCAGGTTGGACACCAATAAATCTGTTGTGGTTTGGGCTGGATTGGCCACTGAGGCGAATGACAGATGCTCTCCCCAACCTCTCTCTCCAAGGAGATGGGGGGAGAGAGAGAAAAAGACTTATGAGTTTAGAAGAAACTAAACTACTTTAATGAAAAATTCATAATAAAATAATAAAAAGGAAATAATGAAATGTATACAAAACTGGATCAAGCTCCCAGAATGACGTTCACGTCATGGGCAGGCATGAGGAAAGTCCCAGACTGGACTCAGCAATGGACAGGAACTGGATTCCAGATCTGGATTCAGGAATGCACAGATCAAGATCAAAGGCAGACAAACACAGAATCCTCCTTGGTTGCCGGCCATTGAAGAAAGAGGGCTGACCCTTTGATCCCTCAGCTTTTATACTGAGCATGAGGCAGATGGGATGGAATACCCTGTTGGTCAGTTTAGGGTCACCTGTCCTGTCCTCTCCCCCCCTCAGGGGTGACCCCTCTACGCTTTTCCACTTCCAACCCTCCAACGGGGCAAGTAACAAAGTTGGCTGCCCTTGGGTGTTATAGCAATAAGGATAAGCGAGAACCTCTCTACATCCCATTCCTTGGCATCAACTATAAACATGGGTCTTATCTCTCTGAGAGTGAACAGTTTCTGCACAACATGCTGTTAATTTCAGCAGTCAGAAGTGGCTTAGCTAAAAAGTAAAATTACTGAACAGAAAACTGGTTCTGTTTTACTTCGAACTGGGACACTTCCATTTGTAATGTAACTTGCTCTTATCCTATGTATTCTTATTGAATGGCCGCCTTAGCTGTTTTTTTTTCCTGGAAGATTCATGGGAGATTAGCAAGTCATTATCACTATTCACATGTACCTCAGAGGGGAGCACTAGAGTTGTCAGCATGCCCAGATAAAAACAGTTGTATTATTTTGGCCTTGCCCCCCCCGAATCCAAAATATCAGCCACAAATGGTGCTGGTGTGCTGTGCCTCCATGCTGATCCGGACTCTCTGAGATTTATTTTCAAAAAGGTGCATTGCACACACACACACACACACGTGTAATTTCACACGTGCACACATGCATGGACACTACTGCTGCCTTGGGGGAAGAGGGAGCAAAGCGGGAGTGGGGGGTAATTCGGGAGGGACTGTCTCTCTCTGTTGTGCAGTCTGAGAGTAAAATTAGGAATTAGATTTAGGAATTAGGTACTGCACCGCCCTGCTGCTTGGCTGCACTGCTGACTATCATATTCTTGGAAGAGTCACATTAATGTGGTCCCTGATAGGTGACTCACCTGAATGAAGGAAAAATACTGTGACAGTAACAGCTAGTGAGTGTGAGTCAAAATTAATATTGCAGGATGGGATGTCTACTTTCTTGAATTTATTATTGCTTAGCAATGAAAATATGAGATTATAATTGTCAGATACTCTGCTTTTCCTGACTTGGTCTTGCTCTAATTTTCAGTGTTCACAATTTGTTTGAAATTGAAATTCAAGAATTGCAAAACTCAAATGTCAGTAGGGTTTTAAACTGCCCTGTTACTAAAACTATATAAACTCTGATTTTAAGAAAGCACGATAAAAAGAACAACACAATAATCCTGAAACAGGAAACCATTTGACTGATGATTCTGTCTAACAGAATACTACTTCTGGATGCACCATTTTCTATCAAATAGAAACTTGTTTTAAAAAAAACAGCCACCGTTTTATGAGAAGGCAGCACTCTGGGCCTCTCCAGAAGGTTTAACATGGTAAAACTATCAATATATGCAATAGCGTTTAAAACCTTCTGCAAGAAAACTTTGTTTGCCACATGGACTTTTTTATTGACCTGTGGTTTTTGTTTCGAAGGCCACAAGCTCTATACATTAGTTTTTAGTACTAAAAACACTGTGTTTGCATGTTCCGGACACTACGGAAAGCTGTCCCCACACTGAAAATGCTTAATCACAAACAAAAACCTTAACCCTGCCTAACCCCTCCTAGTGGAAATGCCACCTGCCGGGGGGGGTCATCGCAAGGGCTGCGTGTCACCTCCTCACCAGTACACGTACCCGTGCCTGTACTCAAAATAGGGCAGAATGATTTTCACTGGCCCTTTCTAAGGGCTTCCTTTTAGTCTCTAAGTGCACTCGCACAGCCTTAAGTTTTTCAGGGTGAAAGAGATGAAGTTCTGTGAAGAGTCTTTTGAAGTTTGGGCAGGATATCGCTGTTTTAACAGTTAAGCGATGTACGGCACCTTCTTCGTTCTGCAGCTGTTGGAAAATCTCAGAAACAATAATGTTTTTGTCCGCTGCACTTTTCTGTGTTTTCAAAGAAGCAACATGACTTACCTTATGTTTAACTGCAAAGTATAAGTGCGGTCTGTAACAAATAAATGTAAGCGGTGTAGGCTGGAGCCCTGGGACACATATTACTTATACATATCTTGTTGGTAACAGAACATAAATACTTCACTAAAGTCTCCATTTGTAATTTGTGCTGAACGTTTCTGAACATATGAAATATGAATTACATTTTGTAATGGCCCTTTGTGTTGAGGTCTAGCGGGAAAATATTGTTCTCCATGAGACAAAGTAAATTGCAATGATTCCTGAAGGGACTTGACTTTTGTACAAGAAAATACATTTAATCTGACATAGTTACTCTAATGATCTCTCATGTTATCTTTTATTGAACACAAAATGAGGTACAGCCATCAAAGTTTAGCATGCTACTGAGTGCACCATCATTAGATTACCAATATGGGGCTAAAGGGAATTTACTTAGCTCTACACACTTTTAAGGACTCACAAGTTTAGTAGAATGGTCTGTACCACCTGGTCTTTAAAGGAAGAAGGCTTGCAAAATGTAGTTTTAGAAAGATGTACACTCGAAAGAAGTTAGAAACAATCATTCTCTCTTCACATGTATGAAGTATCAAGGGATCTCTTAAGAAGAGGGCTGAGAAGGAAACTATCGCTGTCTTCAACTACCTACTGGGACGTTACAGAGAAGGCAGAGCCAGAGTCTTCTTGGAGGTAGACCTCAGAAGAGGTTGCCCAGGGAGGCCATGGAATTTGCTGATGCTTGAGGGGATGCTCCAAACTCAACCAGAAAGGACCATATGCAACCTGATCAAACTTCAGAGCTAGATCTTACTTCAAAGTCAACCCTGCTCTGAGCAGGGGTTTGGGCCAGATGACACCAGAGGTCCTTTCTGACCTACGTTATTGCATGATTCTATGAACTTATTCTAGGTTTTATCATAATCATAATGTATCTATTATGTGGAACCTTATTTCATCTGTAAAATGGACTATA
Source organism: Burhinus bistriatus (assembly GCA_013397275.1). Taxonomy (NCBI): domain Eukaryota; kingdom Metazoa; phylum Chordata; class Aves; order Charadriiformes; family Burhinidae; genus Burhinus; species Burhinus bistriatus. The sequence continues at coordinate 159,034 of VYXH01001427.1, read as the reverse complement.
TTCATCTGTGACAGATGTTCTGAAGAATACCAATACAGTACAGTTCCATATGAAGAATGCAAAATTACTATTGTCTTGTATTATAAATATGACTAATAATACTTCTTTATGGTTAAAGTCTGCTTCCAGTTAGTTATATAAGAATGAATCAGCTTCAGCAGAGAGTTTTATTAGCTTTTAACAGAATAACTGACAGCATAATTGGACTTTTTATTATTTTGATATTCTTAATATACAAATGATTGTTATACATGAACTTCATAACTATTTTGCTATGTCCATGATATCCCTTTCTTCATCTGATTACTGTTCCTAATCTCAGCACAGGGTGAGACAGCACTGTGGAGAAATGGCGGGGTGGGGGGAGAATTGTAATGTATGTAAATGAAGCCTGCTGAAGCTGCACTGTAGAGTCTTTTGTTTATTTTGTTCAGTTTGGTTTTGGTCTATCTTTCTCCTTAAAGAGGGATCAGACATTTGTCTTTTTTAATATTCTCATTTGCAAAGCTTTTACAAACAACTTTTTTTTTTTTTTTTAACCCAGAAATATCAGCTCCAACTTCAAAGCAAGCTCAGAGGAAACAGCTGCAGCCTGTACGCTGATTTTAGTTAAACTAGCACAGAGAAAAAGCATTCCAGATACTTGCAAAGGCCTTTTGCAAAACCCAGCATCACATTTGATAGTATACAGTTTCTTTCTAGGTTTTTGATGCTTTGAAAAAGAATCTGTGAAACTATATAGCCTGTAGAGATGTTCACCATAACATTAAAGATTAATCTCAGTTCTATCGTAAAATTGTAATACAGAGCCCAGCACAGGTTTGTGACATTCGTGTACATTTCCATGCCTTCACATAGCTGACTTTATTTCATGTATGAAAATGGCAATTAAGTATTTTAAGTTTATAATGCTTGTTTTCATTATTATATCCTTTTAATGTGTTAACTATACTCTCAACTTTAACTTTTCATGAACGTGGGTTTGGGGTGGAATTGGTTTGGGGGTCTTTATTTTCATTCTAGGAGATAAGAAAATGAGTAAAGTAGAAGTTTTCAAGCACTGAAAGGCTGTTACTCATGCAAGACTTTGTCTTACTCAGCCTAGACCTTTTGAGAAGTTGGGAGTAGTTAAAAACTTGTCCTTGGTAGCTTGATGTAGATTTTGTAGTAGTTGCTTTTTCTTAATTACTTTTCAAGACACTAAGGAATTTCAAGGGTTAGGATGAACGCTGAAAGAAAATAGAGAAAAGCAGGAAGCAGATGTATCAGTTAAAGAGACATAGTTAATTGAGGAGATGCACAACTGTTACTTAATTCTGGGTTTTATTGTAAATATAATACTCTCTGGAGAAGATTAAGGAAAGACAGAAACCTTTCTGTTTACATTGCAGTCAGTTTCCATTATAAAGCTGCATACTTCTTTGTAATATTGTCTTTGACTACTTATTTTAGTTGAATGTTGTTATTTCTTAATCTGAAGGCAAAATTAAGGATATTTTTAAAAAAATTAAGCCATGGTATCCCGGTCATTTTTAAATTAAGCTCATTTAAAAGCTTGACCTATCTATATGTTTCTTTGAGGAATTTTACTGATAAAACTGTTCATTAATAATTTTCTAAACTTTTAGTATAAATTAATATAAATGGCATGCAGAAGAGGCTCTAGTTAAACAAAGAGTATAGCATTATGTAGTTATAGATAATTTCAAGCCCTACTGTGCTGCTACTGAAATGTTACTTGGAATTTTGTGTCTGTATTTCAGAAAGATGAATCTGAGCTGGATCAGGTGCATACTGGGTTGTTTCAGGAAGCATAAAACCAACATAGTAGCCTATAAGCCACCGAGTGATCCCTGCCTCTTAGGCCAAGTAACACAGCGTAACCTGCGTCTCCCTGCAGCCTGTTCCTCTCCACGTGCCGTCACATTTGGAGCCTCATCCGCCTTGGCACATATCCCAGGGTGCCTTTTGCTTGTTCACCAGCACACCTGGGCACATCATTGTCAAGGCTTACGCACTCTGCGCCTTGTACGCGACCATTGCCCCAGACTCCAGAAGGTGACACATAGGTCTCTCTCTTTAATGTTCATTCTGTCGACATGCTGCCCACTCCTGCTGCATCTGCTGGCCCTGCCTTTGCCTCTGTGGTCATACCTGACATTTTCTCACACTGTTTCCACCCCGCCAGCACCCTGCTTCTTTCTCCGGCGTAGAGCATCGCTCAATGAAGGCATGTGTCTGTAAGGTAGGACCGTTGGCCTAAGACATCTGGGACACAGAGGACTCCTGCCAGAGACTTGGGAGACCAGAGGCTGCAGCCCTCTGGTTTCTGTGTGCCCAGTCTGGCACTGTCATCAGAAGTGGATTAGGAAATAAGATGTCAAACAAACGCATGAGGCCAGCTAGTGCCAAAAGAGCATCCGAGCAGAATTTCAGCAGACTCTTGCCCTTATGAAAGTCAAAGAAGATCTGATTTACATCTGCTTTTCTCCGCTTTCCCTGCACTCATTTCACACAGGTAACGACAGCCTCTTTTCCTTTCCCTGCACGTTATGCGAGCAGACAGTGTCTCTCCATAGAAGAACCATTAATTAAAAAAGATATATGTAGGCTGCCCCTAATCAAGAGGTTCATCCCACTCCCAGAGTAGAATTGTGAGCATTGACCATGCATGTCCAAAAGTCAACATCTCCATTCCTCCCTCCTCGCCTCTACCTTCCTCCCATGGTAAATCCTGGAGCTGCCCTACCCAGGCTGTTTCTGGTTTTGGAGCTGGTTTTCCTGCCAGCTGACCCATGTCTCTGTGAGAGTACCACTGCCTCACCCCAAAAGGGATCCCAGGAGCAAAGAGGACAGCATGGATGATGAGGGAAGCCGAGCCAGTGAGTGGAACAGGGATTGAGCCAAGCTCACAGCACTGATGCACCCGACAGGAGTGTCTGCATGGATGTGTGTGGTAAGTCCTGGAACCACGAAGTCACATTATCATGGTATCCGGCTAGTGACTACCTACCTAATTTAGTGATGCTTCCCCTGAATATTTCCCTAGTATCTTAAAATTTGCAGCTCAGAAGCTTCATGAGCTGAGGTGGTAATTTTTTTACTTAATAGCCCTTATGAGATTTTTCCTCCATGACTTTTCCTAAAAATTTTTTGAACCTGTGCAAACTTCTGGCATTTACACCTTCCATCCGTTGACATCACATGGCAGTCCGTTCCACAGTTTCATGAACCTCAGCATCTGCCCAGTAATTGTTTGCAGTATTCATTTGAAAACCAAATAGTTTCTCTTCCTACGTCAGGACGATGACCCATTTACTCCCATGGCAAACTCAAAAAATTATCTTCTTTTTTCTATTTAATGAAATAAAAGAAAAAAATTAATAAATTGATAGTTTAATAAGTATTTAATATTATTTGACAACCAAGAATACTATTTAAATCCAAACGATACTTTTCTGTAACCCTAACAGCCTAACAACACAGGCAGGACAAGGTTTGCAGAAGTAATACATTTTAACAGACCAACTAATCTAGACCCACTATTCTAATAAATGATATTATTACAAATCTTATCCTGCCAACTGAACAAAGTATAATTTAAAATTTTACAGCTTAGGTCACTTCTAGAGATGCTTTTTTAACATCATGTTTGTCTCTTATTTTAAATTCTGACAGACTTTTCTGTCAATAAGGTGTAACAGAGAAGGCAATATATGAAAGAATATTTTTTTTTTCCTACCAAGAGTAAAACTAAGCTTAACTACTTTCCAAACACACAAAAGAGAATCCGGAAGGGCTCATGCCTTTTTCACCGTGCATTTTGGAGTTGGCGATAACAAGAAGCAGAAAGTTTGTGATTCATCAGATACCATGCAGCAAAAATCTCACAGATCTTGAAGCACTGTCTTGCCGGAATATAAGAGTCACCCACCTGAGGATTCACCAGACTAATTCATATTTCTCAGCTTGGCCCAATTCAGCAGCCCCTCTTCTTGTCTACAAAGCACATATACACTCAACTTCACTTACATGTCATATTATGTAACTCAGATTAAGCCTATGTCTAAATCATTTGGGACTTTAATTGGGCAACTAGTAAAAAAGGCTAGCATCCTAAAGCTAGGAATAATTTTGAACAAAAAGGCTGGAAACAAGAATTCCAGCAAGAAAATATGAATGAAAATTGAGACTATTGAGCCCAAAATGCCATCAAAAAGGCATAATTCAGCAGTAATGGCATAGTTCTGCTGCTTTAAATGACAACATCAGCAAGACAATATAAAAAACTAATAAACAAATACTAAAAAAGAGCTACTTAATTAGCAATGTAGATTTTATATTAAGAAATGTAACTGCCAAGGAATACAGGTACACTAAGAAAGTATCAATAAAGGTTTTATTACAACATGGTTTCACGACAAAACCTTATAATTTTATCTATCCAGCAGTAGAAAAGGAATCCCAGTAACTGTTACAAATCCATTTCTGTCAAGAGACAGAATTTGGAAATGTCGATGAATAGTCAGAAGTGTAACATCTAGGGGCTTTGTTTCAAAGGTAGAAGAGAAATACTTCTCAAATTTTTGAGTTCGTGTCCTTATTTTTAACATTATCTGAAGATAACATTAAACAGTTATCTACTGAATTTAAACATAAAATCAGCATAGATTTTCAAGGCACTGCCTGGAGAGCAATAGCTGACACTTAATAACTTTTAATAACTACTGAAACTGTAAGGAAAGTACTGGGAACAGAGGGAAAAGCACTGTTGTATGGTTATTTTCAAAGGGAAATTTTAATTATCTAAATAAATACAAGCTGACAAGTCTGATGTTGATACCAAGCACAGTAACACAGCCATTCGTGTGGGACTGTTATCAATAAGGAATGAAAGAGCAGACATACAGTGGAGACACGTCTGACGCAGAACCAGTCTGCATCCCTTTGGTCAGCTGCACTGCATGATTATGCCAATGTGAACCCAACTTTCTTCACTTTGTAAAGGTTTTCCATTGTAGAAGGACAGTCAAAGTCCACCAGCGGTCAAGCAAAATAACCCTGAAACAAAGCAACCTGGCAGGAGCCTGTGGCTTTACTATGGTTTGGGGACAAAATCTGACCTGGGGAGGGTCTCAGTGACGCTGGACAGGTGCATGTTGGGCACTCTGTGTTGCTGAAGCGTGGCAGAACCGTGGCTGTTGGTTGGTCCATGGAGCAGCAGCGACAACATAAAGCAAATTAAATACCATAATAAGCAAAAAGATTTCATCTGCAAGTTAATAATCACTTTTATTTTTTAAAATCTATATTAAACTACTAGAAACCAAAGCTTCTAATCTAAAATATCACAGGCATGGAGAACTTTGTTACAGAACATAGTTGGGTCTCTGGCTATTTGATAATGTCTGACATTTCTACAAAGGTTCTATGCTTTCCCCCCTCCAAAAGCTAATAACTGGCCTCATGGTAGCTGTTCTTACAAAGGGAAGGGTTTTGGTTATGAACACTTCCAAAAGCTCTCTTCTTTCAAATAGGCAAAAGACAATGCAAAGGAGTGCACTGTAGTGCTGTATCAAAATTTTACCTGTTTCTGCAGCTGTGATGCTTATGCATAAAATCTGCTTTCAAAAATGATGAGATGAATACTGTTCTGTTGCAACGCTTCCTTTTGTTGTTGTTGTTTTTTTTTTTTATTTGAGCTAAACCAAATGTTAAGCTGGCTTAAAAATTTAATCAAATTATTTTGAAGTAGTGAGGGAAAACTTAATATTTTACAGAATTATTAAATTACAGAAATAACAAAAAGAAGGACAGCAACTCTAAGAATTTCATCCTAGTGCTGCCACTGGTACCAGGGTTATTCAAGGCAGGCATCTTCTGTGCACTCTGTCTGGTGATTTATGCTTTTGAATTCAAAAGTTTTGAACATCACTTTTCCTTAGTACTAATAGAAACTTTAAAATAATATTACAAATGTTTTCAGAAACAGAATTTGACTCAAGAAACCAGTCTGATCTGTACAACAAGATATTCGCAGTGTCCACCCACGCTGCAATCACATCAGGCATGTGGCTCGTGGGGTTCAGTTCAACTACAGGACTGCTCAACAGAGTAAAAATTTGCTTATCCTGAGTGATAAATATATATTCTGACCCTCTGTTGTCCGGCAAAACACACAGAGGATGGATAACATTGCATGTAAATGCCTAATGACAAGTGCCAGGATTAATGTGGCTAAGCCTGGCAGTGAGATAGATCTACTTGCTGCGTATTCTGCTAATGGATCAAAAGAAGAATTGTACTTGCACAACGAGTTGCAGCAGAGGTTAATGCATCTTGTAGAGAAAGGGAAGATCCCAATCTCCTAACAACAGCTCATAGGAAAAACTCCCTCTTTGACTCTTCCTAGGACAATTATATCTACAATCTAATTGTTGGGTTTTGCTTTAGTTCAAAATATAACATGGCTGTCTACGTTGTGTGCAAGCGGTTTGCTGTTCAACAGAAATATCACTTGTTTTATTAATTGTATCCCATAAAAATCAATGATAACTGTACCTGTGCATGTAAAGGTATAAGAAAGTTTTGTTTTATGATTTGACTTGTTTATAGGCAGCCTTCAAATGCTTTGTGTGAAAAAGCTGGGGTTTGTTGGTTTGGATTTTTTTCATTTTTATTTGCTAAAGAGTGATTCCTCAATCTTTTAGTATAAATGAATATTCAAATTTTTTTCAGCCTAACTTTTTATTCAGGAGATGATCCATCTCAGTGAAAGAGAACATTTGTTACATTTAAAATTTATCGCCACGTTCTTTGTGGGAAACACAACCCTGCTAAGAACAAACCATTTTGAGCACCGTGCGAGATCTTTCTGCCTTTTCCTACCCCTCTCTATGCAGAGCAAGAATATGAAAGTATGGCATCCTGCCATGACCACATGCAGTGGTCTCAGGAGGGGCAGACAGACCATATCACCTTCCTGAAAGGAGAAAGAGCCCAAAGGTCTGTGAGGATGGGGATGAGCTCTGCAGAGATGAGGGTGCTAGTGTGGGTTTGGGGACATTTGCTGACCCTGAACGTGCCCATGCCTTCTCGCTGCTGTGCTCAGTGCCCCACAGCTCTGCCTCACAACCTGCTTTGGACACACAGAATCATAGAATAGTTTGGGTCAGAAAGGACCTTTAAAGATCATCTAGTCTGACACCCCTGCAATGAGCAGGGACATCTTCGACTAGATCATATGCCCTGCCCCAGGCTGAGAGACTCAGAAATGTACTCACTGACACTCTATCCTTTGTCTTCACCCATCATGGGGGGCAGTTTCTCACAAAGATGACTCTGGAGATGCTTTTCTATGAGTTTTCAATGTCACTTGACATCAGCCAGAGGGAGGACTCATCTGGAAAGCTGGCAGCCTCCTGGCAGGGAAGCACTGCCTGCCTGAATGGAGAGGACCTCGCAGGGTGTAGCGCAGGGATATGCCGTATATTGAAACATGGGACTGTCCTGCAGAGACAGTAGCCTGGCTTCATGAACCAGCTAACAGAGCAAGGCAGAGATGGGTAGCTGAGATGCCATGCTTCTGAGTTAGCTCTACACCAACTTTTGGTTATGGCAACTCAAATTCTCTTCTTTGTCCCTTAGCATATGACATCTTCCTGGCCTAGTACCTCTGGCTTTCCCGGACTAAAACTTCTTAGTCAGTGCCATTTATTTGATCACTTCTAATCTGTTCCTTTCAATTTCAAGACCACCCGTGGCTCACAGCTCTCTAGCCAGACTTTTCTCTGTCATGGCATCTGGCAGCCAGTCAAGTTCACTGCTGGCATTTGCTGACACAAGTGTACTTCAGCATTTTCCCATGACAAATACCACTGTTTCAGGACCACACGGGAGCTCATATGGCTAAAGAAAGGTCGTATTTTCTTGTGGTTTGATAATGATTTCACATTGCTGGAAACTCTAACAGGCAGCATCTGCCTTCTCCACAGCTGACTAATGGCAGCTCTGCTCTCAAGGAGTTCCAGCTTATTCCTTCCAGTTTCTTTGGTCTCTTTCAAACTACACATACCTAAAACCCAGCTAGCTGGAGGTGGTGGAGGGAAGAGCCCTGTCTTAGGTAGCTGAGGTTGATAGTCACAGTATAATGTACATAGTTCTGCAAGCCCTGGTGCTAACAGTTTAGTAAACTGCTTCCCTATACAGAGCGGTATGCGCAGAAAAATTATGAAAATTAGTTCTCGAAGGAGGCCCAGTGTCATTGCTCACAGTATCCACAACAGCTACCAAATACTCAGCATTTGCAGAAAGATCCTTGACTTGTTACCCCTGAGGATTCCCCTTTCATAGCATCCACACTTTGATCTGACCTCTTACATTACTTAAGCACAGGTGAGGAAGGCTGTGCAAGGAACCTTTCCACTCCTAAGAACATCTGCAGAGTTTCAGACCAAAGGCCCATTTCATCCTGTATTGTGCCTCTGACTGTGGCTGTTACTGGATGTTTAGAGAGAAAGCATCAAAGGAAAGCATGGGGTAGCATCTCCCTGCAGTATCTCATCAAGCTTCCAACAGTTTTCAGAACAAAGCTATTTAATCTCTTCTTGTATAGAAATCATTCCTTACTTCAGATCCTGATCCTGTCACTCTTCTCTGCACATTTTCTAGTTTTATAATACCCTTTTTTTTTTTGTGATAGAGAGGGCCAGAACCACACACAATATCCCTGAGCACACCAGTGTTTTATATAATGACATGATAATGCTTTCTATTTTGTTCTCTGTTTCTGTCCCAATAGTTCCTACTGTTCTACTTGTCTCTTGATAACAGCAAAGTACTAAGCACATTTCCAGAAATCTTCCACAAAATCCTTTTCGCACTAAGGCAGATTTGAAAAATAAGCTACCACCCCCCAAAAAAACCCCACAACCAAAACAGAAGAGTTATTTGTGTCTAATTGTCCAAATAATAAAAAGAAAGTCTTGCACAGTACAGTCCTTAAGATACAAATGAGTTAATATTCTTTCTGGAATACTTTTTGGCCATTCACTAAGGTTGAATTAATTCATTATACCCATCTACCAACCTCTAAGTCTTGAGTGTTCAAGCTGTCATTCTAGATGTTTCATGAGCACTGTTCTCTGTGTGCTTCCTGCTCACACTATGAACTTACTGAAGTGAAACAGTCCAATTAAGCAAGAAATCCTCTTAGGGCCCCTGCACATGTTTTATTAGGGGTGTTGATATTAACTTCATACTTATGACGTTCCATTAAAGAAATACTCAAAACCTTTTCTTGAGAACTCTGACATTTCCAATGTTTGCAAGAGACCTCGTTTGTAACTAAGTAATTGAGGTAGGGAAGATGCTTTTGAAATAAGTGAATGTAATTAAATCCAGTTTTGACTGCCTATGAAATATTGAGAAATTACCAGTCACTGGCTTTGAACGACTTCATAGTATCAGCACGGTAAATATATATATACACACACACACAAAAACATCTTGTTACTCAAAGCAGCATGACTGGGAAAACAGGTAGCGGAGGTTCATCTTTGTAACTCTGGGTGACTTCAGACCATCCCCTGTCCCCTTCTCTGCATTTTGGTGATGTCATGGGAGGTGGGTTGAGGAGCAGTCTTGAACTTCAGATGAAGATGACAGCTTTAATCAGGGTTTTCAGGCTCATCTTGACTAAACACTGAAAAATCATGCAGCATTCATAGGATCCCTGGTAAGCAGATGACAACCACAAAATAGCTGCATAAAACAGATGAGATGTCCCTTCTCATATGTTTTTCTGGTCAATGAGAAGGGGATGTAATTGCTCAACTCCGTAAACTTGATGTATAAGGTGTCAGATTAGATGTAAGTTAGTAAGTTTAATATAGTTAGGGATACAAGATATCTTGATGGAGTATTCCACCTCCACTAGCATAGACTTCAGACACAGAGAGATTGCTGTGATCGTGGTCTTCTATTCTATGCCCAAGAAGGCGGCAGAGGACCAGCTGTTAAGGTTGCAACTCTCTGCAATTATTTGGCAACCAGACATGCAAAACCTATGAGCCTCTGTGCCTCTTGGACTTAGCTTAGGTTGACCTGTCAACATGAACAGTTCAGGTAATTCCTTGGCCAAAGACTTCCAGCGCAATGTAACTCCTTGTCCATCCCAGCAATTGTGTGAGATTTATCTGATATGAGCTTTTGAAGAGCTCAACCAAAGATGGTGACCGTGCAGTCTGTGGCGTCATGTTCGTTTTATGAGACCTTGAGACATGACTGATGACTCTTTCTGGAGGGGAGAGGTGTCACTCCTTCCTCCATCAACTCCTCATGTTTCTAAAACACCAACCATTCTTGCTTGCTGCCTGGATGTTTTGCCAATTAAACAAAAAAATAAAAAAAAATAAAAAAAAGAAAAAAGGAAAGAAAAAAGAATATACTTACTCTATGTTCTGTTAAACAGCGACACCTAATCAAATGCTATATATGTTCTGGTGCATACTTCCATTTGTCACTCTTCAAGGTCCAGCCAAAGCAAATCCATATTTCTACCAAGATAAATAAGACTGTTCTGAACTAGAAATGCTTTCCAGAACAGATCATTTCATGTAGAAAGTATCCTATTAGGAGATCCATCTACAGTATACAAAGGGGACTCAAGCAGTAATAACTTCAGCAAAGTATTTAGGAAGAAAAAAAGGCCTCTTAGCCTAGGCTTGGGCCAGGAGTCTAAAAAGGTCACTATCAAAAAATCTGTAAGATCTACTTGGGAGCCATAAGGAAATACTGAAGGCCCCCAAGCGTCATGTAACTTCTCAGAATAGTTGTCCCACTATTTACTTAATGTTTGGATCCAAATTAACATAATCAAGGTGTATATTACAGGAATTTGAGCTAACATATTTAACTTTGCAAGCAAACAGGAGAGGAACATTCAAAAGTCACAGAAAGCTGGAAGGTGGTATACCACGTTAGTGTTCTTTTTCTGACCTTCAGGTTGAATTTCTGCATAACTCTCTGTCATTATGTCCACCCTGTGTATAGAAGTGTGAACAGATCAAAAGAGAAGCTGGCACAGGAGACCTGTTTTTTCTTGAGGCCTAAACCTCAATGCAGAGGCACCATAGGCCACATTTGGGCACCTGGGGGTATGAGGCCATCTTAGAATGTCAGCTTTAACTTTAAACAAGTACATTTCTATGCCTCATACTGTGGGGAATGAATTAAATGTGTGCTCAGTTCACCCTAAAGTTTCCAAAATTAGCTTGTGAGTAAACCCTAGAATCTTCTTTCACCCAGCCCCTTACTTTTTAAGCCAAAATCATTATTGCTGAGCAAGCTAACTCATTATTTTGGATTTCTGTTGCTAATGCCATGCCACAAAATACAGATTAGGGCTTGGTAACGAGCCTTTAGGAGTCGAGCAGAAACCTTCCCCAAAACAACAGCAGCAATAGCCAGAAGACGCAAAGCAGTTCCACAAAATTAAGTGGGATGGTGGAGGGCAAATACTTGACTTGTCCTTTTCTCCTTCTGTACCAGACTGTTCCTAGAAGTGGGATCATACAAAACAGTTTTGCCCTTGGAACTCAGGGCACCTTCTCAGACATCATGAACAGACTCTGCTACAGTATTCAGGGTGACAATTCACAGAGTTGCTGACTGCAATTACTGTTAGATCTCTGAAATTTAAACAAACAAAAAAACCCCAACTCACTAAAATGTCAAATATTTGTTTGTGACTCAATTCAAGATCAATTATTGTTTAATAAAAGCAAAGAAAACTCATATTTCCACTCAAGAAAATGAGAACATTTTTAAACTTCCTTAATTTCCATTTCTTTCTGAAAGTCACTGTTTCTATTTATTTGACTGGCAAAATTTTCCTGTCAGAATTGGACTGCTTTTGCCAAACTTTTCACTTTAAATGCAATTTTTGACCCAAATCATGTTGAAAATTTTCAGCCAGCTCTTATAATTTGCTTGAGGTCTGTGATGGTGCTTATTGGCTCTAATTACATTGTTCTAGGCATGGTACACACTCATAATTAACAATCTTTTCCCCATGTCTGCTCTCCAGCTTCTTCTGTGGCCACCTCCACTGATGGTCACCCCTGTGATGAACACAGCAAGGCAATCTACCAAGACTATCTAGCACTGTCATCCAGTGAGACTGCGTGATGAGAGAAGCAAAGTATCCAAGCTTCTCCTTACCATTCAGCTTCCAACAAGCTTCTGTTCTTAGAAACCTTAAAAAAGGGATGCAAAATGTACCTGTGGAAAACTTGGTAGCAAGAATCTCCAGATTTTTTTCTGAAATAAAGAATGACTTCACAAAACATAAAATGCGTGAAGCCAACTTATCTCTTTGGAAGAGAAGGATTAAAAACTCACTCAGGCTTGACCCAGCCTAGCAGAGAGAATTGTTAAGAAAACCACACCGTGATAATCACAGTCATCATACAGAGGACTGGACCCAGAAGACCAAAGAAGTAAAACTGAAGTTAAGGTTTCAAGACTCAGCAGTCCTTGTGGAGGCCAGACACCAACCCGTATCGAAACTGAGTGATCCTCTGTTAAATTGCTTAAGGTATGGCTAGGTTTTATGACAATATTGGAATGATGTCCACTGCTGGAGAGGCCAGCAAGGCCCAGAGCCTTTGTCCTTTGTTGATGATATTCTCCACCTTGATCTTCCCAAGTAAGAAGATGACATGGTTTTACTGGTAATGAGTAGGTCAGGGAAACAAACAAAGCTACTGGACAAGGAAACCAGGAGGATTTATCTGCAAAGAGGTGTTACCTCAAAGGAGACAGTAGCCCTCAGCAACTTTAAAGACTAGATTTGGATTGTGAACAAAACAGTCTGTATTTGGAGAAAAAAAAATAGGAAGCAAAAGTTGGGAAAGAATTACTTACTCATAGTTTTATTACTATTCTTTAGATACTTTTTTTCAGAGACATTAGACAAAGCAGCATGTTCTAGCCTGCAGTATTATGAATAAACAAATGATTTTTTGATGACCTGAGCAATCTCTTTATAAGGCAGGGAGGGCTGAAGGAAAAATGTCCCAACTGAAGGAAATGGCAGAATTAGGGAAATTTGATGTGAATTTTAGAAGCTTTCTGAGCCCTGAGAGGCCTTTCAGAGATTAAAACAAATTGCCTTGGCATACAATATGCACTTTATTAAATTCAATGACTGGAGGGAGAAAATCTGGGTTTTGATACCTGCATTCACCCGAAGAAATGTCTTAGAAAAGGGACAGCAGCCAGCTTTAAAAGAAACAAAGTAAAACCAGCCATCCTACATATGTAAAATCCTCATGAGCCTGCCAAAAAAAGACGCATTTTCCTTTGCATTTGTTTAGTTGGAAGCAAATTCCCTAAGCATATCTTGAAAATGTGAAATGGTTAAGAACTCCATTATCATTCATGCTTCAGCAACTTCATTATGTACACAGGCCCAGTCTTTCACGGGCTAAAAGAGCAATCCTGATCCATGCTGTATGCCATCTATAACGTAGCCTTGCTGAAATACCCATACCACTAACATCTGTCTTGTGCAATGTTAAAAGAAAAAAAAGGGGAAAGATTCCCATTGATAAAATGCACATGAGGATGACAAAAAAAGGAAAACACAGAAACCTATGACAGACAAATTTTATTAATGGCTCGACCATATGCATCTAGGGCATAATTAACTATTCACAGGTGAAATTAGCAGATAGGAGTGTCTGTCGTGAGCAAATTGAATAGACCCTGATTATATCAATAGTTTTCAACCAGTGTCCCCTGGTTATCAAACTATCAAATAAATTTGTCCACTCTCTCCTTTTCTGGGAGGAGGGGGTTAGGAGGGAGGGAGAACTTTAATTATCCGGCCACGGTATATGGCAGGTCATTAATAAAACCTAGTTATCTGGCTGCAGGTTTTATAGTTTTACTGTAATCTATCTTTTATCTAAATAAACATTTGGAAAATGTCCTTAAAATTACTGGAGATACTTTGCCCCTTTTCCACCAGATATTTGAAAATGAAACTTTGCTGGATTTTACTATACAATACATGGCGTCACCCCAAAGACTCCCACCTTCTTCCTCCTACCACTATAATGGAATTATAGAGTTTGGCGGTACATACATTGATGGATCTAACCAACCTGCAAATGCAGATAAGGGTAAAATCACTTGATGGGTTAGTTCTCCTTAATGTATATTTACTCAGCCTTTATGTTATGTATGCATTTTTTACTTTCATGCCACATATATCAATGACAAATGTAAGAATTGAAAAGCCAGTAATAACATAAAAGAACAGAATTTTTTTTCTCTATGGTGCAATTGCCAGAGACAGTATCTGTTCATTTGAATAAAGAATAGTAGGAAATTAACATTTTTGGGGTCCTGGTGCTGATTCTGTTCCAAGTAAATGCATTTTCTAAACTCAAATCAACTTCTACAATACATCAGAGGTTTCCAATAATAAAAGCCTTACATTTCATTTACACTGTCTTTTTCAACAATGAGTATTATAATGATGCTTCTCATAAAGGAATATGAATGTTTATTTTGTATACATTTATACAAGCTCAGTATGGAAATGGCCCATGTAAAAATGCTTCTTTTGAGGATAACCAATTTATAGATGCACTTTCCCCTCTGACAATTTTCAGTATTTTCTCTTCTGTCTACAGGATATAATATATATTTTCTGATTTTTGATGTTACTTATTTCCTTTTCCTATTGACCTTCAGAAATGTGAAAATTACAGCATTCTATTAACTAGGAAAGATCTTGGTTATCCAAGAACTTAAGAGGGGATACATATTCCAGGTTAGGGATTTTTTCATATATGATATTTTATAATTCTGGGAACATTATTCTGCAGCTTTTAAGTTCCAAAAATAATAATAATAAAAAAATCTAAATCAAATGACACGTTGGTGAAAGCAACTTAATTCCCATTTTCAAAAACTGTAAGCCTCAAGCACTTATATTGCAGGTTTCATTAACAGAATTATTAATTCTCATGAGTACTCTCCATGTGACCAGGAGCAAACTGACATAGGGCACACTATTGGGGTGGGAAATGAAAGGAAAGCTGATGTACTGAAGTCCCTTTCGAAGTCAGTTGGGATTACAGAAACCCCCTATGTTAATGCTCTATTAGATAGAAGAGGAAAAAAATAGTGAGATCTTTTTATGATTTTACATTTACAGCACTAGAATCCCTTTCAATACAGTAGGATTACTCCTGATTTAAAGAGTAAAAAATTGATGAAAAAGTGAAAAGTCTCTTTTCCTGATAAATCTCTGTAGTAGCAAGAGCTTGTGTGCACAGAAAGTCAAATGGTCTTGGTAGGAACCAAAGGGGGGGTCTACTTGGAGGAGTCCCACTCCTTTTTTGGAGTGGAATTTGCAAGACGGTTTATATATTTTTTCCAGCAGCATATGACAGCTCATATTTAACATCCAAACTACAGGCAAATATAAGTAATAAATACGTCAGAATTAATGTAGTTTCACTGAAGTCAAAGGAACTGTCAACATGTTGAAGACTTAGCCCTTTGGGAGTTTTTTACCTACACTGTATAGAAATGCAGAAATTTGAAAAAGTGCATGACTGTCACAAAAGAAAAGGAAAAAACATCCACCAGTAAAGTAATAATGCATTATTTACAATTTCTAAAGAACAAGTTTCTGGTCAGATGTAGTAATCCTGTTATTCTTTGTTGGTTGAGGTAAGTTAATCACATCCTTTTACTTTTTGAAAGATATCAATCTGAAACACATCTTTAACTAGCGTTTATATCAGGGAATTCATCCTTATATCCATGTTACTTATTATATCTTGGCATTACTTTTCTCTTTTCTGTATTAACTCTGTATTATAAGCAAAGATTTTCTTCCTTTGCAATTACAGTTGCTCCATTTTCCATGCATTGGGCTTTGGTGGTGATATAATTAAAAAGTGGTGGTTTGCACAGGCAGTATTGCACATGGTGAAAAATGGCAGCTATTTCCACACTTCACAGATCCAGCTGCTATGAGCATTAAAAATTACTTAAAACACAAATTTATCGCATTGTGATTACAATGGATTGTGTTGTTATATATTAATTGAATTGTAAATTGCTGTTTTAAATTAAAACACAGCTTATTAGGAATGGCAAGAGAATAATAAGGGATGAAGTAATGTTTCATGTAATTGCTAAAATAAAATAAAAATTCTGAAGAGAGAGAGGAAAAAAGTATGTTCCAGACAACTACCTCTAGTGAAAAATTGCCCTGAAGTTATTGATGGACTGTATGTTTCAGTTTCTTCAGTGAATAACAGCCTTTAGTTTCAGAACTCAAGGAACTTCTTGTAGCAAAATAATAATATTAGCAGAAATAATAAGTCTGGAGATGAACCATATGCAGATAAAAAACCATTTTTACAAAAATGTTATTTTCCCATACAAGTTCCATCTCTATAAGAAAACAGAACCACTGGCTGGCAGTTACATTTAGGTAGGCAGTCAGGAAGATTATAGGAAAGTGGGGGAGGAAATCCCAGCAGATGCAAAAGAAAACACTTTCAGGATGACGTATCCTCTACAAGCGATGTCATCCAAGAAGAGGGTGACAAAGAGCACCCAAAGAAGAGCAGTGAAGCCAATGAAGGGTCTAGAGTACAAGTCTTATGAGGAGCGGCTAAGGGAACTGGGGTTGTTTAACCTCGAGAAGAGGAGACTGAGGGGAGACCTTATTGCTCTCTACAACTACCTGAAAGGAGGTTGTAGTGAGGTAGGGTTCGACCTCTTCTCCCAAGTAACAGGCAACAGGACAAGAGGAAACGGCCTCAAGTTGCACCAGGGGAGGTTTAGATTGGATATTAGGAAAAAATTCTTCACTGAAAGCACTGGAACAGGCTGCCCGGGGAAGCGGTTGAGTCACCATCCCTGGAGGTATTTAAAAGATGTGTAGATGTGGCACTTAAGGACATGGTTTAGTGGTGGACTTGGCAGTGTTAGGTTAATGGTTGGACTTGGTGATCTTAAAGGTCTTTTCCAACCTAAATGATTCTATGATTCTGTATATACTCTGTAAACATGAAAAAAAGGTGGATGTAAGTCACTAAAATTCAGAATCAGTGTCAATAAATAAAGTTCCTTTTTATTAGGAAACATAAAAACCGGCAACGAGATCAAGCCCAAATATGATGTATTTCTATACAACTCTGAGGAAAGTGAGGGAGATGAACCAGGATTGCCAGATTTTAAACAACCTCATAGAAGAAATATCAGTAGGATACTGTAATTAGTTGGATGCAGACCAAGCTAGCCTGTCAAGGAGTGTCTTTCTGGGTTTAAAGTGTAGAATTAAAAAAGGCAAATTCATTAAATATATCATTAAACACCGTATACATAAGGATTTGAATTCCGTGTCTGTCTAAAAAAACATATAATATTGGGACAACCTACCAGGATGTTCATTAAAGGTGATGTGTTAAGGAAGATTAGGGAGGTTTTAAAGAGAGAAAACTTTGAAACAATGGATGAGTTCACTTACCCCTGTGTAAACTGGATGAATTGTGCATAGTGGAATGATGTGTACTGAATTTTGGACACAAAGGGATGACTGGTTCTTGGTGCAGTTATTCAGAAAATGCACGAGACCAAAAAAGGTCACAGTATAATAGTAACCATAATACATTAAAATTAACATCCCATGGGAGGGAACAAGCCCCAGAATTTCAGTGTATAAAAATGAAGAGGCTTTTGAAAAGGAATTTAAAACAAGTTTCTGGAAGAGAAATGTTTGCAAGAGGCAGGATTTGAAGACACCGTATTAGAATTCTGGTGTAAAAAGGAAAATATCACACAACTTAAATACCATTAAAAAAAAGCTAAAGCTAGCAGACCTACCAACCTAGTGATTGTACATGAGGATGTCCAAGCAAGAACCATTCCTTAGCAGATTGTCTTCTAGAAGGACTATTTAGACAAAAGCTGAGAAGAGACAATGAAGAAGGGTTTTATATGCATATACACATATATATGCATATATTCAGATAGTAAAAGACCTAAAGTAAAAGAGCTGGCTACAAATGACAGAAAGGCTCCAACTCTGCAACAACTTATAAATTAGTTTTGCTTGAAGGAGAAAGGACAAGGGAGATGAGAAGACTTGGTCATGTCACCTGGACGAGACGTACCAGACTTTGACTTTATATTTTGAGCAGTGAATGGATGAAAACCCTTGTGCTGTTTTCAGTGCCTCCGCCCTGGCATGTCTGGGATGAGCAGCGAGCTGAGCCACTGCTGGTCACCATCCAGTTCCTCAGCCATACCTCGGAGTGTGTACTTGGTGAGCCACCAGCACAGGTCAGATAGACATGGACTACTCCTACTGCTGCACACCAACCTAGAGCATCTGCCACAGTCAGAGTATTTCCTGTTCCAGGTAGGTCTACATCTAAGTTGCCATGGTCAGAGCATCTGATGGTCAGATGCCAAAAAACCTTGAGCAAGGGTGGAGGAAAACGTCTCACATTTCCTGGCTACGCCATACCTAATGCCAGTCCTGGGTCTGCAGATGGCTCTACACGAGAAAGCAGCAAATGATCCTTGTCCCTGACCAAAATGGCATGTATATTTTGACCTTGATGAGTCATGTGCTACATCCTACCTAGAAAACCAGCCTTCTGTTGATGAGGGAAGCCACGACAGTATGTGGACATTTCCCAGGACTGCGTATGAAAGGTGGAAAAAAGTGAGTGAAATGGAAAAGAGGTAACAAAATACAAGGGGAGTGTTGAGAGCGCAGTGTTGTGAACACATACAATTTCTCGGTCACTGAACTGTCATGCTAACTACAAATGGTGATCTTCATGATATGTCGTGTAGAGTTGTATTCCTAGCAAGCATGTACAATCTCACTGTACCATCTGGTTGTGGAAATGTCCAGATACAAAAGTTTCTCAGAGCTAACTTTTGCTTGAGAAGCACTTATGCATTCCTTAGTGCTGTAGTCACGCATCCCAGTAGTGTCTACCAGCCTGAGACATAATCAGTAGGTATGTGGACTCACAGAATCATAGAATGGTTTGGGTTGGAGAGGACCTTTAAAGATCATCCAGTCCAACCCCACTGCCTCGGGCAGAGACAGCTTCAATGACACCAGGTTGCTCAAAGCCCCATCCAACCTGACTTTGAACTCTTCCATAGTCATGCAACCTCCTCTAGACTGCTAGTACCTTGTTATCCCCAGATTCAGTCTGCCAAAGGCTTCCCACTGTTATGCAGCTCATGTCCCCCAAAACAGCTGTGTTTGTCCCATCTCAACAAGTGTAAAAAATGCAGACATTCAAGTGAAGGTAAGCTCCTATTGCCTGTTAGACGGTCTTTCTTCAGAGTCCCTTAGAGTGTTGAAATATGATTGCAAGAAAATCCTCCCCTGTCTTATTCATCATTAGCTAAAACCTCCTAGAGCCCCACATTCTCTATATGAGAGGAGTCTAGCAGGATAACTTCTCAGCGTATGTGAAGATACCTAACAATGTGGCTTCACTCTGAGCTCAGCCTTCCTTTAGGGAGATCACTAAGAACAGCTCAATATCAGATGCATCAAAAGAGGTACTTGCAAAACTAATCATTCATACATGTTTCAAGCATTACACTTTCACAAGGGTGTCTAATTTTGATGCTGTATTTGATCAATCAGGCTGCTGTTCACCTAAAGACTTTAAAATCCAGTTTCAGATAAAGGAGGGACTATTTGGATTCTCTATAAAGTGACTGGGCATCTGTTGAAAAAGAAATTTAAAAAAAAAACAATCCCCCCCCCCCAAAAAAAAAACCCCAAAGCCAACCAAAATCAAAAACAAAAAAAGAAAACTGGCTTTGAAAAGAAAGTGATGCTGCCTGAGATGTGGTTGTCTTTACAGATATTCATCAGCTATCCTCCTTCCCTCTCAGAGTCCTCAGGGGCTGCATTTTTATAGCCTATATAGGAGTATCCCTAAGCACAGGAAGGATTTGAACCTTGGTCCCTTACATTTTGGATGCTTTAAGGTGTCTATAATCTAAATCTAAAGGAGAACAGCCCCTGCTTGACAGCACAAGGCAGATGGAAACCCATATCCTGAGTGGTTGGCACCTACTGCTACAGGAGGGAGATGAATGGAAGGGGCCAATACGCACTTCTGTTTTTCATATTCTGCTATATTTGAGGGGGCTTTTCTAGTAGCATAAATTTATTTCCTAGAATCATAGAATCATAGAATGGGTTGGGTTGGAAAGGGCCTTAAAGATCATCTAGTTCCAACGCCCCTGCCATGGGCAGGGATAGCTTGCACAACACCAGGTTACTCGAAGTCCCATCCAACCTGGCCTTGAACACTTCCACGGATGGGGCCTCCACAGCTTCCTTGGGCAACTTGTTCCAGTGTCTTGCCCCCCTCATAGTGAAAAATTTCTTCGTAATATCTAATATCTATCCTTATATCTATTTCAGGAAGTTGAAATGATAATTACAGTAATGTGTGAAAAGTACAGACAATAAAATTGGACTTTGCTCTGATGATCAATCACCCTAACTCACTCCCTGGGATGCAGAACTACTACACATCACAAGAAGCAGTGACTCCAGGGAGGATGTTTTTTTTCTCCTATAACAAGATCTGAATGTAGATATTAAATGCAGTGGTATGCCAGCTTGGAGCTAAGCGTAGTGAAGAACCAAAAGTTACTGTAGCGTGGCAGGCGGAGTGGCTAGCCAGAACGGCAAGCTGGACCTGGTAGAGTTGACCTGTGGCTAGCAAGGGACACATTGGCAACTGCAGCTGCAGTAGGGATCTTTATCCTGCAGCCTAAACTAGAGTAGGGGTGAGAGATGTGCTATTCAATGCAAAATAGATTGCAAGCTAATATGCTAATGAGAGGCAGTAGACACAGCAACTCTCTCCTCCGTCTCCTATCCACCCTCTATTTCTTCACTAAAAGAAGAAAGAGCTTTACCCTTTATGTTCTTCAGGGAATGGATTGTTTGTTTTTCTGTTTCTCTATTTTGGAGCCATCTAACCTTTTCCTCCTTCTTTTCCATAAACGCTGTTTCATTAAACCTATTTGGTTGAGGTATCTTGTGTTATGCTTTCTCACATGGAAATCTTCAAAGAATAGAGTAAAAGATCTAGTTGTTCACAATAGTATATTAAGATATTATGGAACATATTTTTTTACACTTTTTAGTATGGAGTAAATATTGGAGGTTTTATTAAAGGGTGAGGATATGAATAATTCTGGTCAAGGAATAAGAGGTTGTTTAATAAAATTTGATGGAATTAATGCACTATACAACATAGGAGGCATTTGCATTCATATTGGTTTTTTATAAAATTTGCTTCCTAATCTTTTAAATGTTAAGTCACCTTTGTTTAGCCCACCTTTCCCCAATCAGCCAGTATAAACAGCAAGTCAACTCATTCCTTTTCATTCTTTTTATTCTTGTTCTCTAGTACCACGTGCTTTTGCAACCAGACTCTTGGGATATACTTAAAAGATGCTATCACAGACATTCTAAATAAGTGAATGTTTTAAGTTTCCAAATGTTTTCATCTGGATATATATCTAGCACTGTAGACACAGCAATGTATGGAATGATGGCCCGGTAGTAGTTTTTTAGAACAGAGCTACTTTTAAGGACAGCACTAGCACTGTCAGAATATGGCTTCATAATTTTAGAGGACTTATATCCGGTTATAGTACTCAGAACCAGGATTCACAGCATTCTGAGATGATTAGGAAAATAAAAAAAAGTAAAATTTGCTAAACAAAATATTTGCAATACAGACTGAAATATGAATGTTTTATTAAGGCCTTGGTGAGACCCTCCACAAATTATTATACACATTTCTGGCCACTCATTACAAAAAAGAGGAATAATTTAAATAGGAATAGGTGCAAAAAAGGTTAAGAAAGGTGGCTAAGTGAGCAGACAGCCTAGCCTATAAGAGGAAATATAAAAGAATTTGCCTTGTTTAGCCGAGAAAAATGAAAGGTAAGAGGAGTTAAGACTGTACTGTATAAATTCAGCAGGTGGCTATATGCCACAGAAGGAAATGAGCTATTTAAGAAAAAGATAATGTTAGCGAAAGAACAAATTAGTATAAACCAGTCATGAATAAAATTAGACTGGAAATTAGAAAAAGGTTTCTAAGTACCAGAGAAGCAAGGATCTGGAACAGTCCTCTAATAGGAGTTGTGGAGGGCAAAACACCTATGTAATGTTAAAACAGAGTCTGAAATAAGTGTTAATAAGAGTATCTGCTGTAGTTGTCTAGAGCGTGGAGGACTCTCTCAGTGACCTGTAAGTTTTCTGCCAGCGTTTCATCCTATGCGGCTAAGTTATTTGCTGAAATGTCGAAGAGGAAGTCTGTGTAGATCTTGGTTCTCCTAGATCAAAGGTCAGCATTGCAAACTTGTGATTTTACTTTATATTCCATCACAGTTTTAATTTTGAAGAGTCACTTTATGGAGGCTGCAAATATATAAGAAATCTTCCTTTCTAGGAGAGAGGATTGTTTCTAGCCTTCCTGGCTGCAGAAAAGATTTAAAAACCTAAGTGTATCTTAAAAGGTTAAACAAACAGGGGCATATTTTTAGCTAATGTAACAACTTGGAGCTATGAATATGTTCTCGTTTTCATTCAATTCCAGCTTCCTTCCCTGAACCATTACTCTCCTCAGTTCATAGCATGCTATGAACTTCTTTTCCCTTCACCCTAAGAAAATCTCTGTGCACCACTCAAACTATGGCCCCAAGCAGGCTTTTCTCATCCCCTCCAAATGAAAGATTTGCACTCTAGACTTCTTTTACTGGTACATGGGTCACTTGTATCACTGTGTGCATCCTCTCGGATAGTTCATTTACAGTTTAAACCAAAGGAAAAGCGGCTTTAGGCCAGTCTGTGAGGAAGTTTTGTCAATTGTCCTGTCCTACTTTGTCACCCAGTAGGGAAGGATATGATACCACTTCATCAACATCCATCTAGCAGCACTGTCTATGAGCACCATACCGCAAAGAGTCAAGTGTCACTGGAAGCCACCAGTCTTGTGGCTGCACCAAAAAAGTCAGTGATGTTTCTGGTTGGTTTTCTGGGTTGACCAGCTTTCAGCCAGTCTCCTGAGGTCTGGCTGTTAAGGAAGTCAAAACTAGTGGAACCATCGTCACCTTTGGTCACCTATCTTAGACGGGTGGCTTCTTGACAATGTATGTGGCATCAGACGGTTATTATAAAGGAGGTTTTTACCACAGTTCTTCATCCATTCGAATCTTTATTTGGTGCAACTGTTGTGGGTGAAAGAGCTGATATTTTCATAAAGAAGATGGTTGCCAATGGTCTGTGATCTCTCTTGTTAGGACATTACAACCTAGCATAGCACCTTGAGAAAATTTACATCTTACAGGCCTCTGCCAGAGCTGCATCTTGCATGTGTGCATTCCTGTTCACTGTGCAAGCATTTGTAAGGCCTATAACGTATGGTGAGGCCGTATGTTCATGTCATTGTCCCACACCTTAGTTAGTAACTGCATGGTATACACTATCTAGACAGTCTACAAAAAGGTACACTTGCTATGAAAAGAGAAGTACCGGGGCGGGGGGGGCTGCAGGGGCAGCCTCTGTGAGGAGAGGTGCTTGCAGTGAAATTGAGCCTGGAAACAGGGAAGGAAAGATGTTTTCCCCCTATGTGTGTAAATGTTTGTTTCTTTTTTTATTTTTGTTTCCCACTACCTGAATTGGTAATTATTTATTTATTTTAATTGTCAGTAAATTAAGCTTGTTTCCCCAAGTCAAATCTATTTTGCTCATTGCAGTAATTGGTAAGTGATCTCCTGTCTTTTATCTGATCCACGAGCTTTCTTGCTCCTGTTCTTTCTATTTTCTCCCCTCCATCCCTCTGGATGGGGGAATAATCGAGCAGCTGAGTGCGTGCTTGGCTGTTAGCCAGAGCCAACCCAGCACAGAAAGAAAGTTAAAAATGTGGTGAGAGAACATAATTCCTGGGATAGTGGCACCCCTCAAAGCTCCAAATTTGTGTTCAGTTTTCTGATGGTTTGCTGATGGTTTATTTGCCATTTCCAGCGAACAATCTTGATTTCATCTTGCTAGACCTATTTCTTCGCATGACTCACAGCTTTGCAATTATCATCTTTGAGTCTTTGACTACACAGACGTCTTCCCATATTGATGTCTTCTTGCAGTGTTGCTGATTGCCCAGGTTAAAATGGTTTCTTATCAGCAGTGAGGTGGAATTTGAGATAAGACACATCAGGATATGGCTGTCAATTGCTTTTCTTCATAGTGTCCACTACATGCCACATTCTTAGCAGGTTAGACACCTACAAGCATCTGTATGGTAGATCTGCAATGAAAGTAATCAGTGATTTACACTATACCAAATCTTCCGCAGCTATGTGGTCTTGCTAATGTGAAAGGTTGACAATAATCTTGGGATAATGATTACTGTTGGGATATAATATGTCGGGTATTGCCTACTCGAATGGCAGAACCCCACCATGTATCTTATCTAGTCACAGTGATTACTCTCAGTTATATTTTTTACACAGTGCTCTCACACCATAGATGATATGACCCTCTATTTTTTCAGCATGCCAGCCACTGATGGAGCTATGCTATGGCTTGCAGTAGATCTGTGGTATAACTTATAGCTCCATGGTAAAATCTTCAACAGAGTCACCCTTGGGACTCTGAAAAAAAAATCTTTTTGTCGTAAATAATGCTTCAGGAGATCAAGTACTTAACAGATTTTTAGCAATTCCATTTTATGGTTTTGTTTCTTTAGTCACCTGGTTTAAAGCACAATCTTATCCCTCAAATACAGGAAAGTATCAGTGTGTTCCTCTCCCGGTGTGGTCAGGCAGTAAACCTGCAAAAAATCGCATCTACTGCATGCCTTTGCAGTTCAAACAGGAATCTTTCCAGTTGGTCTCAAGGCTTCATCATCTCTGTGATCCCCATGCCATGCTGTCATCCTTTAAAAAACCACTTAAATAAAACTTATCTGCACAGCTCTGTCTATGAAAGTAGCATTAATTCACCTCTGAGTCACAGGGAGAAGATGGTGAAAAAATGACTTTCATGGAAAAGGAACAGGTAAAAAAAGAATTAACAGCATTGTTAGCCATATATATTATCAAGACAAATATACAGTAAAGTTTTTTCTCACTCCAGAGCGGGAAAAAGTCTGAGTGATCCTAGATTTCTAATTAATACTCAAGAACCCAGTAAAGGTAGAGCTGTACCTCCGATGACCCAGGACAACCTGTGTGGATTTTAGCTACATTTCCGCTGAAAATCAGGCTTCTGTGATCTGCCCATCTATCAGGTCGTCCCTCCTGCCACAGAACACATTAGTCACTTGTAACTTACATTCTGTCAGCCCATGTCAGCCAAAACAGACACCTGAGAACGTGGCCCATGTACCTCTTTTCTCTTCTCCAGCCTGCATCCCCAAGATCACCATCACTGTATTTCCAGCTGCCTTTCACAGGACCATGGCAGGTACAGGGAAGGATATGACCAGGCTCTGCCCCTCACCACAGTCCGTGGAAAGGGTCACAAGGGGAACAGATTAAATCTGTTGGTGTCTGCCAGCTCATGGAGGAACTGCCCGTGATGAGTCCTACCATGCTGCAGGAGAAACTGCAGTAGCACTTTAGAGGGCATATGCATTCTCAGCTTCTCCTTCTGCTGCAGGACGTTTCAGGTGAGCATGATGCAGCTTGACCACTTGGCCACCATGTATCACACCAGGTATGAAGATCCACTGGAGTCCAGCAGGGGACCTCTGACACATACACACACAAAAAAGCAGCTCCTGATCTGAGCCTGGTCCGAAAGTTTACTGCTGGGGAGCCACGTTGCAAATGTGTGACATGATGTTTTAAATTCAGCTTCCCTTTCAGAGCAAAAAAGCCCAAGATATCCACTATGGTAGTTTTTAATTTTGAAAAGGGGAGTTGTATAAAAATGGGAAATGAAAAATAAAAGCAGTCAAAAGGGTAACATTTTTATCATAAAATATGTATCTCTTTGATATAAATTTTACATCGTAGTATAGGCCCCCATTAGAAAATCAGAATATAATTAAACTATCTATTAACAAAATGCTCCCACCCCTACTCAGAGTGGAAAAACAGTAGAATAAGGGTGCTACTGGTACCAAACTGGTATCCTCCAAAAACTGTAACTCATTCAAACAATCAAATTAAAATGGAACCTCAACTCTGATGTCCAAAATAATACAGGCCAAAATAGATTGAGGCATAATGTTAACTAACTAGAATTAATTAACAGTAAATTATTAACAAAACCATAAATGAATTAAATTATTACAATTTGAAAACATTTTCAAACTCACCCACAGCTGGGAGCTTATCAGAGAATCGACATTCAGTAAGAGCATTATAAAGAAGGATAGCATTGGCAAGCGGCCGGATAAACGTAGTGCAACATGAAAGACACAGCCTTTGCAAAGACAAGCCTTGGACCCTGCATTTGGTGGAGTTCTTTGAAGGAGCAAAAACCATGTGGGTAAGGCTAGCCTGACGGACAAAGGGTCAAGATTTCCAAAAAGCTTTTGTCAAAGTCCTCCACCAAAGACTCTCAGAGAAACTATCTGGCAGAATTTGGTGGACTGGACCATTATGAGAGGTAGCTCAAGGTCATCAGCAGCACAGAGAGCTTTGAATTTTGCAGGCCTGAGTAACTGTCTGATCAGGATGACATTTTGCCCCATGTACCAAGCAGACCCCTCAGTTGTCCCCTGTGACTAAACCAGGACTCTTTCCCCTCTCCTTTCCAGAGCACAGATTTTCCTCTCTCTCTGAATGGTGGACTCGACAGACAGAAGAGGATATGGGTGTCACAAAGGTGGGAAAATGTTATCTTTCTGCTTCCTCCCATTTCTGGCACTGGCAGAAGAAATTTAACAGTAACACTTCCTCCAGTGCTGCAGCTGCAGAACAGCTCTGCTCCTGGTACGTTTTTGGGTTTGCTCCCAAACAGGTGAGGAAGATCGGTGCCATGCACAAGACTAGGGTGCAGAGACTGGATGGGGCATGACTCTCAGCAGGGCTTTTTTACTGTCCTCACAAGTCCTCAGGAAAGACACTGCCACCTCTGCTGAGGATTAAAGCCAAAACTGACCTGAGGGGCTCTAATGATGGCAAGTCATGGGCCAAACTGAGGGCAGTTAGTGTGCCAGCTCTCGTAGCTTTTGTGTTATTACATCATATGAGTGATTTTATGATGACATAAGCACACATTAGGTGATGAGGTGTAGTGAGCTTTTTTGCAAGGAGTCAGTGAATATATTTAGAACTGTAAAAGATCTGTTAACAAGCTACAACGTTCTTCCAGGGACATTTATTTTAACCAATTCTGCGAGGTAGATGAACCTTTCACCTTTTTACCACACTTAAGCATACAGGTTGGAAAGTGGTGGAGGGGAAATTCAGAAGAAAACACACAAAAATGACCGCACGCTAGCATCACATGCTTGTTTCATCTCCAGTAGTACTGGAGTTGCAGGGTTGAGATGAGAGTCTGTACCAGCCATGGAGGGGAGGGATGAGAGGGAGAGTGGTCTGTGTCCCTCTGCTCAGGGCTGGTGGGGTAGGCTCCTTCTCCAGCGGTACGAGGCTCTGACAAAGGATCTGCCCTTTCCAAGGAGGATTGGTCCTGATGACAACTATCTTGTCAAAGTTTAAGGGTTGTATAGAGGAGCTGTAGGCAGGGAAAAATCTTTCTTTTTCATCCCCTTTCTTTTTCTCATACTCATTTTGCATGTCACTTGCACTATTCTGTGGGCAGATGGGGTTTCAGCTGATGAGCTACATAGTAAAGCTGTGATGAAGATCCACCACAGCTTTAGCATGTAGCTAAAGCTAATGGATCCAAAGACCATTGACTTTATTCTGCTGTTCACATTTTTTTCTATGCGTATGTTCTATTTGGTGAGGCAATATCTATTCCACTGTGGTCAGCTTTCCAATATTTGCTTTCATTGTCGCTCTCTGATGGACAGTTTTCTGAAGTGATGTGTACCTGGACAGATAAAATGATTAAATGACATTAAGTCATTTCAAGAGAAAGCATCCTGATTTGCATGTGATGCAGATCCATCTTTTTACAGCTTAATGTGTTAGCATGATAATACTGCAAGAGAAATCATCCATATATTATTAGAAGAGAGGTAAAGACCATCCAATCTTTCTAACCGGGGTGTCATGTTACTTATCAGTTCATTGCCACCCTGTGCTCTGCATTCCTTCTTTATCGAGTGTTCATGTTTCTGCTGCAAATCGGCAGATGCCATCTAAGGAAAAAAAGCCCTGATGATTTGATACAAGAAAAGATGCCTTTCTTGCACAAAGTGTAACTGTAACCTAAATACTTCTACAGTACCATTTCTACCTGGGCAGCCAACTCTCTGGTTAAAATATTAATATTCACAAAGCAGTTCACTAATCTTTCTAGCGTGTTTCTCAATTCAAGTTTTATCTTCTACTATCCCCTACAGCAATGCATTCTAAAATTTAATTTTTTGTTATGAAAAATACTTTCCTTTGCTTTAAACTCTTCCTGATAACTTCACTAGGTTGTCACCAGGTTCTCTGGATATGCTAAAACAGTAATTTTTCCCTGCTATGCTTTGGTATATCTTGTGTTGTCCAAACTGAGGTTTCCTAGTTTATTTTTTGTCTCCCCTCACGTGAAAGCCATTCTAAACCACTGATTGTCCTTGACACTTTTCTCTGGAGTATTTCTGGGTCTCCTGGATCAGCCCCAGCATGTTTCTGTTGCCACTGTCCCGCTCTTGGGAACCAGTGCTCTTAGGAGCAAGAGGCAGATCATATCTCACATAATGATGCTTGAAAACCT
Organism: Burhinus bistriatus; assembly: GCA_013397275.1. Taxonomy (NCBI): domain Eukaryota; kingdom Metazoa; phylum Chordata; class Aves; order Charadriiformes; family Burhinidae; genus Burhinus; species Burhinus bistriatus. Next base: position 130,071 of record VYXH01001427.1, on the reverse strand, counting down.
TCCTCTCTATCCATAACCCTGGAGGATTTTAACAACAACCTTTAAAAATACTCACAGATTCAGCAAGTCTGGAGCATGTGGCTTTCAGGAGTTCTGCAAGGCGAAACTAAGGAACCCCTTGGGTCATTCTCAGCAGCAGCTGGGAGGTAGCTTCCTCCCATCCCTTCAGCATTCCTAGTATTGTGCTGCTGCTTAAAAATGGGAATCCAGATAGATCAGTTAACAGGCCTGTTAGTCTAACCTTATCCCAAGGAAAATCATTGAGTGATTAAAATGGGCCTTTGATGAGGATGCTGCTCTGGATAAATTTGCTTCAGCTATTGGTGCCTTTCTCGCATGTCCTTCTTTAAAATTATAGTTATAATTTTTAAACCTCAGTTATTGCTATCTGCCGTCTTTGTGAGTCCTGTTAGATCTTCATAGGTGAGTTAAAAGTATCATTTAAAACTGTGCTGCTTGATGAAGCTGCATAATGTCCCAGTCCAGGCATCTTTTCTTATTCAGAACTTGTCCAATTCAAGAATGAGGAGTCAGCTGTGAAAGCTGATCACAGACACAAAGATTCAATGGTGCTTGGGACACGGCTTTGGTTTGGACTCCTCTCTCACATGAAGAATTGTCTGGGGAGTGCCAGTCTACAGAAAACCATCCTTGGTAGGAGGATGGTAAGGAGCCTTCAGCCATCAGGGTTCCCAGAAAGACGTCGCTCAGCAGTTTGAAACCCGCAGAGGTGACGACAGCCTCCCGGGCTCCAGGCTCAGCGTGTGCTAGGCATCTCTCGGTCACCATGGCTTTAGCAGCTGCAGTATTCACACACGGTAACTCACTAACCAGTGGTGAAGCCCAGTGGCAGATACTAATAGCAGCAGCCTCTTTCCATTTCTCAAGTCCATTTTAAATTAATAAGAATGTTCCCCTTCTGTTTTTCATCCACAAGGAGACCCCCTTCGCATATTAATTTAATGTTAAATTGATGGATTAAATTATACCAAGCTCAAAATCAATTCTGCACATATTCATTAGAACGGACTAAATCCCTTAGTAAGGATAAAGCACAGAAAATGCATTTAGAGACACTGATAAGTCCAGGTCCATTATATGTCATTTTAAACAAAGAGCAAAAAAAAGCCCCTTTGGAGACGCTCTATCAGCTATTAAACAGAGACATTGCATGCACAGGGAGATTGATGATTAGCATTTCCATTCTCAGAACGGCTCTCCCTGGGCTGATGATAACAAGTAAATGCCTCTTCATGTCTTTGTCACAGTTCACAGAGAAGCAGATGCCTAGACTAAGCTTTTCTCCTTTGTCTTTCCTCTTGTGCAATCAGTTAACAAGTGCAAAAGCACAACACTTTCCACTATTTGCTGGAATTCTTTGATCTCTGGTAGTATCAGGTGGCAATTTTACTTCTTTTTCTTTTTGCCTGTATTGGCCGTTTCTTTTCTGTAAGCCTCCCTGATTGTAAGCTTATTACATTACTCACTGACACAGGAGGTCTTTCATTTGATAACATGGGACAGACCATTGTTCACATGGCTGCTGGCCAGGAGAACCTTTACAGTCTACAGAAACCCAAGCCCAAGCCACATGCCCCTCTTCAGCTTTTGGCGTTCCAACACTCGGCTTTGAACCTGAACCCAGATTTCATAGGTGACTCCTGTTTCCAAAACTGAATTCTCTAAATCTGGGAATTTCAGAAACTTGTACACACCTACATTTGCACCTAAGGTCTGTTACCTGCTTCAGTTTTACCAAGGCTGGGATTTTCCTTGAGATTTTGGCTCACCCTGCAGTCAATGTCTACCATGAAAGAAATGCTAGCCTTTTGATCAATACTAGGCTTGTTTCACTTTCCAGGTGCCTGTCTTCCGGAAGCAGGCAGGGCAATCTGGCTTTTCTTCTCCTTGGCAACTGGAAGTGCTCTCAAAAAGTCAATGAAAGGAGGAGGAGGAGCAGTACCCAGTGTTCATCACTGTCCCGAGTTGTGCATTTTCCAGATTCGGCCCCTACAGACTGCCCTGCGGTGGACTGAGCCATGGAGATGGAGAACGGAGCCGTGTTAGAGCAGATCTGTTAGGCACAAGTAAGTCTCAAAAGCAGGCAGGACTACCTCAGCAGAGAAGATGTCAGGGAAAGAAGGTAAAATAATACCAAGAAATTACCTAAGATGATTCTTTGGGGTTTTTTTATGTGTCTCTGTTTTGGAAGCAATGGCTTTTTTTCTTTGGGCTTTTTTTGGGTTATGGGTTTGGTTTTTTTTTAATTTTGTTTTATTTTAAGGTCGGATTCACAATATTTGATGTTATGAAACTGGCAATACTTTACCTCCAGTCCAACACATTACTGTAGCCTCTCCACAACAAAAGGTTGAGAATCATTATCACAATTTAATGTGTGCTCTCTATTCATTTTTTTAGTTTAGCCTGCAATGATTTATAGTATAAAGGGGAAGAAAGGAGACTGTAACTATCTACAAACTGTCTTAATTATGGTATTCAAAGGATGAAAATACTTCTGAAATCCTGCGTGTTTTCAAAATGAGTGTAAATCCAATGAATATGATCCCATTTTACAGGTACAGAAGTTCATAGTGGTCAGTCTTACAGGTCATTCTGCATGAAAATAGATTTGATATGAAGAGAAAAGGCACAGAGCATTGCATACCTTACCTCAAATCACAAACTGCTTATGGACCGTTTTATGCATGACATTTTAAATTTGTGTAAGGAAAGGCACAACAGCTTTTTGACTAATGGGCTACTTTTTGGACAATTGTGTGGTGTGTCCAGAATTGGGCAGTATGTGAGGTGAAATACCAAAATTGCTAACTCAGTTTTATGTCTAATCCCTGCTGTGGGAAGTGAAATTGTGACAGATGGCTGCCGTACTCATTACCCCTTTATTCACAATGAGTAATGATTTACCATTAAATCCTACTAAAAAGAACATATCTATTCATGTAACAAGGTTTATTCAGTGTAACCAAAGAATCTGGTCTTTATTTTGTCAAGAGTCTTATATTTCAAATCCATAAAATTGAGCTAGTAGTATTCATTTACCTATACGCCCAAGGCTGCAGACAACTTGAATCCAATACATTTTTACCTGTGGTAAATGTAATTGCCTGTCTTTTATATAGAAAGAAAGAATGGATTAAGTATGGTCTTGGGCAATGAGGATCTCTCTTCTAGGCCTGACTCTAATGTTAATTTGCTATGAAATAAAATGGAAGTCTCTAAATTTGACCTAGTGAAAAAAAAAGGTGAGCTTCTATCTTATAACTAAAATGCCTGGGAAATTCTAGTTCAAAATACTATTTATGACAAAGGTGGGAAGAGTAACCTTAGTTCCATACTTAATCCAATAGACCATGGGGTTTCATGGCATATTTGGTCTTACTGAATTGAAACGTTGATGGAGAAAAAAGCATTTTGATTTTCTCTACTGAGAAAAACTCGTAGTTTCTAACAGTTAAAGCATGTTATGTACTTTCCGGTTTTTTATTTTGAGAATTGGCAAAACTAATCCACACATAATGCATACTGTGTCACCACAAGAGATAATACTTCTATTAATTATTTGTATCAATTGAAATGTAGTGGAAAAGCAATTACTTTTGCTAGAGGGTTAAATTCTGATTTACAAGAAACACCTACTCAAGATTTTATGTCTTCCTATAAATATTTCAGTATTTATTCTAAGCAAGTAAATATAATCTTTTTCTAAACATACAGTCTTTGTTGCTACATTGTAAGGGTTGTTAATCACTTGGAACTGGGCTTGGTTAAACAATTCCTGTTAAAACAGTTTGAGTTGAACAACTGATTTTTTTTTCAAAGAAAGAAACTGGAAGCAGACACAAAAATACTTAAATGGTGTATTTCATCAGAAACTTCAGCACCTGATGACTGGAGAAAGAACTAGAGGAGGGCTGTTCTTTGACCCCCAAAAAAGAAATACATTGTTCTGAAACCTTACTGCTACATTTCACAGGCCTGGTAATTTGGTGTCACGCTCCTATTTTCCTCTTACTTATGCACCATCTCCTGTGATGTACTGTGACAGAGGCAGAGGTGCCTACTATTTACCTCCCACATGAAACAGGTACCACTGTAGTGCGCACGGTGTGAACTTTTGCAAGCAAACCTCAGGTACGAAGGAACTGAAAAGGCAAGAAATACTCAATGTACGACGCCCATCAAGCAATACCTCAGAAGTAAATTTTCATGGAAATTTTCTGAGTTTCAGTGACGAGAAAAGAGGGAAAAGTGAAGAAGAGAGAAGGGAAGGAAAAGAGGGAGAGGAGAGGAGAGGAGAGG
>VYXH01001427.1:74937-125575 GCA_013397275.1 Burhinus bistriatus | reverse complement strand
GAGAGGAGAGGAGAGGAGAGGAGAGGAGAGGAGAGGAGAGGAGAAGAATTCCTGCCTTAATTCTCCATAGAATATTACTTAGTGCTAGGATTTTTAGTAACTACCTTCTGTTTTTGACGAGATATTTTCATTTGAAATTTAGTATCTACTTTGTAAACAAGCAAATTGATAAATCACAAAAATTAAAGAAACAACCTCCCTCCTCCTGCAAACTTGGTGTTTAAAGAGAATGTGTCAATCCATTTATTTAGGTGCACTAGAAAAGTAGTATTTCATGATCAGCTGTTTCTTCTGAAAGGAATAGGTTGTGCATTTTTAATTTCAGAAATCAGATAAATATTCAACGCGTAGGAAGGAGTGTATCTTCTGATTTTCTATTTGAAGATGATACATTCCGGCTTGATTCACGAGGGCCCTTGGATGTTGAGTGCTGCAGCATTTAGCTTCCAGGCAGTTTTGCCCAGTGAAGCTCACAGCTGTGAATGAGGCAGAAGCAGTTTTTTTGTAGAAAACACAGTGAGACTAAAGTGTCTGGGAATGCGATTTGCAGAAACCAGCATGCCAAACAAGAAGCTAGAGATACTGAGGAAGAACATGCTGATAGGAAGACTGTGGGTTAAGTCTTATTCCTCACGGGATTCTTGATGTTTATCTCAGTTTGGTGTTCATAACCATGCTCTTTCTCCTGGAATTAGGCATGGAGGCTTTCTTCCAAGCACTGAGGATAGTGTAGTCCCTTCTGTCCCAACAAAGCAAGAAGTGGCAGAGCTAATACTGCAGAACCTCCTTCTCCTCTGCTCCCTTTCCTCTCCCTCTGTCCCCCTATTTCTGTTTAATCCAGTATCTCTGTGGTTAGATCATCTTCCATGACCACTGTAAGCCAGGTTCAAGCCTCTCTGCACAGGGACACACCTGAGTCCAGTTTTCTTGCTTTATGTGGGTCAGGCTAGCACATCGTATGAGCAGAAGATTTCTCACTTGTAAATCTTGGTGGGACACTGGGCTACACACTAAGCAATTTGGCTTGGTTAGTTGTGCACATCATTTATGAGATTTCTGGTGATAATGGAATCTGTCATTCAGCCTGAGCAGGTAACGGGATTTAACTGACCTGTTTTTGACTGTGAGCTAATTCCAATTATCTTTCATCTACCTAAACCTAAGAGTAGACATGAATGGTCACAGATACTTGGCTAATGTGATAATTTGATCATGTTTTAAAGCAATAAGTCCCCAGTAACTTTTTAGTGAATGCAGTATTTTTTCTTGTTTTCATGTTGTGGATTGGAGGAGGGTGGTTGTCTTCCCACATTCAGTGGTCAAACACCATTATCAATAAAATCCCGACTCTTTCTTATATGTATCTTGTACAACACAAAGTAATGCTTTCATGTATTTGAGGGGGTTTGGTAGAAAGTTCAGCATTAACACTACTGAGGTAACTGTATTTGCATCCTCTGTTGAAATGGATGCTTCTACTTTTAGTTCTTAGTGTAAAGAGAATACCTGCATCTTTCAATTACTTCTGAACAATTTAGCACTGAAGGAAATAAGCATTTGTCTTGTAAATATTCTCCTTTTCAAGTTGTGATTTTACTGCAGGTTTTTCATGTAATGGTAGTTGCTTTTAATGACAATTTATTGATCAACACTTATGTCCAGCAATGCCTTGGGCACATTGTTACCCTGAGACACTGCTAGGGGTTTGACTGGAGTAGGCAGGACTGCTTGCAGTGAGTAGCGCTCTTTGCAAAACTGGTGCCCTCGGTGTGATTTGCAAATGCTTATCTTCTTTCTGCTTTGGTCTTAATTTTTTCCTCTTGAAATTTATCTAATAATCTGCATGACAAATTTGTCCCATTTCACCAGTTATATGGAAACCAGTCATTACATCAGAATTGCTATGAGTATTCATAAATAAGAGCTGAAGAACTTGACCCAACACATATAATTTTTAGAGTAGCAGCAAACAAGCTCCTAAAGAATAAGTTTGACTATCAGATTACTTGGCAAGTCATCTAAATCAAGGTTTGGGAACAAAGCATTAAGCTGCTGCTTCTGAAAACATTAGTCGAACCAAAAGTCCTCCAGTCTCATGTGAAAATTTTATACTACTAGAATACAGGAAAATGTGCAGAAAGGGCCCTATATGCTCTGATACAATTAGGACGAGGATCTGTTGTGATTATCAGTGAATCCTATTGCAATGTTAGTTCATTTTGTCTTTTGAAATGCCCATTACAGCTGTTTCCCCCTACCCAAACATCCCAGTCATGGCTCAAAGCTGGGAAATTCTCTAACAGTAAATATTTTCACCAATATTTTATGTTTACAATGAATTCTGCAAGCAGTGGTAGAGGCAATATTTTTCAGGCACATTAGTGCTGACTTCCTTTCCTGACAGTTGATATATTGCCCCCAATATATAGTCTTTGATATCCATGTTAGTTTTGCTGATTTTTTTCTGATATTCTGAAGTCTGTGGATACTAAACTGTTTAACACTGCTTAACACAGCCATAAGCTGGCAGATTCATGATGCTAGTACTGAAAAGTTCAAATTACCTTTTGAACACTAGCTATCTCTACTACCTTTCTCTTTCACCCATATATTTTCAACTATGTCAGGTTTCTTGGTACAGATCTCTCTCCTGTAACATCCCAGCAACAGACTTTGTAGCAGTTTCATTTTAATCCCACAGGTCTCTGGCATAAAACATATAAACCATCAAAGGAAAAGGTAGCAAATCCCAGGACTTCCTGCTTCTAGTCAGGCACCCTAACTGCTAGGTCATGAGACTCCGTCCTGCCATGCAACTTTACCTTCTGATGGCCCAGCACCATTGGGGATTGCCGTGATCCTGTGCTCTACAGACAGGGGTGAAGGTCTGGCTATACAGCTGGCACACAGGAGAAGTATGCTTGCACCAGAACAGCATTTCAATCCTAGCCTGATGCAAAAAGTAGCCATTTTTTTCCCCCTGGGACCATGCTTGCACTCGGGGTGCTTCAGTCTGTGAATCGCCGTTTTTTGAAGGCACTCAGATCAAGAGAAGACTCTTACTTCCATATTTGCTACCATCCTGGTACTCAGAGATACAAGGCAGCTTCCATGTTTCCAGGATTATGGCAGTCTCCAACACTTTTGTAGTCCCTGAGTCTGCCTCCTCATCAAATTTGTGGCTGCAGAGAAGACCCTGGATTGCCCACAGTGCTGTCCCTGCTGGGGCCAGGGTCTGAAAACATGCTCTTTGTTCACCATGTGGCTTCCCTACTCAAGATGGTTGTTCAGCTATCTCTTCCAGCTGTTTGCTTAAGGCTCTCTTTCTTCTGACTTTCTCTTGAACAACTTCCAGCAGCCAAGGTGAAGAAGCAGCAAGGGTTTTCTGCCAAACCATGCAGTAGAAGCCTCTTTCTTGCAGAACAGCTCAATGATTAGTGAGGAAATAGGTTCCTTCCCCTGCCTGAGGTCTTCCAGCTCCACATCTCCTGCCTCTGAGATGAGCACTGCACCCACAGGTTTCTGTGCTGTGTGACAGGGTGAACGCAGCTGTTTGAGTCAACAGAAAGAGGAGAAAAATGGACTGTGACTTTGTAGTCCGTTAGTTGTGTGGTCACATCTGAGGAAGAAGAGAGAGTTTCCAGTTCCTGCTCCAGAGGTTATACATGCCATTTATGCAATGCACCTATAAAGTAGAAACTTAATTCAGTTATTGTGGCACAAATTGGAACCCAGGACTCATTCTTTCTACATGCATGCCATAATCATTCCTCTGCAGAGTTACGTCTCTCCATCTGGCTCAGTTAACTCCTGAACAAAGCCATAGAACTACAGACCAGCCCGGGTTGGAAGGGACCTCAAAAGATCATCTGGTCCAGCCTTTCACGGGAAGGGGAGCCTAGATGAGATTATCCAGCACCCTGCCCAATCGCATCTTGAAAACCTCCAGCAATGGGGACTCTACCAAGTCCCTCTACTGAAGTCAAGTCACTTCAACAGGAACCAGTTAACAATACAGAGCTGACAGGAGAAGGAGACTTAAATTCATGCAGGAAGAAAAGGGTGAGTGAGGTGTCCCCTGAGCTTCTGGATGAAAGAGGATGCAGCTGTATCTCCCCTACCAGTCATGTTCTCAAAGAAAGGAGTTACCCAACTTGAAGGACAGTATCTGCTTTACTTGCTTCTCAGTTTTTGAATTTTGTGTATTTATAAGAGCAGAGTCCCACTTGCCCTTGCCCTAGACCACCTTCCAAGGGAAGAAGCTTTCATGTGGTGGAATGTGGCAGGAAGAGGAGGGGAGGGACTGACACAGAAGCTGTACGTTGCCAGCGCAACAGAGGCTGAGGGGCTGCTGAAGGAAGCAGGATACCAGACAGGCATGTCCCAGGGGCGACATAATCTTTCTAGGGACTGTAAGGGCCTGCTTCAAATTCGCTGCAATTCAGAAGGCTACCAAGTTGACTGAAACAAGGATTGGAAGGAGACACTGCTGCTGCTGCAAGGACACAGTGGAAGGGCTTTCTAATCCTTCTGTTTCTGCCCTGCTGTAACAGGGGAGTAGAGAGGAGCTTCCCAGACTGTTGGTGTCCAAATTTCATTTCCTTTCCTGTGTAACAACTCCATAATACCTTGAATTGTTGAGGTTTTCTAACATTCCCTGGCAATATTCTAATTCTTTGGCTATTCACGGAATCATGGACTCATGGAATTTTCAGAGTTGGAAGGGACCTCTAGAGATCATCTAGTCCAACTCCCCTGCTGACGCAGGAATGCCTAGAGCACATGACTCAGGACTGCGTCCAGGCGGGTCTTGAAAACCTCCAGAGAAGGGGACTCCACAACCTCCCTGGGCAGCCTGTTCCAGTGCTCTGTCACCCTCACCGTAAAGAAGTTTTTCTTATGTTTGAATGGAACTTCCTATGTTCCAACTTGTGCCCNTCTACCAGGACCCCCAGATCCTTCTCCTCAGAACTGCTTTCCAGCAGGTCCACCCCTAACCTCTATTGGTGCCTGGCATTCTTCCTCCCCAGGTGCAGGACCCTACCCTTGCTCTTGTTGAACCTCATGAGGTTCTTCTCTGCCCAGCACTCCAGCCTGGCCAGGTCACGCTGGATGGCAGCGCAGCCCTCTGGAGTGTCAGCCACCCCTCCCAGTTTGGTATCATCAGCAAACTTGCTGAGGATACACTCTGGCCCCTCATCTATTGCATAGACCTTTGCCGATTACCTGAGTACTTAGACTGTAACAGGACAAGGATTTGGGATGATTAGACATTGCATTGGGAAGAAGCATTAAACCCATCTCCATTTGTGCTGATGTCAAAAGCACAGTCTCTTAATTTTCTGCTGTGTTTCTTTTCCTATTTCTATGCCTGTGATCTAGATGATGGATTTATGAATCTTAAAAACAGGTTAAAAACCAGCTTATATTAAAGTAAAGCATACACTATTTCTGAGATTGTGTATGGTTTCAGATCTGTGATTTTTTATCTTCAGCAGCTTAATACGCATTTATTGGCCCACTCTCTCAAGTCCATTTCTGACTAATGCAACTACAAATTTCCAAAAGCAGGATAATCGTCAATTGATTCTGACAGTTCATTTCCTGATTCAATCCCGACTGTAATCATACTGATTTGATGCATCACTTGTTGGCAGGAACATAATTCAGTATTCAATTGTAATGCAATGTTTTGATGAAAAGTTGTCCATACAGTAAAACATAATCGTAGTACAATGTATTTAACTGCCCATTGCTGTTGCAAGCATATGTTGCCTTAGGATTTCTCCTAGGAAAACTACTTAGTCAGACATACTGAATGATAACTGCTGCTAAATCAGGACAGAGTTAACATCATTGCCACTTAATGTGGATTAATTTAACCAGTGCTAATGCATGTAAAAAAATAATTAACCAGAGGTTCAATATGTATAAACTGTATGCTTTAGCCTTTACAACAGAAGCAGCTAAGTAAAGTCCTGTAAAGTTCACTCATTGTTCAATAGACCTTAGTAAAGAGTAAAGGATTTCTGAGGTTCATTATTCAAGGACAGTTTGATTATAAGAGCATCAGTCAAAAATTTTTTGTCTGTCTTTGGAATGGCAACATTCACGAGGTTTTATGCCTGCCTTTACTTGCATAGACAGATTCCTTGCCTTATATTTTATCAGTTTCTGTGAATATTTATTTGCAAGCCACCTTACGAGAAACCAGAGTAAAAAAAAAGTGCTCTGGGATGTTGGTTACAAAGCTACTGAGTACCTAAGAGTGTGAAAATAGCAAGTATTATTTACACAGTCGCATTCTGTTTCTCAAGTATAGTCTGTACAATAACAATATATTCAGCAGTGCAGTGTCAAAGTTTACACAGCCCATGCTGAACTTTTTGATATTTTCTGGTTTTGAAGGTCTTAATTTGAGGCAAGTCTTTTTTTTTGGCAGGCAAAGAGAAAACAGACTAGATATATGTGCAAAGCTAGCTTATGTCTCATCAGTGTTGGTATTGCATATAGAAGTCTGCAAACTAATATTTTATTTGGCGGTTTACGGGGCTGCATCTTCAGTTGGAGGGTACTATGTGCCTTGCATTAGTGTAAGATCAAGCTCTATATATTTTATTTAGGAAAAAATTATGACTTGAATTATCTTAATAAATGTTGAAGAGACTAGAGAAATATGTATCACGGGTTGAAAAGGCACAGCTAATGAGGTTTGACAGCTTAACTTTCCCAGAATATGCCTAGGGTATCCCCTCAAGAAGCAGATGATTTCAAAATCAACATCCTTGAGTGAGCTTTTGCATAAGCTTTACCTTTCTCTTCCTAAGTGTTACAGGGGGAAAAAAGTTAAGTGTCTGTAAAAGCAAATAAAGAGAAGTTTTAAGGGCAGATGAAGAGATCCAACAGCATGTTCCCAGAGGAAATGTGGAAGGAGAGCACAAATGAATCTTTCTGTAGTCAAATGGAAATGAAATTTTGTCTGGTTTAACTAGCAGTGGGTATAGCTGGTACTTGTAAGATTAGCCTGGTGCCAGCTTGTCTATAGCTATCAGTACCTCTGTGTTGCAGTTAGCATGAATGTGACAGCCAGGGAGTGCCCTGTGGTAGAAAGAAACCTAAGCCAGCTTTGAACTAGTTAGCTTAGTACCAGTAGCCAGCTATCATGGCAGAACAGACATGGATGGTGTTATGGTTTGAGAAACCCACAACAATTTGTTGTCGTTTAGACAATTATTCTGTCACTCGATGGCCCCTTCCCACTCAGGAAGGGGGAATCAGGAAGAAAACCAGGAAACCCAGGGGCTGAAATATAAACAGATTTAATAGAATAAGACTAAATAATTAACAGTAATAACACAAAAGAACCAATACTGATCCCGATACCAATCTGAAAATATACAAGTATTATACTCAGCCAACTATATCAGTAGGAAGCTGTGCACTCCCAGCAGCCGACAGTAAATGTCGGACACTGTGAGTGCTACGGCTTCAGGAGGAAGGGAAGGGCTCAGGGCCTGCCACCGGGGCAAGGAGTTCTCTGGATCACCGCCATCAAGGGAGAGCTCCTCCTCCTCAGCAAACTTTCTAATTTATATTAAATGTGACATTCATTAAATAATCCTGTTGGCCAGCTTGGGTCAAATGGCCGGGTCTCGCTCCTCCTCATCCCTGCACCTGGCTAGCTCAAAAACACCGAGACCTTGAAACCCACACACCATAGCTGGCTCTAAAGTAAATGTTTTCACAAATTCAGACACTAGAGTCTTCTAAAAGTACAGTTTTCCCAAGCATTAGAAAAAAAATTAGTCCTGTGTCTCTCAAACCAGGACAGATGGGGTCTGCAAAACCAACAAAACAGGAAGGAAAAATTACCCTGAAATCAGAAATAACCACCCAAATTAAAGTTTAATAGAAAATTAAAAGGAAATAGTTTCTGCCATTCAGGAGAACAGAGCAATTCAAGGTAGCTGTTGGTCTCAAGCTTCTGTGGACCCTAATAGCTGATAAATGGCTTTGTCCTGGCCACCAGCCATCAGCAGATCAATCTTGCTGAGAATCCCTACATGAGAAATACATGAAGATATTTGCAGAGATACTGGTCTGGCAAAAGCTGAACAGTTTTCACACCTACTTGCTCTGCTTCGTAGTGCTGCAGCATCAAAGTAAGTAAGTTAACCAGCCATTTCCCATCTCTCAATCATTTGCATCCACTGTAAGAAGTGAGTTAATATGCAGAATGCTGTTAAAATAATTCATCAACCTGTAACCAAAGGCTCAAGTGCAGCCTCAGAAATAATAAGATATACTTCAGTTTAATATAAATTACACTTAGCTGCATTGAAAACTTCATAATCGTCTAATTTAAAGCACAGCACCACAGGGGGAAAATCTTTCTAGACAGCTATTTAGACTGGTTTTCTCTGACATTAGCAGAGATGGAAACTGATGGAATGGATCTAAATGCCTCCTTCCAAGCCACTGACTCTAATGAAGATCCCAAATCCACTTCCATTTAAGCACCTTCCAGTTATAATGTCGAATTACATTTCAGTCATTTTTTATAAAAGATGAGAAATTTAATTGAGGCATTTTATCACTGCAATATAGTATCTTATCAAAAGGAGTTATTAAAACCATAGTGCAGTCTGCTCCAGTAGAAGATTTTTAAAAATTAGAAACTTTGGAGCATCTGAAATCTGGAGGCCCCTTGAGGGCAAGCCCTCCCTCCAGCGCAGCGTCTGCTGCTCACCAGACCAGTCCGCAAGGGCTACCTGGGAATTCTGATGTAGCATTAGGTTTGCAAACATGGGTTTTCTTTGCAAAAGAGAAGTTTAAATGCTTTTTGAACTGCTTTTGTTTATGAGATATGAATTGAAATCTTTGTCAACAGTTCAGTTAAAGAGCGGCAGCGGCATCCTGATATCCACCCAGATTTTTAGAAAGGAATCAGCAGTAATTTTCAAGTTCTACACATGTCCATACAGCTTTCTGATAACATCTGATCCTATTTTAAATCCTGCCACGTCACTTCTAAAATGCTTGCTCCCCCTTTGCTTCAGGAAACAGCCACAAAATTAACAACTAAAGTGCACTGATTGATAGAAACTGGTTTGCGGCAAGTCAATCAGAGGCTCAAACTAAACCAAGTGTCAAAGTAAATCTATTTGGGTCAGCCTCAGGACAACACTTGGGCTGAATCACCGAGGTAGTCGCTTCCAGGGGTACACAGCGTGTGCAAAGTGTTACCTGACTGGCAAGGACTGCGGTGCTGTGAACCCTGCAGCCCCTTTAACAAGGAGCCCTTAAAAACCCCCCACACCTGTAGTTACGACTGCAGTAAGACTAAAGCACAAATTATACGCTGCTTCAAATATAATGGCTTTTCAGCAGGTTATACAGGTAGATCCTTTAGAATCTGAGCAGACCCAGTGCTGAAACCCCATCCTTTACTCTTGCTGAGGAATAATGGAGGCAGACGTTACTTGACAGCAAGCAGTCACTCCCACCTGAAGAAAAACAGAATGGCAAAGGGAGAAACGGAGAGGGAAAGCTCTCCTGGCTGGCCAACTTCCATACAGCTGCTCAAAACCAAATTGCACTGGAATGCTTCATGTTGTTCGGAGTTAGCTGCCGGGTGTCCTTGCAAGTTGGAAGGCTGGATTTGGGGGCGTGTGGGGTTTCTATTTTGTTTTCTGTTTCTGCTCTGTGGCACAATCTACAGTCAAATTATCGAGCACATTGTGCAATGGAAAGACCAGGACATACTGGTTAATCTGCCACGTAATTAGTATCTTACTATTACATGGCAGTTCTGTATCTCAAGCATAACTTTCAGGCATGTGAAGATCAGATCTTTTGGCCCCAAATCTGTAAGACTGTCGGTAGCTGGGGTGGAACTAGCTAGAACGTAGGCTCTGGCATTGGCAGTATAACACATGTTCGTGCTTTTGTATATGCATTGCAATGGCAGGGGAGAAAGACTGATCTGGGTTTTTTTCCTTCTTCAGGCAGATATAAGTTTCCCACAAATATGTATATTAATATCATTATGTTTAAGGATCTAAAACAATAAATAGCTCTAGCAGTCACATATGATTTTATTCCCTGTGTTCCAAAAGAGTGTCTGCATGGGATAAATTATTTTTAACTCTTTTAACCCTGTCACTAGTGTCTCATTTGAAATGAAAAAAACATACCTTTATTTGGAACAGATCTCTGAAAAGTATTCAAATAAAGATTTGTACAAAAGCAATTCTAGGAAATCAAACTAAAATTCTGTTTTAAATGATTGAATGGTCTTATAAAAGCTATTTGTTTTGCACTTCCTTTTCTGACATAGTTTTGTAAAGTTCTGGTGAGTGATCTGAACTGTTCTGTTGAAAATACTACAAAAACTGAGTGCATTCGGAAATTCACAGCCTTCTTTTCTTTACCTCCTAAGAATTAATATTAAAATGTGAAACTGATTTTGTCTTTACAAAATTAAAACATTAATTGCTACGTATGAATAGAATTTTTAAATAAAAAAATATTTATCAAATGAGCTACGTTTAACATTAGTTTATGCCAATTTCAGAAAATGAACATTATAGAATCAGGAGAATATTTTAGCCACCTTTTTCGACGTGGCTGCCTTTTAAAAAAAATGTTTTCGTCTTTTCAGCTATAATGTATTCCTGTTCTCCACTGGCATCCGTCTAACAGACAGAACTGGTCCTTCAGCAGTCCTGCAGTTTAAAACAGGTACGTGCCTTGCCAGCTCCCCTTCCTGCAGCAGGTCGGGAGCAGCGAAGTGCTCATCCCCCTTTCTCAAAGCAACAGCTCCACCATTTGTTGGCCAGGAGCAGCGCATCCTACCGAAGGAGAGACAGATGAACTGAAGCCGGAGAGTTTTACTACAAGACAGGGTCGCATTTCAGAGGCGATGTCTATCTGCGGTTCCCCGAGTTAACTTTGCAATAAACACAGAGCTGGAGAATTGCCGCTCCCCAAAACGCTCTCTCTGCAGGGTGAACCCTCATTTTTCACAGTGCTGAGGGATGGGAGCGGGGTGAAAAGGCTGAGGAAGGGGAGTAGGGCATTGCCACTCGCGTGTCGCGAAGCAGCACACACTGCAAGAAAGAGCCAGCAGCATCCTGGCCTGGCACCAAGCGACCAGGACCACGGTGGCACACGGGCAGAGGGATACTGGCACTGCCGTGCCTTAGGTAGCAGCAGCATGCGGGCATGTGTACACCAGTGGCTAACGGGAATTTCCCAGTTTTGTGGTGTTTCGTAATGTGTATATAGAACAACAGTGAAAAGCCAGCAGACATTTGTGGTTGTTTCCATAAATCCATTCAGATTTCAGCAAAATGTACAGGTTGCAGAAACTGAAGAATACGACGTTTTAAGCAGAGAGCAGAGCAAATATGATGTTGTAGAAAACACTGGTTCAAAGGAAGACTGAACTCAGGATAGCATCATATAATGTACAATGAATCTTCTGGGGGTAGTAAATGTAACTGAAAAATGACATGCAAATGCTAGGTTATGCTTTGAGTAGTTTTCCATAGCCCTGGCAATAAAATAATTACCAAACTACTGACTTCGTAAATTAAACAATTAGTTTTGGTTCTTAACGAAGAATTACAGTTTCCCCAAGAGTAAAGGACCTGAAGTGCACCTTCTGCCTTTCCTCAATGTTTCCAGGGCATGTGCATCGGTATTTCAGGATCCTACTTTTGTAACCTCACATTTTCATCAAAGAGCAGGAATTGTTGTAGCGATCCCTGGCAGCTCAAAGCCAGGCACTGTAACCTCAGTCGCTCAAGAACCCGGTTCAGATATTTGAAGGACTGAAGAAACCATGATGATTTCCAAGCCTGATCCACACAACTGGAGCCACACAATTTCCCTCAGTAAGTTTTCCTGTCTCATACAGAACATTTTCCTATCTGTCTTACAGAATGTGTGCTTGTACAGTGGTATAGACCAAACTTCACATGTCATGGCACAAAATTTTACAGGCTGTGGGGCAGGGAGGAGAGAGACACAGAGGGACAGACACAGAGGCAGAGGGAGCATAGCCCCACTCTGATCCATCCTGCCTTCTCTGCCTTTGCAGGGGTGACCCATGGACCTTCCTGAAGCCTTTGCATGGTCTTCTGATGTATGCCGACTCATTACTACTGTATATTTGTGTATTAATGTCTATGTCTGTGTGCATATAGACATGGACATGTGCATATAGCTCTGTGTATGTTATTATTTAAGTATGGATATTATAATTTGCCATTATATATTGCATATTATTTACAACATGGGATGCTAGATGAGCCAATCTTCATTTAAAGTTTACAAGTGGTTTGAGCATGTTTATTCTTAAAGCTATAGATTTATTTACAAAGGTAAGGGTCTGTGGTGTGGTTGAGGCCATATTGCCAAAGGACTCCCTGCTCTGGCCAGGATCATGTCCTTTTCCAGGTGATAGTCTCCCATGAAACACGAATGAGCCTAGAATGCATTCATTCTTCTTATCGCATAATTGAAAGCATATCTGAAGCCCTGTGCATCAGCGATTCAGAAAGGATATTTTCAAATTCAGTGTGATGCAGAATAAACCTACAAAAGTTGCCCTACATTTGGAAATCTTTTACTTCAGTGAGAAGCTGAGGAAACTCCAAAGAATTGCAAAAGCTTTTTGAATAAAATTAATGAGAAAATTCCTACTGAACAATCTGTTCCATAATTAAAGTAATGAGAAATGTTTTCTTTGGGCATTGACTAATGAAACAAAATTAAAAAAATCTGTAAAATCACAAAAGATTGTAATGCAAATACATTAATAATTAAGAAACCTTAATAATACTCTACAAAGGAGACAAGTGTGATCAGCTTAAGAGTACTTACAGGTTTCTAAATATTTAAAATAACAGTAATTCCTGTAAGAGGAATGAAAAAAAAAAATCATTCTTTTTTATGGACATGCTATGATCTTCTGGTATCCTAGAAAGAATTCTAGATGCCAACAACTTTCAGCAGATGGGAAGCGTATATGAGGACACCTAGATTGTTTTGCCATTCTAGTGCAGAAAGTATACAGCAACATCATCTTGTATTTCTCATTTGCACCTTCAAGCCATAGTCTTCTGGTTTTTTGATACAGAGCAAGGATTCAGAATTGTTCTCACAAGACTGGCAGGTCACTTAAACTTGCATAATATAATATAAGAACAATGCATTTATTACCATAACTTAGTAATAAATAAATCAGAATATTTCTAGAGTCAAATTCTGTTGTGCTTTTTTTCCCTCTTGGGAGAAGGCAAAGGGTGGAATGTCACACTGTTGTGACAAATGAAGATGACCTGAGCCCTTGTGCTTTTATGATCTGTCAATATCTTTCTGGTAATAAGATGCCCATAACTGAACACAGCATTGCAAGAGCATGTTGTGCATCCTAAAACCACATAAAGAAAGATTATTAGCTTCCTGCTCCAATATATGATGATAGGGTGCCTGGTGAATGCAACTCAAAACCACATTGACCTTTTTTTCATAGGCACAACATATTGGAAGCTCATGTCTAATTTGTTACTTAATATCCCTTGGGAATTTTAAAATTGGACTGGAAAAAATACAAGGAAAACTGGGTTTCACTTCAGCAAATGGGTGGAATTTTTATTTTAAAAGATCCTTTCCATTCTGGTTTCTATTATCTTTTATCGTTGTTTCAAAACAATAATTTTACAAATATAAATCCACACCGAATGACTGTTTATTGTATTTCCGGTAGATTACTTTATATGACCCGAATCCTGATTGCTTTCGTAATATGAGGTGAGCCTTAAAATCAAATTTCAATGTGTTAAGTCACCAGGAGCTTGAAAAAAACACAGAGGTAAGATATAAGCAGCGAGTAAAAATTTTTTCAGAAATTACAATTTCTATTATATAAGTAAATAAAAAAAATCACAAATTAATTAAAGGGACAAATAACATAATTAAAGAGACTGTGTTTTTTCTAAATTTAACCAGCTGAAAGGTTTTTTCCAAGTGAGTGTTCACCTCTATTAACTGCTGTTGCCGAACCCTGAGCGTTCAACACAAGTCAGTCACCTTGTTTAATGTTAGGAGAGCCTGGTGCCCCAACTTTGTTTCCCTAAAGAGAGTGTGTAATGCAGCTGGAATGCTAATGGGTGACATATTGCAGGAAAGAGGAAGCGGGTTATCATATTCAGGACATTGACAACTCAAAGTGTTGGGTGATACTAAACAACAATACTCACTTGACTAGCATGATAGCATTAGAAAAGCCAAGTCCTGACCTGTAACTAAGATATGTCGTGCTCAGAAAGTGGATTAAGTTCAAAATGAAATGTCCTGAATACAAAACGAAAACCTCCCAAACAACAAGATTCAGGGTAGGTATTATAAATACGGAACAGTAAACCAGTGGGTGCACCTTATCTCTGCAAGTAGAAACACAGCCCTGCAATGACCGGATGCTCGGTTCTTACCGGTATCTTTGTTGATACCTTCCTCTTAGGAAACAGAAAATAAAAACCACAATTCTATAAAGTACATAATACCATGAGATATTAGTTTTAAGCATTCACTTACAGGCATAGATGGATAGCAAAAGCAGTCGTAAGCCTCCATGAGCAGCACCCGGCACGGTACGAGCGTGCTGTGACACAGACAGGGCAGCGCTCTGGGTACGTCGCAGTGCCCTTCATCTCAGAGCTGCAACCGCCCGCCGAGGAGCAATCCCCCACTGGAGGGGCTGCAGAATGCTTCCTGCTTGTGGGAACAAAATAGCTGCTGTGACCCATCTGCACCTTGTTGCACCTGGTGATTTAGACCTCTGCGACCACCTTGTGAAGATAGCCACAATGTACAAGCATCTCCTCGACACGCCATAGATTGTAATTGGCTTTTTAGCACCGTTCACCTATAAAGAAACTGCACAAGAGTTAGAACAAAATAGAATGTTTATTTTAACAGAACAAATTACTGGTTTGGTTTGGTGTTTTTTTAGGATGATCTACTTTTTCGGTGAGAGGATTCCTTCTTCTCCCGCAGAGTCAGACCAGTCCCCCCCTTCCCCCCTTTTTTCTTGGTTGTGTTTTAATCTTCTAATTACATAATTAATACAGGGAAAGGAACGGGACATAGATAACACGAGCAAAGCTGTATCAGGAACCTGTGATTTCAAGGCCTGTGTACAGTAGCTTTCAGCTAGTCTCGTATTGCCTTAAGCTTTCATGTTTGAAAAGCTAGGAATAGCAGTATTTGATCACCCACTTCAGAAGGATATTTTGAGGCTTAATCCATTGCATTGCTTCATATTTTGTGAAATCTAAAAATATACTTACGGAAGATATTATTGCTCTAAGCTAATGTACTTCATATGTATAATATGGATACAGCAGTTCCTTTTCCACGAGACAGCAGTCCAGATTTTTATGTTGTTCTACAAAAAAGCTTTTATTTCATCATGGGACAGGCACCCTCCTTTTATGTTACCCACACTTGCATCAATCCAAACTTCAACCACACTTGCACGTTCTTCACATGTCCATCTTATGGAGCTGAAATGCACAGCAACAATGACTACTTTGGATGATGACTAACTATCATTAGACCTCAATGGTCATTAACCGGAAAATACTATAGCATACATTGTTTTCCCAGTAAAGTAAAAGAAGGATCAGTGCTAAGTTTGATACTATTTAACATTGTCATATGCTTAAAAAACCCCAACAGAGATGGCAAAGATATGGTGACCACAGACAACCTGGCACTGTGATAGGTGACACTGCGGACCAGCCAGCTGCACAGTAGTCAAGATTGCTTGACAAGATCATAAAACTCAGGACTGGAGAAGTTTTCAAATGGCCACCTAGCTCCCAAACCAGGATTAGGGATGCCTGTGTCACCCTCATAGAAACTTGCATAATCTGAATTTAAATACCTCCCAAGGGTATTTAAAGCTTTCTGGCAAGCTGAGTGAATTTCTTCCAGGGTTTCACCATCCCCACCGCACAGAAGCTCTTCCTGGTGTCTAAGCTGAGTCTACTGACAAGCAATTTGAACTGTTGATTCTTGTGCAGGTCTCCATGCATCTGCTATCCATCCACCCTGTAGCCACCTCTAGCTTATTTAAAGGCTGCCAGCAAAGTTTAATGCTGCCTTCTTTTCTTTAGGCTAACCCTGTTTGTTGAAACTTCCCTCATAGGGGACATTTTCCAGACCTCTGATCATTTCCAGTTTCTTTCTCCAGTTTGTCAGGACCCTTATGATTTCAAACTGAGCCTTCCTTCATAGTCCTTTCTTCTTCATACTCTCTGTGACCTTCACAGATATCTTCTTTATCCTATCCTCTAAGTCATCTGTAAAAATACTGAGCAGTTGTGGACACAAGGTGGACCCTGTCCATTTTGATAGTGGTATCAGTCATAAACAGTCTTTGAGCATAGTTTTCCAAACGATTTCTACTGTTTTATTGCAGTTTGTCCAGAGTGTGCTTCTCTAGTTCAGCTGTCAGTGTATCACATGAGGCAGTGACGAACACCACTGACTGCTTCTCATCCACCCAGGAGGTTTGTCATCCTGCTGCAGAAGTTTAACAAAGTGACACAACTTCTTTCTGACAAATCTGCGCTGTTTGTAACTCATTTTATTGCTTTCATAGAGGGGCTCACAGGTATTGTTTCCAACTTTTTTTTCAGTAAATCATTGCCCTGGTGCAGGACAGAGCTGTGGGGAACTGGAAACTGGCTCCACTGCAGGGGATCCTGAGCCATGGGCAGGGTCAGGGAGCCAGAGGGGGCTGGCAGTGACCTCAAGGCCCTGACACTTTGCTTACTTTGTTTCAGAGCAATGAAAATCTCATCATTTAGCCTCATTGGTCTCTTCTGACATTGCCCGCCTTTTTTTCCTCAACAGAACATTCTACGTTGGTGCCATCAGTACTGTTCTCACACAGCCACTGCCAGCTCTGAAATTAGCCTTCCCGAAACCACTGTCTGTGTTTTGTGGTTCTTCCTCCGTCCTTTTCGAGGGATTGTGAATCCCACTGCTCTCAATGACGCGGTCTTCCACCATCACATCTTCAGCCAGCTCCTCCCTGCTGGTGAGGATCAGCCCTCAGAGACCCCCTCTGCTGCTTGCCTTTGCCGGCTCCTAAGTCAAGACATCCCACTCCTGCATCCAAAGGACAGCTGGGTGTTCTGAGTCCTCTCCTACTCCTTTCTCAGCAACCGTCTGGCTTGCTGAAAAACCCTGTTATCTTCAGATTGCCTGC
Organism: Burhinus bistriatus; assembly: GCA_013397275.1. Lineage (NCBI taxonomy): Eukaryota > Metazoa > Chordata > Aves > Charadriiformes > Burhinidae > Burhinus > Burhinus bistriatus. Next base: position 108,285 of record VYXH01001427.1, on the reverse strand, counting down.
TTGGTTTTGTTCTGCCAGCTGCTTATCCAGCTGTTGTCGTTCCTGGTTTTGTTGCTTGTAGCAGATTTCCTCCATGAAAGTAGACATGTGCTTGTCCCTTCTGCCAACAGGCAGAGATTTCTTACAGTGGGTCAGCCTGGCTTTCAGGGTAAGGGCTTCAAAGTCTTTCTCTTAAGTAAGTCTTTCTCTTATCTGTTCTCACAGGACAAGCCTTTTGTTTTAGTAGGCTAATTGGTGCCACTGCAAGACAGACAACAATGTGAGGTGATTCAATACAGACAATGCTGTTTACCCTTTTCTCTCCAAGCAGCTGCTTCGATGTTAACGGAGAGGACTCCTGCCTGTGTCCTGGCAGTGCCACCACTGAGGCTTTATACTCAGCTATTGCCAGGGGCCAGAACCCTCCTCACCTTCCTCACCACTCCCATAGCGTTCCCCCAGCCAGTCCCCATCCCTTCTACACGTTTCCATCCCGCAGAGCAGCTGTCCTCTTTCACCTGTTCTCCAGCTGCTGCTCTGAAACCCACCCTTGACCAGCACAGAACCCTCTGCTCATCGCTGTTAGCAGGACCATCAGAGATAGAGGCAGGTTGGGCCATGGCCAAGCCAAGCACACCCGAAGCTGGGCTGTCCATCAGGGACCTTACCACTCAGGGAAGACATTGTCAAGGAAACCTAGTCTAATGCTCTCATAAAATTGACTTTCATTAACCCTCCATGAATAAGGAAAAAATAAGTTACCTTGTATTTTCCTTGCAAATAGTAAAATAAGATTTGGCCTATACTGCCGAGAAGTCAACTGGATCCGGTTCTAATACGTGAATTATTCCAGTAACTCTCTAACACCAAATAAATCATCATTTTGAGTGTTTATTAAAATTTTCACTATTTTTATTTATTCTTCAGATGTCTTGCATTAGTTTACAAGTATCCCAAGATGACCCACTGTCCTTTTCCTTGTTCCTTCCAGTATTCTATTAAAATAAACACACGCCTTAACAGTTTTATATACTTGTCTAGCTCACTTATAATCTTACTTCCTAATAGGCTTATTGCATCTATTCCTTATCCTGTGTTAAAGCTATTCCCACTAGATTAGCAAGCCGATATGTAAAATTGCCCACTTTTGTGTGTGTTTGTGTGTGAGGTGGACTCTTATCTTTGCTCCTCAGCTTTTGGAACAACATCCCACCACTGACAAAATCCAAAAGCCCTCTGCCAGCACCAGATACGAAACCATGTACTTCTCTCTAGGATGCCTTTATCCCTGCCAGTGCCTTGACTGCAGAGACCGGCAGGAACAATATCTGTGCCCCCACAGCTGCGCCCTGTTCCTGCCAGAGCCTCAGAGTTATTTCGGCTCTGCTTTGGACCTTTCCCAACCAACACCACCATGTGTGTGCCTGAGGATGTGCACCATGGGCTACTGATCTGGTCACTGGCTGAGCCTCAGTAGCTGTTCAGCAACATCTCTGTTACCTCCTCCTGGGACCTCACAGCAGCCTCCGCCTGGTCCTTACATCCGTTCCTCTGGGAACCCATCTATCTCTAGATGGTGGTAAGACCCATCCACCACCATTGACCTTATTTATCTCCAGAGAATGCTCATCATCATGTTGTGTTTTCCCTCTTTCTTTTTAATTGGGTCTGGATACTCACTGCCTTGCTCACTGCAGTGTACCTGTGCTTCGTTTCGGCAGGAAACAGCTATGGGTAAACATGGAAGTCGCTTGGCCTCCTCTGCTGAAATAGTGAAAGAAGTATTTTGCCATGATGGCCAATAGCCACAACTTCCTAAGAAACTTCTGCTTTTCTAAAGAAGTTCTGTTTTTTTCAGCTAGCATCTGTGAGTAATCCCAGACAAGTTTCACATTGCTCCAGGGGGTTTTCCACTTTTATCTTTCAAAAAAAAGAATTATAAATGTAAAACTTAGCTCATTCAGATTTTGAAAAGTAAAATAGTTATAAGAAGCAGAAGAGATGCACAGGATTAGATAAATCTCATTTATCTGTCTAAAGAGAAAGGATAAAAGTCCATGAAACTGAAAAAAAACCCCAAAACTAAAATGTGGAAAAAAAAAGAGGTAACAATAACTTTTGGATTTTACTTTTTGCATTTTTTTATGTGCGCTGTTAAATACAATATAAATTTATTGAACTGTTAGGTTTTTTGACAAGCCTTATATTTTAGGCCATTTTGTCACACAGCAAGTCACTCCAGAGTAGCTAAGTGTGGCGGTAAAAAATTGTTTCTTTGGTGACTGCGGTAAACATCCTTTTGTCTAATAAATCTAAGATAACAGAAAAACTCTCGGTGCTCAGTTATAGCAAGAGATTAGCCCTGCGGTCCAGAGGTACCACAACCTGCCCAGCCACCCCAGTCCAGCCCCGCCTCCCAGCTCACAGTCACACTGGGCTCTGTCATTCGGTCATGATTTATTTACCCAGACTGTTAAGTTGTCCTGGTGTTTCCACAAGAACTTGTAATGGATATGTAGCTGGCAGAGGGCAAGTGTACACAGAGCAAGGCAGCACAGCGTCAGAGATACCCATCTGGCTGGGAGGGAGCCAGCACACCTGCGTGGAACACACTGCAAAAACACAAACCTGAAATCCCCAGCCGTGTTCAAGCACATAAGGGACGTAGCTCAGCTCAGCACTGCACATGCATGGCTTACGCCCCCCAGCCTAGCAGGATCAGGGCCAGCAGAGAGATCTTTGTGCTGATCTCTGCTGCGCAAGGCTGGTGTTCCCCGCAGAGGTGGCTGCGCTGCCTTCTCCCGGTGGCAAAACAAGCTCTTCTCTCAGCCTCTTCAGCGTAGCAAGTGCAGAAGTATCACCTGCTCTTTCCTCCTCCTTCTTACTGAGCACTGGCTCAGTAAGACCAAGATGACCTTTGTCTGAATATACTTACGATACTATTTATGCCTTGAATTGTTGACATACCTTGTCAAACAATGGATTTACGTCCCACCTAGTTGATGTATGAAGTCCGAACCTGATTTATAAGTCACACCACTTTGTATGCTATTGCATTCATTTAAGAGTCATTGAACTGATTCATGGCTTGAGCTTTTGAATTATAAATCACACTTGTATTCTACATTTCCTGCCACTTATTTGTAATCCAGTATCTTTACTTTGGTTATAATCTTTGCTTTGCTAACTTGTCTATACAAATAAAAAAAAACGTGCCATGCTTAATGAGCTAAAGCTCTAGGCTATACTTCACAATGCACAGGGCACCTTTAGCACCACCTGTCTCATCATCCCAGGCAAAACTATTCCAGCCCTTGTATAACTGCACCACACACAAACCCATGAACCATTCTGCAGACCTGCAGAGGTCATTGCCTAACTCAAACCAATACCTTTGAGGCTGGCCTAGTCTGAACTTCTGTTTCTCTAGGTCTGTGCTTGCGCCTGACAATCCACGTGGGACAAGGAGCCAGCATCCATTTGTACAGGCTCGGTACACCTGAACTGAGCCCTGGGTGTCTTTTTCCAGGGCGAGCTGAATCTCTTTCTTTTCTGATTAGGTTTCATTGACTATTTTTCAAGCTTATTTTTAATCTCGTACTTTTTACTTTGGACTCTGGGGTTCCTCCACCATATCAAGTGTGCATCCTTGCTATTCTGGTGTGGTGGTGCAACCCCCCGCCACTCTGAGGCCTCTCAATACTTGGCGTGATTCCCTCCCCACCTGGGCCACATAATACCATGACCAGAACAATACATAATGGTCTAACATTAAAGGAAGAAAGGGTGGAGAGCAATGGACTAGAACACTACAGCAACCCCTCAGTGTACCTGGTTCCCATGGCTCCTACCATTTGAAGATGATGACTATACTCAGTCACTCCTGACAACATACAGAATGTGGCCACAGAGAGAGGGCGTACCAGGACCACAAGTCCTAACAAGTCCTAGGCTTGTGTAACCAATGGAAAGTACTGGACTATTCCATTGTCCAAGCTGGGCTGGAGTGGAAAAGTACCTGAAGAAAGTCAATTATCTCGGATCCTATAAGTAGCAATTCCAGTGAAGACCCTTTGAGCTCTTCCGGATTGCAATGGGCTGCGGCCAGTACCTCCCCTGAGTCAGGACACTGTCTCAGGCAAACTTCGTGAAGACTAAGGACTAGGGTGAGACAATCCTTCTTGAGCCTCAATTACTGCCCGTTGAGGAATGCCGTTGCATTGTGAGTATTTACTCTAGCTCGGAAGGGAAATTTTAACTATAGGCTAACCTCTCTTTCATCCATATGTTTGTATGCATTAGCTTTATGGATGTGGATGTTCTTCCATTTTCCGTGCACGTGTAGGAGTTAAAAGGGGTACCTGCCGACTCAATAAGTCATGCAATATTAAGAGATCTTCGATCTCAGCGGTTATAAACTGCAGTGTGTGCAAGTTTGTGTAAGAAAGTGTGTGTGTATGCACACTCATATGCTTTGTTTATATGTACATACATTAATATGAAATCTGTGCTTTGCTCTCATATGTGTACATATTGGTTTGGGATACCTTATAGTAAGTTAGTGTGAATCTTGTCATCTTCGAATCTGTAATCAAGTCGCTGTTCATTTATTTAGTTAAATCACTTTGTAAATCTTTAAATCAGTTCATGATTAAGTGCTGCTAAAACTCAATCTCTTGATCTGCCTCAAATCACAAATAAAACTGAACTGCTGCTAAATCATAACTGAGTCTGATACTTCCACCCCGCAACAGCTGGGGAAAACTTAAGTGCCACATTAATGACCTGATCATCCTGACGTAAAATCTGAATTTTCTCCCCCCGAAGCTCCATGCATCTATTGGCTTTTGTCCCACACAATGATGCAGTATGGCCATTGGCATTACTACTACAGGCTGTGCTCTGTAGCCCTACACACAGGGCAGTGGAGGATAGGGCAGAGGAATGCCCTCTCAGAAGACGAGTCCCCTCCTTGAGGACAAAGAGCACCTCAGCATCCTTTTCTTGGCCTTTTGCTCTGTCACTGTCTGTGCCCACCCGCTGCTAGCTCCAAACTTTTATCTCAGTGTGGAAGTAGGGAGCTAAGGCCAGTCTCAGCGTTGGGGTTATACAACAAAGAGGTTGTGAAACAGGAGAGCACGGGCTAGCAGGGCAGCTTGGGCTGAGTACGGAGAGACACTCCAGCAGAGCAGGTCTCACAGGGGAAGGCTACCAAGCCCAGCTGGGCACAGAGGAAGAGTGCTAACACAATCCCAGAATGATGGCAAGCCCCTAAAACTGGAAGTTTTTCATGAGGGAGTGTCAGACAACCAGTACTGCCTATACTGCTCACTTCAAATGTTAAAAGTGTGAGTTACCATCTGAGTATTTTGGTTGTTACTTCCGCTTATGTGTACCTCATGCTCTTAACAGAGACAGAATAGGTAATAATCTTACAGAGAAAATAAAAGGAGTGCTCACAGCCAATTCAGGTACAATTATCTTGCCTAAATTTTCTGTTTAAAACAGATGTAAAGTTCAGCACTGGAAGTTCTGTTACTGGAAGTAAAGACCTCTCTTCATGTTTGATAGTACAGTATCTCTTGGGAGCAAGGATGGGAAACCCAGGCATGCATTTGGAATATATATATTAAATATATATATATTAACAGAGATGTCTTCTGCTGTTCTATCACGAGTCTTTATAGTGGTCAGGTATTTCCTTTCAGGAAAAATGGCTTGTGTCACTCATTTGTGGCTTTGTCAAACAGATTTCAGAAAAAGTTGGAAGATTTTCACACCAACAGATTACAAAAGCAGGTTCAGCTACAACAACTTGTGTTCAAAGAAACGAAAAGAAAACCTCTCTCATCAGTTTCAGTAACAACTGGGCATTTCTTTATATGAGGCAATAAAATTGTTCATAACGATGATGACTGCCAAAGTCCTAAGGTAGGCGCCTACTCCCTTTGCTCCCTCTGTACTTAGCGTAGCATGCAACCCTCAGCTGTCCTCTTACAGCAGTTAGGTTTTGTGACCTTGCACAAATTGAGCGAGCACAGTAGGCAAAGTCACAGAAAAGCCTTTAAAGAAGGATATATATTCAGCCCTTTATTTGGATCCTGTGACTAATCCAGACGTGGAAACACTGACCAAAAAATAAGAAGTGCCAAAAGTTCTGTTCCAAGGAACAAAATGATTGCTGAGAGATCACTAAATGGCACTGCATGGAGTAAGAGTTGGTCCCTGGAACAGGGAAATGGGTGCACACTAGAGCTATCACTTTTGTGCTGTAGATTAGGCAGTGGTCCTGTGGAAAAAACCAAAGTGTAATTGCAAACTGTATCATAAATCATTGTGTTAGGTAACCAAATTCACCCTGCATTTCAATACAAATAAATAAAACTCCAAACCTTACACACAGCACTTCTTAACATACTTAAATGGAGTATTTTTCTGTTTTTTTCACTAGAAATTGTTTGTTTCATCTGTAGCAGACTTTTTATGTTCAGGTGAGAGCCTTTAGGCCAAAGGAATGTCTTTCCATTGCTTCATAACATTTCCTTTAACTCTTTTAAGATAAAAACTATTAAACATACCATACCCGCTCGTCATAGTTTTGTTGTCATGATAGTTTTGATATTATCAGGCAGTGGTGACTGAACACCAAACATTTCCACAGGAAAATCTATGTCAGTGTATGCATCATACCATGATCTTTAATTACAGCTACACCTGTATCACTCAAAAAGGATTGGTAAATTTGGCTTTCTATCCATGGGTGACTAATTTTCAAAAATTATCAATTTTCAGCATTCTGGGGGTGATGTTTTTTGAAATCCAAAGTTCTTTTGTAGCTTTAATTATTCCAAAACTGCCATTAACAAGTGCAAATTTTGCAGAATAAATGCTTAATGCACAATATAACAAAAAATCTGCATTCTTACATGCGTTCATCACCAAAATACAAGGTAATAGCGCAAAACGAAAGATTTGACAGGCTGTACCTTGCTGGGTCAAGAAAAGCTGGAAAGTACCCAATGTTTGCAAGCATCAGTTTGCTTGGCTGTTGCAACTGCCATCATCCTGTTTTGTTGGACTGCTGCAAACATATTCCCATCAGAAACACTATTTCAATAAGCAAAAAAATGCTTATTGATATAATAACCTGGTTTAAGAATTGATAGTTGGTTCTTAAAGCTGCACATAAAATCTGTGTGTGATACATCCATGGTGATAGCTCATCCTCTTGGGTGAATCCAGCAGGATGCAAACCATTGGCAGTTATGGTTGTACCAAACTCCAAGCTTGCTTTTGAGTTAGCTTGCCTGCCACAGCTGGAACGCCTCACTTAAAACATTCTTCATCGTCACTGACTAAGAATATCTTCCTTCCCAGCAGTCGTAGTCCCTGCCTACTGGTTGCAGTGTGAGGTGATAAGAAAATAAATTCAAGCACTAATATTTGCCATAGAAGTTGCATCATTAACCCCAGTGACACTTTTACTTCCTGAGAAGGCATTGGAGCATCTGAAAGTCAGACAAACGCCCTGCAGACAGCACTGCCAGTCTGGGTCTCTTTATTTTCAGTGTAAGAGATGGGCAGGCACTTAGCATTTTCTTTTTCCAAGTGCAAATCCTTTCCTCTACAGGTCCCAAATTGTTTCCATTCATCACTTCTACCCAGATGGGCAGTCTTGCTTCACAGTTTCACTGGGTGCAGTCTGAGGTTGTTTGCCGTGCTCAGTACTGATGGTGGGACCAAATCAACCATATCAATCATTCCTTGAGGTGGAACGGCTCCACATATCTCTGAAGTAAGCAAACCAGAGGATACCATCTGCCTCCAGCTTTTAAAGCAGGATTTATTAGAACTCAGCGTGAAATACTGGTGCAAAGTAACCTGTCGGGTACAGAAATCTTTTTAACTGAATGACGTAAATTCTGGGATACAAGTATTTAAACAGATCTCTTGCTCCCTGAAGCCTTGTAGGGAAGGTCCCCCCCTCAGGGCTGCTGCCTGCCTCACCCTGCTCCTCTCTCCACCTGCTCAGGCTCCCTGCCCTCCGGGCAGCAGCAGTCTCCCCTCCCTGTTTAACAGAACAAACATAAGAAACTTAGGCTGCCCCAAACTGCAACCACACAAGCCAAGCAACAAACAGTATGAGCAGCAATGTGTTCCGCGTCTCTCAATGACAGCTTACTATTAGCGGGCATTTTATAAACAAGACCTGTCTTCTCTGCACCGCAAATGTTCCCAAGGTTGGATTCATGGAGGACTGAAAGCAACGTTTCCAACCTTGAACCTCCTCCTGCTTTGAGCTCACCAGGGTCTTGCTTCAGCAAAGATTCATCTGCTGCAGTGAAAGTCCAAGGTGCCAGGAGAAGGACAAGGAGCCTTGCTGGCAGACCTGGCCAGCCTGCACAAGTTTTGCCAAACTCCTGAATAAGCAAGTCTCCACGTGACTGCTCAGTGCCGTATGCATTTTTTTCCAATCAGCTCAAAACGTTGCTTGGTTTTGCACCAAGCATGGCATCAGGATGCTTTCCTGACTTCTCAGCAGACCACTAAAGGACATGTTCAGCACGCTAGATTCCTTCATAAACCAGATTGCTTATCTGTAGGTATCTCCTGTTCAGCTTCCAATTTCTTACTCAGTGCAAGGCTTAGATAAGCCTTTCTAGTCATCATTATTGCTGTTAAAAGGTAAAGCCTTTAGCTCATATCAGTCCCGCTGACTGCTTGCCATTTGACTTAACGCGGCCACTGACATGGGGGCTTTAAATCCATGTCATCTCTGCAGCCTGTAACCCGGTGTTTAAGCTGACATACTGGTCTTCTAACAACCAAGAACTCATCAGGAGGAAATTCCATTGCTATTTAGTATGTGTGCACATTTGTAATGACAAGTTCTGCTTTAATGAGTAACAAATAATCCAAAGTCTCCTATGTACAAATCAGAAGGGTTGTGGCAGAGACTCTCTGCACCAAAGAATATGGCAATACTGGTGAATTATCCCAGAAACAAATAAACCAGATTTACTATATGTATATGCAACTTCTCCTGAATGACTCCCATGTCATATACTGTACAGGTCAGAAGTGTAAGAGAGCTGAAATGAAAACTTAACAGTAACTGTAAATTGAGCATTTCCCGACTTGCGCACAGCAAGCCAGAACTATTCTTCTAATCATTTTGGCATGTGAGGTTTTTGATTTAGCCTGACATCCTGCATTTCCCTGGGGAAAACAAGCTAGGAAAAATTCTTTTTGCACCATTTCATATCTCTGCCAAGTCTGAGTGGAATTTGGTAAGACAAAAAGAAATCGCCAAAGCTCATGACTTGAGCAGTGCAGAAGATTCTCAGCATATGTCTATACTCTGTCTGTATGAGTCTGTAGTCTTACAACTACAAGAACGAAAGTAGTGCTTGGGCTTTTGGTCTGTGTTGGGAGACTGAGGAGAGGAGGCGTGTGTGTTTGTGTACGGCGGCACCTGGCTGACCATCTAGGTCTGTCTGGGAAGGTTTTTAATAAGCCTTTTAATTAGCAAAAACCTGAGCAATGATGTAGCTAGTTGTTATGTGGAAGTGTCCGTCCAATGATTCAGGGCTGTCAGGGGGCAGGAGGCTACATCAAATCCTTCTTCATTCCCGAGTGGGGATGAGTGGGGGTGAGTGAGTAGAAAGGGTCTTCTGTAAGTGTGAATGAAGTGTTGACAAAGGAGAACATGCACCAGAGGCATTGCCTCACTTCAGGCGTCCCTCTAATCCCTCCAAACAAGGTGGCAGGAAAGGCAGGTTGATAAGGCATCCCCAGAAGACAGCTTTTCCTCTCCATCCTTTTCTTATCCTTCAGGGGCCAAGAGGATCAAAATGTAGGTCAGACTCCTCCAAAGCTTAATATGGAGCAGTGGCCTCAAACCTGTAAGACCATGAAGCATGAAGTACTCCTTCCTGTACTTAACCTGGCCACTTAATCAGACGACCATGATAGTCCTGATTTCTTTGGATCACCTTATGACCCCAGGTGTTATTTCACGGGTTTAACACAAAGGCAGAAACTGAAAATGAGCCAGGTACCTAAAACCATAAGAAGTTACTGACATGCTATCATGGTTGCATCCTTATACCAGGTGGTGGGAAGTATGTCAGAAATATGTTGGGGCATGTTTGTGAGGTTGTATGGGAGTTAGTCAAAGTGAGACGCAAGTGATTAAGTGAGATGGTGCTGGAGGAGTATTCTCAAAAATTTTCTACACCTGTGTCTCTATTTTCTCTAGGGTGCAGAAATAGTTCAGTGAACTATTCTTTCAAGCTTGTCTGAGTTTCCCATCAGAGGGACCTACACGGTGCGCTACAGATGGGGATGCTACTATACTAACATGTATGCAGCATGAGCTATTGAGGAACCAGAGCCTTGGAGCAAACCAAGGGGCAAAGTATATCAGTATAAGGAGCAGTGTGTTGTTTGGGGAACAACAGTGTGTTGCCTCCCACAAAGCACAATTAGTGGGAACACAGTTTCACTGATAAAACAGTTGTGGGTCAGGATCATAAAAGATAATGAGTAAAACAGGTGACACTGGTAAAACCACCCCAGTCTACACGAACATATTTTGGCTCCGTTACTCAACCTCAAGGCTGCAGGGTCTGTTTTATACTTGAAAATATAAGGCAGCTGAAGAGTAAGGCTCTGCCTGAAACACTTTATTTTCTCTTTAAGGGTATGAAGGATCAAGTATAGCTTTCAAATACAAGTCCTTCCTGGGGTGGGGAAGAGTAGATCACAGGTCACCCACAAAATTATTATTTCTGCATCTGAAGAAATAACATCACCAAGGTAAAACAAGTCTTATAAGACAGAAAGGAAAGAAAGAGAGAAAAACATAACTTAGAGCAAAGAGGTGGTATATGTGGTATTGTAAAAGGATATGTGTCTGAAAGGGACTTGGAAAGTGACTTGATTGATAGAAAAATCATTTTCCTAGAAAAAGTGGACACCATACAGAATTTATTTGGGGAAACAATGTGTCTTTTGTGAAAAAGCAATACATTTAACAATAATACACTGGGGAATATCATATTTATATCACTGTGTCAGATAATCATCTGTCATTGTTTTTTATTTTATATATTGCTAAGTAGGGGAGACTGCGCTGGGAACTGGTGATTTATACAGTGGCTGAAAGTCCATCAAGCAATGCAGAAATCCCAAGTTGAAATTTGATAATAACTTTTTCAAAAAAAATCTGAATAAAGGTGCTTGATAAGACCCTGGGCATGTGTAGGAGTGCAGTTTCAAACATTTATTTCTGGAAAGTTGGTTGGAGATCTGGGAAGCTTGGTTACAGACATATAACAGCTATTCATGTTGTTAATACAGAGAATATTGCAGATTCATGAGGAAACCCTGGAGCAAAACAGTTAATAATATCGTGTAAACATTTTCCATACAGAGGTCACATATGACTGACACACAGCACTACCGATTTGATAAAACACTTTTGTAGACTAAAACAGCATAAGCCAGGCTGTCACTCATTTGAGCCTTAGCCTCAAGGCTTATTTAAGATATAGAAATGAAAACGAAGTGTGTTTTACTGGTACTCTCTCCTGTTTCTCTTCCACTGGTGCTGGAAGACCGGTAGGAGTTCAGTATGTGTTGGAGTAAATTGTGGTACCTATTGGTGAATGACACTGCTATTTGTACTCGGTGCCCTACATGACCCAATCAATTCTCTGTTGCAATAAACACTACTGCCTGACTGAAGAATTTAACCTGAGAAATACTGAACCCAAAACAAATGTCATTTGACCTAGATTGGATTTTTTTTGTTTGTTTGTTCATTAAAATTGTTCATAAGGTTCCCTTTCCTGAGGCAAACCGAGGGCAATAGAAGCAGAGATACATAGCTAAACATAATCCTTGATGATCTTATATTGAAACATCAGTGCTTGGCTACTGCCATACATCTTAATTATCCTGCTCTACTCAAACATTCAAATTAACAAGTCCAACCAGGAATTCATAAATATCAAACCTTACTAAAAAAGCCTACCTTCTATATTTCTCTCTATTGTATTACTATATATCAGGCACTCTACCCCAGCCCAAGAGTTTCCTTGCTGTCTCAGCTTCTCAGGATGCTTTTGTTCATTCAATCTTATGTCTAAGATAAGAACAAAATATTACAAAACTTGACCTAGGCAGAGAGTAAAACAAGGGTATTTTTCCCAGTCCTTGTTAATGTAGGGATCTAGAAAGGTTCAGGAATACTCCCCTTGATATCAGCTTGCAGACTGGTTGTCTAACCTACCTCGGCGAAGGAAGCCACAGAGCAAAATAAATATTTTGTCAATCTACTCCAGCAGTCTGTGGGACCATAAGCCCAAAAAAATAAATCCAGATATGTTCTATAAGGCTAGAAGGGTGCCAAAACTTTCCCAGAGAGAAGCAGCATATCATGAAAACTATCAGAAAATTACAGTTGTAGCTGGGTAGTGCATGGGACCATACTTACCTGGGCCTAATTTTAGAATAACAGCAGTACTCCCAGCCATGCAAGAAGGATGTCTACACTGACACCACTAAGAAGGGAGCAATGCCTACACCAGAAAAAGACTGTAAACTTTATAAGATTGCTATAAGTTGAGTCAACTCCCTCTCCAGATGAACCCTCAGCAATATTTGTGTCTTCCCCTACCAGTGGAGGGAATCCTATAATGATACAGAAAGAAATATGCTGAAGCTATGATAATTAGTGAAAATATGAGATTATTGATGCAGATTAATTAGTCCTTGCACAGAGGAGGTACATGCCATTACTGATATGTGCAGTGATTTTGCTGCTTTACTGAAAACTTCTGGAGAAGGTGCCATTGTATTATTCATCAGGATGCTGTTTATTCCAAAGACAGTGTTTTATTGTACGTTTCAATCTCTACTAATTGCCTCATCATCTGTTGCATTAAACCTTGAAGACTTTAGCAATTTATTTAATGAAAATTAAGAGCAAAGATCAAGAGGCTTCCATTGTAGGGCTCACTGATTCTCAGAGAGAAGCATCATAAAAAATTCTTGAGAACTGAGAACTGGTGTTAAAGTCTTCCAGAAAAGAGGAGTGTATTTGTTGATGATTGCCAGTTACTGAAAGACAAAGGCTAGCTATACAACCTTTCTTTACAGACAGCACACACAGTGTTTTCATGTTACGGTAGCTCTGATGGTCTAAGGACATCAGCGTGGCAAGATTTGTAATCATCATCCCTTATTAGACCAACTCATCTTCAGAAAAAGTCTTAGGTTTTTGAGCACAGAGACTCTTGCGTACATGAAAGCTTGTATTCATTTTCCATCACATGGTAATGCTGGGATATACACTATGAAAAACACTACAAAAAATGCAGTTTCTTCAATTTTAGGCTCTTTGGAATCTGTATTTGAAGAGTTTCAGGCAAAAAAAAGAAGGTGGGTTTTTTTGCCAGCCTCATCGCTGTTACAAACTCTGTGATTGACTGTGGTTGTTAGTTCATTTTGATCTTGGGAGTAAATCTGAATGAGTTGCATGATACACTTTGGATCAGGACTTGACACGGTTGTGAAGATTTGTCACAAAAATGGATCAGCCTTCACTTTAGTCTTCGGCATGCATGATGAAATTATATTTATGTTGCATATAGAGCAGTGCAATTTTGAGTGGGGACTTTCTTATAAAAAGATAGAAACCCATGTTCACAAATTTTATACCTTGGTGACTCCCTCTAGAGTCAACAAATCTGATTTCAGGGACTGACTTCATGACAAAAAGGACATTGAGGAATTCCCTTAGACTGTCATCACAACACATTGATTGTGTCCTATTTCAATCTGCATTGAATTTCATTATATTTTTATTAGTACTAGTGTTAAGTATAGATATAAAAACCAGCTTTGTTCCTGAAGATTTCTGTTTAGTAATGCACAGTATTTTAAGAAAAAATCACTACAGAAATCATTATTCATATTAGACTGGTTGTAACATGGCTAAATGATGGTTGCCCAAGTATAATTATTGAGGACTCGTCAATAACAAGGGTTTTCCTAATAAAGTCTCTCAGGGATCAGCTGCCGGGTGATAGTCCTCAATATTTCCATGTCAGCTCTGAGGGAAAATACGGGAAGATTATGGCTATGCAGGGAGCCCAAAGATCAATCAGCAGTGAAAAGGAATGGTCGTTTACACAGCGGGGACCTTTACTCCTTCAGATGGTGGAACATGAGCAAGGAGAAAAGGGTTACGTATAAACTGTGAATGTTTTTGCTGGCTCTGGGTATGTAGGTATCCTTTTGCAGCAACAGCTTGTCTGTCTGGTTTGAGCTCTGCCAAGCAGAAGACAGGGAGAAGCATTGGCTTCTCGCTGTGGTCAGCCTGAAGGAGTGGTGTAGAGAAAAGGGGATAAGGTGGAAGCTTTGAGAGTGGCCCTGGGTACACACAGAAGGGATAGGCTGAACGAAAAAGGCTGCTGCTGAAGATGTGAACCACTGCTGCCTTTTTTTCTTCTTTACTATCACTCCCTTCTCAGCCTCAAGGCCTGATATTTCTGAGGTCTAAAATCAGTAACATTTTTCCTTGTCAGTGTACTCAAATCTCAAAGAATGATGTTTGGATGAAGGCAACAGAGATTGTTTCTGGTTTATAGTAAGAAATCAAGAAGTCTCATAAACAGGGCAGAACTATCAGTAATAACAGGATGGCAAAACAGCAAAACTCAAGTGCACTTTGAAAGAATAATAAACCTTTCACATGTTTAGCTTGTAATATTATAGTATATTGTGGTTATATCATAATGATTTAAAATGTTAGAAATACTTGTAATTATACGAAGTTGTACTAATGAATATGTATTCTTTCTAAAAGTAAAAAAAAACCAAAAACAAACCCCAAAACCCCAAACCAAACCAAAAACTTGCAATATTTTTAAGATTGAGTTATAGCACTTTTACCCAAATTTTGTAAGATATTTTGGGAAAAAAAAATGAAGTTGACTTTTACTGATGCAAAGAATGAAGTGCTACAATAGTTTTCCAGAAAAAAGAAACCTGTAAACAAATAGAAATTCAAATTTGAAAGAAACAACTAATAGTCTAAGGCAGTAATGAAAGCAGATAGAGTACAATTTTTTGTTTGTTGTTGTTAATCAGAAAAGATCTCTACTTCACACAAAGTAATTTGGAATCAGGGAGTAGGGCTCTGAGGAGCAATTGAAGGTAAGTATGCTTCACTAACAGTAATTAACAGCACGCGAGCTGTAGTACGCTGCTGCAGTGAAACAGGATTAAGCAGGATGAAGGAACTCATTATATTACTTTGAGAAAGCTTCCACTTTCTTTTAATGCTGATGTAAATCTGCAGTAGCTTCAATTGCTTTAATATAGTCGCTCATGTTAGACAATAGTAGAGAACAAAATTTAGGCCATTGTCCTTTATCAGAATTCACATCTCATGGAGGTTAATCCGAACGTTCATTTTCAAAACTACTAATATTGAAATAAGCAGTAACTGCCTGCATATAAGAAGGTTTTTTGCATGTGATTATTCCATATCATTTTTTCCAACGCATAAATGAAAGCTACAATCCAGAGAAAGAAGGCTTCTTCTAGTCACTTATTTACATTTGTTATTAGCTGTCTCCCAATGCTAGACAACTATTTATTTCTGAGAAAAGGCAATGTCCATATCCAACGGAAATATGTTTGCTAACAGACCACACGGAACAGGATAAAGATTCAATTATGTCATTTTGAAACTCCAAGAGGATCAGCTAAGCTGTAATTTGTCGTGTTATTCTGGTTTTGAATACTTCATGGTAAACTGTCTGATTATATAAATTCATGTTGAGTCTCATGTTAAAGGCATTTTTGCTTTTCAGTAATACAGGACAGAAAAAGATTTTCTCTGTAGAAATTGGAGGGGTGGGAGTTTTTCTATGGAACCAATCCTGCTTTGCAAAAAACCACCAGTATACAAACACTGCAGGTGACTCTACTGTGAACGAGTTTTGTTTGCCAAAAGACTAAAGTATTTCCATCTGTCTTTGGCCATTCAGAAATTATCCTAGGAATTTTTTTTTATAGGAAATTGAAATGGAAATGATAGAACTGTTTGCTAAGGAATATATAACCTATAATTGATTTTACTCCCCTTAGTCTGAATAATACTTTCCTTTATCTAAAATGCATGAGCCCATTTACATCTGTGGTTCATTTTGGCACAAAACTACATTAAAGCTTCTCTCTGAAAAGGAGTTTATCTCTGCCCACATTGTTTACTGTCTTCTCATCCTTCTTCAAATATTAAATCAGTACCACAATCAAGTTCAAACTATTAACCTATAGATTTTAGTATTCTTGATGGATTGTTAGGTCATCCCGCTCAAAAGTGGCACACAAAACCAAAACCCAAATAGACATTGTAAGTAAATTTGTTGCAATATATTTATGCAAATATGCTGGTAGAAAATGTGCTCAGTTATCAAATTTCAGTAGGCTTTTTGAGTCTGTAATCATGGCTGACATGTAAAGTCAAAGAAAGCTTTAAAGAAGACTACCATATATATTATATATACTGGTTTTCTGGAATTATTGTAACATTGTTGGAATAATTCCTGACAAATTTTTAAAGTTTCATATTTGGCACTTGAAAGTCTTGACTTCACTACAATGCAGAACTGATTTTTTACAAAAGGAAATCTCCCAGTGATTTTGTGTACTCGCTTTCAGTCCCCAGCCTGCACCCTACCCAAAAAAGAAGATGCATGAAGGTCATTTGCAGAAAGAGGACTGATCTTTCTGCGTGTCCTATACGCTTACTCTATCTTCCTGCCTTTGCAGACTCTGCTTCATACATATTGTTTGCATACATATTCAGAAGATGACTTGGGTTACACTTTCAAAACAATGAAAAATTAATACAATTAAATGGGGGGAACAACAACCCAGAAAAAAAAGAAACAAAACACCAAACCGAAACCCAAACACATCAACCCTGTCCTGAATTTTTTAATACAACATTTTAGTGTCTTGACTGCATGGCTCAGTTCAGAGCTCTGAACGCATAAAGACTGTCAGAGAGCAGTGGGTCCAACACAGATGAGAGCTGCATCTACAGTGTGCATGGACCTTGCAGAAAAGGCAAGTTGTTCATGTTGGTGCTGACGAAGACCAGGAATATCTGCTATTTGCAGGGAACAGAGCTCAAACTGAAGTGAGAGCAGAAAACATTTCAGAATAAATTCATAGTAAAAAATCACAAGGACCAGCTTTCCTTTTACATAAAGAAATGCAGTGAAAGCATTGCACTGTCATTTGCAGTGCATAATTTGGAGATGGTTCAAAGTTTCAAAAAAATATTTAAAAACTGCAAAAAATGCTTCTAAGAGTGAGAGAGAGACTTTAAGTCCTCAGTCTCTTTAACCTATCAAAGAGAAGACTGAGAGGAGAAATGACCACACAGTATAATTAATTCCATGAGGGAAAAATACTAATACGGCTATTAAGTAGCTTTTCAAACCAGCAATGAAAAGTGCAACAAGAAATAAAGGCTGAAAACTAAAGCCTGACATATTCACATTATTAAACAGGCAGAATATTTTAATGGGGAGGGTAGTTTACCTCTGAAACATGGTAATAGAGGAAGTAGCAGATTATCCATCTCTCATGGTCTTCAAATTAACTATCCTGCACTAAAACACGAAGGAACTACGGCTTCTTAATGAAGCAATTATAAAGAAAATGTTAACCGGTACAAAACAGGCTTCTTCTTGTAATCTCACTCTGGGAAATGACCGGACTATTTCAGGTGAAAATCAAACACGCACAAACACAGAATCAGCTTGAAGCAGGCTCCTTAAAGGGGAAATTTTGCAAGGCTGTAGACAAATTAAATTAAGTCTTAATTATAAGCAGTAGTACTATCTCATTCTTTTCAAACAACCATTGGGTTTTTCTGATCTTCTGTACAGAAGGTCAGGCAGAAACAATTTCCACAAGTCAGAGTACTAAGAAAATGTATTGACAGCATCTAGTCATTGTTAAAGCAATCACTTTCAAATATACAAAAATTACTGCAACCTCCTAGCCATATTCATACATATTTCTAATAGTCTTCATTACAATTTAAAATAAAAAAAAAATATTTTAGATTCAGAAAAAAATAGTTTATTCTTCATGAGGACACTAACCTTTTCAAAATGCAATGTAATATTAAGACAATTATCTAGTGTATTGCCTAAACCAGAAGCAATCTGAAATAATATAAAGCAATTACAGGGATAGAGTAGGTGTTTTTAAACAGTGAAAATACATCAGGTTTTGAGAGCTTCCAAGTTTTTTAAAACCTTCTTTTTCAAATTTTTTCATCAGTGTCGTACCAGGGGTAAAGTGCACTGTAACCTTCAACTATATAATACAGAGATAGCTCTGTACCAAAGCCAGACGTACCCACGTGCATATAGTAATGAGCACTCATACACATGGATCGGATGCAAGTAACAGTTTGGCTTCATGTTTGCAAATTACATTTTTCTCCCCCTCCCCTAAAATTCAACTGTTGTAATGTAAGCCTTATTAGATTTTCTACTTATTATTAACCTGGAGGCCCTCCAGCCTCCTCCCTACTCTCTTTCTTATTCATTTTTATACTTCTGACCCAATGCAATCTGCCTGCAGGGGCAAATACAGTTATCTCCTTCTAAATTAAAATTGTAACTCATTTGGTACAGTTTACACAAGGCCTCAGCTTTGACACATGCAATTACTATGAACATAGGACTAACATGATTGCTGAGAGCCACCAGAAATAGAGTTTAATCAGAAAACATGGAGTTGTTCCAACAGATTTATAATTTCACCACTTGCTATTCTTTTATGTTCCTGAGTGTTCGGATAATTAGATACACCGTTTTTTTGCTTCCCAAGAGGCCAGGGAAAGCAAACTTCTATTTTTACATTAACAAGATGAAATTATAATACAAACAATCCATAACTTTTTTGTTGAAATGACAAATTCATACAACATTAATTTTAGTACTTACAAAATGTTACAAATAATTTGTTCTGTAGTATCGGTCTGTATCTCATAATGTAGACTTACATGAATTAATTACCTACTCAGATGGATCGCCCAGTCTGCCAGCTTTTACTCACATAAGAACCCCTAGGTAGCTCACCTCGCCTATCTTAAAAGGCAGATTTTTAAAATACGTCTTTAAAACAGTAAGGTTCACGTTTTGTGCCACTGTTAGGGAATGATCCTCCGGTGTAGTGGATCAGACTGTAGATCTGAAAAAAAATGGAGATGTTACAGAGCCAGATTCATAGCCCTGCCTGATCGCTGTGCCTCAAGCTCATCTCTGAAAAAGGAATTTTAGAAGTATTTGATCAAGTTCAGTGAAACATAGAGTTGAAGCAACAAAGAGGCATCACTCACTGTAATTAGAAAGGAAGATGCAGACCTCAACTATATGCTGCCTTGCATGATGGCTTTACATTCTTCTGAGGATAGGGGTGTTCATGACTTGATTGCTTTTACAAATAAAAGCATCGGAAGAGTAAATATAAATGAATAGACATGTGCAACATGGCAGCGGTTTGCAGGTTTTTTACGGAGGTCTGAATGCATTCATTTTACTTGTACTTTAATATCAAGTTTCCCAGGCTGATGGATGGAGCTCTGGGAGGACGGCGGGTCAAATAAGGAGTAAGGTTACAGAAAAGGGTTACAGAAAATACTTTGGGTAAAGAAAATGCATGGCTGATGATGTGTTCTGTAGTACAAATGTGATCCTGGAGCTCTGGCTGCTTTTTCAAGAGGCCACCTGCTTTCTATTTCTCCTTTTATGTTAGCCATTAATTTTCCTGCCACAGGCACAATTCATACTTACAAGGTTGGAGGCTCAGACAGGAGCAGCTGCTGTTTCAAATGGCACTACTCCATTCCCAAGACAGCCAACTCAGCTGCAACAGTATCAGTGACCTGGATACACCAAATTCACCAAAAGATAGACTTTCCCATCCTTAAAGTACTCTTTTCTACTGAGTACATAACAGCAAGGCAAATCCATCAGGCTGGAAGGAAACAAATTGCAAGTATGACAAAGTTAGGGGAAGAAAGAGTCTGGAAAAGCAACAAAGTGACGCAAAAGAGGAAAAAAAAAAAAAAAAAGAAAAGGATTACGGAAATATTAGCTGAGGTTGCCAATCCATCTCAAGCAAATTGCTTGGTCTAGAGGCTTTTCTGTGTTAGTAAAACCCTAACTTAGGTAATAGTTACCAAATTTAACTTAGTTAACTTAGTTTAACAAATTTAATTTAATTCTATAAATACTATAGTTACCAAATTTATAAAAAGACGGCAAAATAGAGACATGTAGTACCATCATGTTTGTTTAAGTCTGGGATGGTTGAATCCAGCTCCAAAGGCAGATTTCTTTTATTTGGCTCCAGGAAATTGCCCTGAGCCACCGGGATATGCTGCCCTTCTGGCAGCCTGCGCACCCCTAGCCCTTCCTCCAGGACCCCATACTCCGTGGGGTCTCCAGTAGGAAGGCGAAGCACCTGCAGAGCCATCTCAGGTCTTAGAGAGTTTCTGAGCTGAGGCATGGTCCTGGGCAACCTATGTTTTTTTGGGGTGGGTTTTTTTTTTTTTTTCTTCTTCTCTTCCAAGCCCGTTTGGTTTCATCTCAGCCCATTCTGGGAAAATCCAGCCCAGGTATCCATGCACCACATTTCCAGAACTGGAAATGCAGGTAGTGCAGCTCAAAGCAGCCCGATGCTACTACAGGCGCAGTTCTTGAATTGGATCGATGCTGGTACAAGGATACAAGAAGGCAGGAGCCTGCAGCCAGGAGCAGGGTCAGGGAAGATGTGAGGGACAGGAAAGGATCACAGTGGCCCCGACCAACCTGCCTTATGTCACAGTGGAAACACCCCCTGAATCAGCTGAAATTTCATCATGCCCCAGTGCACCAGGGAGAGTTAGAGCTTGGGAGCAGCACTCCAGTAACATATGGGGACAGCAAGGGCTCACAGTGAGAGATTTTGCAATATCCTGCATGGAGAAGAGCCTGACTGTTCCCTGTCATGTCCCGTGCAAGCAGCAAAAGCCATCAAATTAATTTAGTAGCAGTCACGTTCAGAACAAACAAAAGGAAGCGGCTCACCACACGGCAGTCAGGAGAGCTGAGAAACTCCTCGCCCAAGAGGCTGCGGCTTCAAGAAGTCTGGTGGGGCTCAAATGGAGGCGGCAGGAGCACTTAAAAGATCCCGAGTGTTGTAAAAGAGACCACAGCAGACTCAAGAAATATCCTCAACTGGGGAAGTTTTTAAAGGGAAGTATTTTATAGATTGGCTTTTATTGTTCCATCTGCTTTTGGACACTGTTGGAGACAGGATAATGGATTAGTTGGCCCACGATCTGTACCAGTCCAGCCACTCCTCTCCTCTTAAGATTGATAAATTCTACCCACTTCCAGTTAGCAGCAGCTGGGAGATTTCCAGAGCTGCAGCTAAACTGCTGTGTCCAACAGCCACATTAGGCCTATCTTCCAAAAATATGCCCAATCCCCTCTTTTTTAAAGTGTTTCTGGTCTCCACAACATCTTGCTACAATGAATTCTAAACATTGTTTATAAATTGTGTATAAAGGTACTTCATCTTTGTTACTTTAAATATGCCACTTGGCACCTTCATTGAAAGCACTCTACTTGCCACATTAAGAGAAAATAATAACAAAGTAGGGGATCTTTATCATGTTCTTTCTCATATGTTCATACAGCTCTTTTCTAGCCTGAAGCAGTTCATTTACTTATTTATATTTATTTATAACTCAGCACAAAATTATTCTCATAAAATGTTACAAAATACATATCTTAGGAGGTAGCTTTGAGAGCTTAATTTCACAATCTACTACAGATAAAGTACAGAAATTTAAAGTACGAACACCTATTTCTATAGATTATTTGCAATTCCTGTCATGGTCTTCTGTTGTGCTGATTTTTCATTGAATACAGATGCTACATTTGTACCAGACTCTTCTGCACCCCTCTGTCCTAGTTTACAGGCACATAAATTGAGCCTAAGGGAGTTGGTTAGGACACTGAGTACTGTAATATGGATGTGAAAACACCAAATGTTAAGTATAGCAGTAGGGAATCCACAGCACGTAAAAAGAAAGGAGTGTGTAAAGGGATATGCTGTATTTTTCCAATGGTCATGAAAATTGATAGCAACAGTGGTTAGATAGGAATGAGGATAGAATAAAAAAACTTTTCTAATTCAATTGGTTTGTGATGCTAGACTTAAACTATCCTCCTGTGTTTGTAAATAAAGATAAAAGCAAATGTATACCCTTCTAGCGTAAAGACAAAATCTCTGTTACCCTCAAGAATGAGTTTGAATTATTTGCTGGACCAGCATAGGTTTCCAC
Source organism: Burhinus bistriatus (assembly GCA_013397275.1). Lineage (NCBI taxonomy): Eukaryota > Metazoa > Chordata > Aves > Charadriiformes > Burhinidae > Burhinus > Burhinus bistriatus. The sequence continues at coordinate 85,862 of VYXH01001427.1, read as the reverse complement.
TAGATGGTGCTCACAGCTTTAGAAAAGCCGTAAACGGATTAACCTGCTGCAACGCAAGGGGAGAAACAAGTTGTTTCATGGGCTGGTGAACGAACAAACATAAAGTGGCTTTTTGCAGATCTCAATCTACCCTCCTAGATCCCCAGGCTGCAGTAATTTTGCTCTTTCCTCATGCTCCTAAGGACTCACAAGCGTAACATTTTCAATTTCCTTCTCCTTTTCCTACAACTTCTCCTCCCTGTAATCCTCAGTTCCTGCCCATGCCCCTGGCTACAAGCTGGCAGCGGGCCTTGGCCAAGCTGCATGAGTGCCCATTGCCCTCGGCCGACGGGCACAAGCAGAGACTGCCCTTCCTGCCTCACGCTGTTCGTCAGCTGCAGAATTTCACAAAGCCTGTTAGACGCCTCTAAAACGCCTTCTGCAAAACAGGCTTATGCAGAAACACCATCTCTCAGAAAGCCACTTTAGGGAAAAATACATACATGCATATAGTGTGCAGCTTCTTTATCTAGTCATTTTTATTTTTACTGCTGTTCTTTTTACCTCCTCCACTATTGCCGTAAGGGTTACCATCTTCTTCATTTTTGACAGGTAAACACACAAAAAAATCCCTAAATAATCCTCCACACAGACACTCATTTTTGCTATTTCATTGGCAGATATTGTAGTGCAGATTGAACCCCCAAAAAGGCAGTAATTTCTCTGACTTCTTGGGTAATGCATGCTGATACCTTCCCCTGTACTCTTCCATCTGAGTAGCACAGTAGCTTTTTCATCAGTCCAGCTGGTACCAGCAACATATGTAAGAAGGATGTTGAAATAATGGAGACTTTTCAGAGATGAGCTGCAAAAATGATTGAAGATAGGAAAAAGTATCTCCCAGTGAGAGATTCAAAGAGTTCAAGTCTATGCACTTTTAAAGCACTTAACTACCGTCAAGTCCCAAGATGGGGAAAGAAAGGTAAGAAAGTACAGAACAAAAAGTTATAGACATAGTTAAGTCCAACACATTATCGGTGTGCAGCAGAGTCGGGTTCACGTGTAGAGGACCTAGTAGAGGAAAGGGCAGGTGGTAGTAGTGATCAGAATGGTCCCCACGTCCTCGCAAGCCCATGTCCCCGCAAGCCCATGTCCCTCACAGCAGCAGTCAGGCTGTGTTCTCCTGTCCCACAGAACAGAAAAGGTGTTGAAGCTACAGTTGCCACAGTGCGTTTCTGGTTGCAGAGATGTCAGCCAAACTCCTTTCACTGCAGCAAACAGTGGGGGGTCTTATGATGAGCCTTTCTTCACCAGGGATTTGAAATGGTGTTGGTCTCTGTTCCACAGCAGAAGCCCTTGGGCTCACTCCACTACCTCCAATGCTATCAGGCTCTCTGACATGTCCTTTTCCACCAGACAATTGCCTAGTAGATTGACTTACCCTGGTCCAAGAAGCCTGTGATGAAAACACGGCACAAGCTTATTGTGCTTTCCTGAATTCGAAGGCCCCCTCAAGGGCCAGGCAGCCTCCCCCATGACTACTAGGTCAAAGTAAATAGGTTCACAGCCTCTTCAGTGACTGCTGCCAGCCAAGCGGAATTGCTAGTTACTTGAAATCCATCAAAGGACAGATATACACGGCTGCTACACTGTCTGGCATCTCCTCCTTTCAGGAGTTTCCATATGCAGATGTAGAATTCATCTCCTTCGTTCATTGCTGCAGAATGACCCTGCCCCAACTTAAATGGTAGTGGGTGAAAACTGTTGTGATTTAACTATCTGTCTGGGCTACTTAAATGTAAGCGCCCTGCCTGGAAATCACACAGGAATAAGGAGATACACCAAGAAACACCAAGAATTTTGAAAGTTACTGAACTTGGTGCAACAAAAATCAAATTCTATCCATCGACAGATTTGTGTGTATGAAAAAATTCAGCCTCCAAAGAAAAAAGCTTGAAACCAAAAGCTACATACTCCATGACTAAGGATAAATAGTGGCAGAATATAAACACTGGCTAAAAAAATATACCAATAAACCAAATGCCTATTGTACAATTTGTCAGTGCATCTTTACTGCAAAATACAATGAAATTGATCCTCTTAGGGTTCTTTTCTATGAGGAAAGAGGACTAAGCAGCAGTCCTGAGTGAAGAAGAGCAACATACCAGTGTAACAGAGGTTTAGAGGCGTTCACAGAAGAACACAAGACATTGTGGGTTAATTGACCTGTATCTTTTGCAGAGGGATATAAAACTACAGTTTTAATATGTGGTCTGTGGCAACAAATTACCTGCATGTAACCAGTTCCTACATGGTAAACATCATGAGATGAAGAACTGAAAGTATGGCGTATGCATCTGTTGCAAAGCTTCTGCTGAACTGGGAGGCTACCAAGCTATATTTCTTGCAAGTCAGAGAATAAGCTGATGACTAGAAATTTGACATTCATCACAAGGGAGAGGCCAAGCTAAGAGGGTGTTCCTTGCACGCTGTGGATTCTGACATGCTTCATTTTTGGAAAAGCAGTATAGAAGATTCTCTTCATCATGTCAGACATCAGAAGGCAGCGAGTTGATGGCACAAAAGAGGCAAAGGTACAGGAATAAAGTTATTCCGTACTTTCTGGAGAATCGCAAAGAGCAGTTGAAAAGGATGAGAAAAAAAATTCTTTACACCATAGCAGCAGTTCATCTGGGAAAAAAAGCTGTCTTCTGAGAAACCTCCTTTTAAGTAATTGTCATTCCCTGACTTCACAAACACTTCATGTGACAACAACAGCCTCACTAATGCTACAGATACGGAACTTGAGATTTTTAGGGCAGTTGAGCCCTGAAATATATTTCAACTGGGCTACGTGCCACACTTTGCTTTTTCTCCCTGATGCTGTCTGCGACCATTGCCCAAGTCCCTGGTTGCTGGTAGATCTCCTGCACAGTTCATTAGTTTAACTTCCCAGCTAAAGAGGTAGAAGTCCACCACTCTGGAGCAATGGCCATTCGCGCAGAACACCACATGACCACTAAGTTGATCTCTATAACTTCCGCCCCAAATCCCAGACAATAACTTTGGCATTAATTTCTATTTCTATTAAGAAAGACATCAAACCTTTACTAAAAAGGTCTAGTGGGAGAGAGGTAAACATCTGAAAAGAAGACTTCGAATGTTTAATTATTTTCTTTTCACTAGCCCTTCCCCAAACTTCTTCTCCAATTTGAATCTGGATGCTTTTAGCTTCTGTTTGCAGTCATTGAATCTTGTTATTATATTGTTTTCTGCAGGGTTAGAGTCATCTGCCACAAGAAATCTCCTTAAGTGCATGTAATTATGAATCGTACAGAGAACAACAGACTGCAAACTTCTCACCAGCTGTTTTTTTCCAGACCATGGAATATTCTTTTGTATTCTGGCTGAAACTTCACTTAAAGGCTAGTGTCATTTCTGAAGGGAGGATGTGATACTCTGGTAGCAATCTCACTCATGCCACAAGCAAAGGACTGACGGGACAGACACGTGCTCAATCCAAACAGGAGAGCCATGTAATTGCATGCTTATGACAGGAGCGAGAGCCTGAACGTTGTGCTGGGAGCATCAGCTAATTCTAGGCTGATGATCCCCTTGCCCTCTTAAAAAATTCATCATCTCTGAATATCGTTTCCCTTCTCTCTGGCTCAATGTGATGTGAGCCAGAGAACTACAGCACATGAATTACAGGACACAGATAGGGCTGTTCCACTGTGGGGCTACAACCACCATGCAGGCATGCAACTACCGCTGCTTCCCGGGTGCAGCATGTGAGTAGCTCTGTATGGCTAACAACGCTCAAGGACAATAATCTCCCCCTCTCCCTTAGCAAATCCTCTGCTGGCTGGCCTGTGATTACCGCTGGCTGTGGGTGGAGTCGTGTGAAGTCAGGCAGATGAGCTTAAACCTCATCTAAGACATTTTGTTTAACAGAGGCTGTTCAGTGGACTGTCAGTATGACTAGCCTTCTCTGCCACTGAGTAAATTTTCTAAGATCTATCCATCCTTGTCAAAGTTTTGGGAGAACAGTCTGAGCTAGCCAGCAGTAGCACACTATGAATGAAGCAAGAGTCACTAGCAGGGAGATCCTGCGAACTAATAATTGGATACCTAGTACCATCTTTTTCCACCTTACACAACTGACCTAAAAATATCAATTACCTTTTGGAAAGAGCCAATGTGAAATTGTTAAAATCCGAGTACAAGATTAGTATAGAACAGGGCTATGCAATTTATAACTGAATGATTTCAATTGATTATGACTACTTCACAGGGTTATAAACTTTCACATTAAACTAATGCATTCAGTTTTGCCATCCTTATTGTTTGTCATCATGGCTCACTATTGTAAAATATTTCCATCGAAATGTTACTAACACAAAATGTTGTATTCGAAGAACTGTCTTTTTATTGGCAAGATGATCTTGAATTTAAGAAAAGCTGTAGAAAATGTAGGTACAATCAGTCATATTAACTAACCACTCCATTCTCCAGTACCTAGAAATCATTCATAGCATGAAGAACAGCTAAGTGATACTCAGCTCATACAAGAGCCTATCTAAATTTAACTGCTGTATCATGTTAATGAGAGATAAAATGCCCTGCGTCCACAAACAGATGGTGTTAGCCCACATTAATAAACTCACTGGAGAACTTAATATGCTTAGATTTAGATGGGTTATTCCACTGGATGACGCAGTCGATGACGCATCCTGAAGCAATGTATCTGTATTTGGCAGTTCTTTATCGTCTTACTGTGCTCTACTGGCTATGCCGTCTGCTCTCCCTGCATCCTGTCCTGCCTCTGGGTTATCCTGACTGGCAGATACACAGGTGCAGCCCTTTGGGGTTCTTATTTGTGGAAGCCAAATGCAATCGGAATAAACCCCTTACTGTTGCACAGCCATGTTTTGTATTTTTACACATCCCCTGGATTTTACTGACCCCGGGGAAGACCTGTACATCCATCTGTATTTGGAGAGCAGTCAGTGTATCCCTGCTCACCCCACCAACACACACACACACTCACACATACACACTCTCTCTCTCTCTCGCTTACTTTACCTCCTTCTTCCCCCAACAGAGCGGGGAGGGGTGTACAGGTATGAAAGATACAGCTGCCTGTTTCTGCCTTGCCCTGTCTCATTTGAGGGCTGCAGCTGCCAGGGAGCTGGCATGGGCAGGGAGATGAGCTGGGCATAAAGCCACTGGCACCACTGTGAGTCCCATATGGTCTCTTTTTCACTACAGGCTGTGATTTTGCCTCGCTATAATCTGCCTCCCAAGGCAACAGATTGAATCTGGACATTCTTGCTCAGGGATCTTTTGGCAGCTCGTCCTATTTGCACTTCCAAAAGCATAAAATGTTTGTATGTTATGTTTTGCATATTTAACCAGTATTACTATCTTATAGTAAATAAATACTTAAAACGTATTAAATAGTAGACTTTACTACTTCAGAAAAATTAAATGAAGCATTTCATGTGATTGGAAAGTGGTATCAGGTGTGATGGGATCATGGTATTAATTTCACAAAGGCTGTTTCTGATGAATTCATTTATAGGAATTTGACGCACCTTATCAGCAATCTCCATGATTATTTTGTTATATGAATAATGCACAAAGCTTCCTAAAATAAATCTTTGGGATACCGCTTTACTCATCTTCTGAATAAGGTTAACTTACCGCTCTTCAAATAAGTGTTGCCTAATACAAAACCTTTGTAAATATGTGCAGTAACTTAGAAGTGAGAAATGGTAGGAAGCATGTGGAAGAGAACATGTGCAAACTGAAAGTTCAAATGTGTTGGAATTCAAAAGGTATTTTCATAAGATATTGGAATATTTGCACAAAGATACAAGTGTGAAATATGCAGAAAGCTTAAGATGTTCTTATCAACTTTATGTAACGTGATCTGGAAGATGGAAAAAGTTGACACAGTAGTTAGTATTCCAACTTGCAGAAATTACTATGACAGTCATATGGACCTTTAGCTGCCGTATACCTGGGCGCGAGCTTTAAATATGGGCAGAGAAAAATTGCTTCTTTTGAGCCTAAGTACATCTGTAGAATTTGATGAACGTGCATACTGGCAAACCACAGATGTACCTGAAAAGTCACAGAAAAGAATTCAAGGATTTAATTCCCTGTCTTCCAAGATTACCTTATGTCAGTGAGAGACTGTTTCATTTCCTTAGGATTGCTCTTTCCTGTTAGGACTACAAACATCAAGTGTTTTTAGCTAAGACATTCAGAGAAAGAAGAGAAAGGTGGTGTATGAAGATGAAAAAGAAATCAACACAGATACAGAGGGCTACAAGTACAGTAAACCACTGAAAACATTTGCTACTTTAATTTGTACCTAGTCCTCTTTATCTGTGGTCTATTTTCATCTTCGTCCATCTTGTATGTGTGGCCACTTACAAGGACATGGTTTTTCAATTAAGAACTGAGAGAAGTTTAGTCTAGACCTGAACCATCTCTAGGAAACAATACATTTAAAGGTCCATGAGATATCACCAGAACCACTATGGCCTCTTCCTTTTGGGTTTCAGTCTAAGAAGAATACAGGAGAAATAAAACACACAAGACGAATTGGGATATTCTTGATCAACGTGAAGCAGATCTCAGATCCCAGAGCAATTGGTTCCACAGTCTTGGATCAGCCTTTGAAGGAGTCGAGCAAGGCTCCAGCTGCCCAAAATTTCTTTTCATCAACTGGGGAAGGATGGAATCAGCACACGCTGCTCCTTAAGTTCACTCACCCCCATAATGCTGAGCATTTCCAGTGGTGTGCAGGGACGGGGTTTGTGCAACGAGTGTGGACTGCTCAGCACCTGGCAAAGCCTCAGTGACAGCTAACGTGTGTGCCTTCTCCTACTCCAGTACTGAGAGGCTGCCATCAGATGGGAGCTGATGAGTTAGTTCACAATTGCTGAAGCCAAGGTTATGTGTGAATTATAACACTGGGAATCCTGAGGTGAAAAGTACAACTTAAGTGAACAACTATTTCTTGAAACCCCTGAATTATGTTTCCTAATAATTCCTGAATGAGGGATGTCTCATTCCTTTTTTTTTTTTTTTGGTCACAAGGGCCTCTTACTTCTTCAGGCTGACACATCCAAGATAATACAGTACTATCAAAACAAGAAACTGCTGTTCTTCCCACAGACCTGCCACGAAATCCAGCCATTCCTTTCCTGATTCAAGAAAGTCAGATGGATTCTGCGTTTCCTCACAAATCAGAAGAAAAACATGAGCACATTTGCATTGCAAAATCTGTACTACTAATAGCAATTTAACATGAACTTATTTGATTTTTCTCTTCGCAGAATACATTTTTGTTTAAATATTTTTAAAACCTTTTCTGGTTTGAGCACTGAATAGATTTGCAATGGAAATCATGAGGGAAAAAATAAGAAAGAAAGAAAAAAAAAACCAAACCAGAAAAAAACCCTTACAGAACATGTGAAATGAATTGTAGAAGAGTTGTTTTAAGGGTGGAGGTGCACCTGAATTGTGCTTGAATAGGTATCAGCTGATTCTACCAAATGGCCATCAAGGTCAAGGACCATCATAAAAATCAAAGCAAGGACTTTTCCTAGGCAAGAAAACCTTTTTTTTTTTTAAAGAGAGTTCAGTGCTGTGGTCAACATATTTGCTTTTTATGAACATTTATTTGATTTATTTTAGAGAAAACCACTTCAGTTTAGCTGTTAAATAGTGAATACTCCTTCTCCTACTTCAAGGCTCACAGAAGCATATTTCATAATTAATATTTGTATGCTTTTTATACATGAGTCCTCTTACTTGTTCAACTCCCTATAAATCATATAAATGAATGACAGAAAGGACCAATTAGAGCTTTTGCAGACTAGGGTAGAATGGCACTTATATGTTTGTGCAGTCTCATTTTAATGGTTCCAGGTTCCACAGTTTCCCTGAGGAGATTATTTGAGAGCTTACGGCAATTTATTCTTGTGATAGTCAGCTTCAACATTTCCTTTTCCAATTGTATCATAATACACTTACATCCAACATAATGTATTACACATTTTCTCCTCTTGTGAAGCAAGGTAGATTCCATAAATCCTGCAATAAATTCGTCACCTCTTCTTATGTCCTTATAAGTCCTTATTAGATGCACTATGTAACATATGCCAGACTTGATGACAACATCGTAGCTACAGCTCTTTCATGATTTGCACAAAAAAGTAGCAATCTAACCCCAATACGATTGTTGTACTTTATTCAATTTCCAAATTAATTCACAAAAAAGAAAAATTATACTTGTTGTTAAATAATTATATTGTGGTATATATTATAAGTATAAAATACTGCCCTTTTTTATGCACGCTTGCAGAGTCTTACCCCCATCTTCTCAGGGTCGTAAAATAACATTCCAGGAGCAAGCCTCATCATGTGTCTCCAAAAGGATCCAAATAAACTTCCCAGTTCACTACACTGAAAGGAGTAGCTTCATATTAGCGTGCCTTATTCTGTCCTGCCATGTGAGCAGCCCCTTCACCCCCCCTGTTTATCGTATGCCAAACTTGTTTGCTTGCAGACTCCCAGCCTGCCTTTCCCATTCAAGCCCTGCCATGGGATTGCCCCTATTCCAGCGCTCATGCTCAGCTCCTTCACCCGGTGAATGTTCTTTCACAAGAAACAAGGCTTAGCTCCATCTTTTTCCAATTCCAGATTAAAGGGACTACAGAGATGGGGAAACACATTCCTGCAAATTTAAGAAAGCTAGGTTGGAAATTTTAACTTGTTCATCTTAAGTTATACTGATCACAGCAGAATTTTAAAGAAAACAAATGAGAACCAAAACCCAGGGAAGTACCTGTTAATCTCCTGATAGTTCGTGTATGTTCATATAGACTCTAAAACAACTCAGAAGATGGCCACCGAATTACAGCTCATGGAACATTATTCCTTCCTGACAAATGAGTTCTATAAAACTACGAAGTCTCCTGGAAACTCTTTCACGTAGTACAGATGTGGTAATTAGAAAATAATAGACGAAAACCATGAAAGCAGAATTAATAAGTTAGAATACTGCTTGTGCAACCAGTAATACAGAACAGGTGCTCTAATAGGGAAGGTTTAAGTGCTAAAGGAAAAGGTGGATGCCTACAACTCCACTAGATTCTACAATTATGGAAGATGCTACAAATACCAAAAACTCTGATGTGACTAATAGTAATATTAGATCATTTCTGGAAGCTGGCTTTAGAAAACTAATAAAACACCACTAGAGAACTAAAGAAGCCTGCTTGCAACTCACAGCTGAACCTGTTCCAATACCCTCATGAGTGCATGCACTGGAGCCCTTCCATGGGCTGGTGGCTAGGTAGCCAGCGGCCACCACCTCCTGCCCGCTGACCTGGCAGGATGGCTTCTGCTGGCTGGCAAGCCGGGCAGATCCCCGTGGGGAGCTGCAACCAACCCTTCCCTGGCCGCGTGGTGTGCGAGTCCTGTTAGAGGGAGTCTCTGCTTCATTCTTCAAGAAATCCGTCGTTTATTATCGAAATAAGCCCTGTATGGCTGAACTAATCACTGGCTTGAAGTCACTGGAGAGGGAACAAAGGAGAGGGCAGCCAAATCGTTTGGAATGCGGCTAAAATACTTCTGAGAGTTTAAGGTTAAAAGGCATCAGTGGATCACATACTCTGACAATGGGCCACTAAGTCTTATCACTAGTCCTAAACTGCACTATGGAGCTTGTTTATGATTAAAAGCGTTACATTTGCATTAGGTTTTCCCAGCTCCCAACCACTGATTCTTCTTATATGTTTTTATCTACCAATTTAAAAAGCTTTAGCATGCAGTACATTTTCCTTGTGGAGGTATTTGAACACTGCAGTAAAGCCAACTCTTGCAGATCTTTTTGACAAACGGAATTGATGTAGCTTTTTAAAAGTATTGTTGCAAGGGACTTCCTCCAGTCCTGTAATGTTTTGGCAGGTCTTTTCTGCACCACCTGGTCTTTAATGTCAGAGCTGCACACCTTGCTCTAGTATCAGTCTCATTAATAGACACAGTAATTGATTTCCCATACGCTAATCCTGTTAGTACATCCAGCAGTCACACGGGTCACATTGCACTGGGACCTCATCTGTAATAGTTTGCTTGAAATTGTTTTTAGGCAATCCTTCCCGAGACACAAGCTCTCGTTCCAGAGGCATGGCTTGTCTTCTTGGAAAACAGATATGCATTTGGCTGTACAAGCCTGTTCAAAAGTGTTAATTTTACGAAGCAGTCCAGATGACACTGCAGTTGCTCTCACAGTAGTTTACCGGGTTACCATTTAGCACATCCACGGATTTTATTAACGGTGAGTTTATTTGGGATCTGTGGTAAAAAGCTTGAAAGACACTGAGCCTGCAGAACCGTGCAAACCTCAATATACTGAAGATGAACCCCTGAATTTTTTTCTGGCCTTTCAAAAGTCAGGAAGTATTTAGCTGTTTAACACGTTAACTGTTTAATAGCACTAGCCACCAGAAGTATACACGGTATGAACCACAGGACTCAGAGACCATTTTGCAGTTCTATGCCTAGCGATGGGGAACTGTCGAGCCATGATGCTTTTGCAGCTACTTTTCTCCATTTACCTTTAAATCTCACCGAATAAGGCTACCAGAACCGTTTTATAAGACCCGTGAGGCCACTGACACTAAGGATATCAACCCTTGCCAAACTCCCCCCCTTCCCCTACCACCCACCCACCTACCCGACGCGGAAACCGGCTCCCAGCCGAGCCGCTGTGGCCGGCGCGCAGGGCGCATGCGCGGGCCCCCAAGGAGGGCGGGGGCCGGCGTCTAGTGGCGAGCGAGCCCGTCTGGCGGTTGCCGGTGCCCGCCCGTCCGCGCCGCCGTTACTCGGGGACTAGCGGTCGCCGCGCCAGCGTCCGTCCCCTC
>VYXH01001427.1:58424-74119 GCA_013397275.1 Burhinus bistriatus | reverse complement strand
CCCTGTGCCACTGCCTCTCTCTCCTCACAGGGTGAGCAGTAGGTGGTTGGATATTCAGAGTGCATGGCCCCTTGTCTCAGGCTTTCGGTAGGATCTGGGTCACTTGCTGGGTGAAGAAATACCATCCAGAAATACCATCATCACTATAATATTTCACTTCCTTAAAGGTGGTGTTTTGGGGCGCTAACAGCCCTATCAACGTGGAAATTAAGATCCACTAATAAGCTTCGTGGATCAAGGTGGTTTAGGTCGAGCTTTAATTTACATTCTGAGCAAAGTTCATCGTTGCATTGCATTGTTGCTGTCCAGATACTTAACACAAGACATGTATGGTTTGGTTTACAAAACATTGGAATGTGCTTCATATTAAGTATCTGGCAGCCAAGGAATTCATAGTAGACTCCAGCAGAAAAGGTTTTTACTCTTTTTAATCAAGTTTCCCAGAATGATACAGTTAAATGCTTAATTCAGTGTTACTGATAAATTGTTTGAATGGGAAAAGGGAGAAAAGGTTTATGTCATTTGCATCATGCAGTTTATACCTAAAGCTTCCTCAATAAATCACGTAGTTGTAGTGCTTTCTTTTCCTGGTAACCCTAATGCTTTCCTTAAGTCATGTTTTCTATGTAATTAATGAGGTAGAAGTCTTTTAGGGAGCAGAGAGAAGCAGAGATAGCATGTGTTCATATGGACTAAGATTGTATCTAATGATAACAATGACTGTTTTATTTTTGCAGTGTTAATGTATCTTTTTGATGTTGCTTTCTAGTCAGTTATTTATAAGGAATTTTAAAAATGCTGTTGGGAGGGCACAGTACCAGTTTGGCAGTTCTTGCAGTATTGAGTCTCACACAAGCTACTGGCATTGCTGATCTATTGTTAGTCTGAACAGACCTTTACCTGCTTCACCAGCAAAGTGGCTGGTCGTAGAACATAACCTGCCTTCTCTGTGGGCTGCCCTATACATCTATATGAGGCATGAGTTTTGCCACTGGATTTCAATGATTTGTTATTTTCGGTGAAAACTTTAAAATGTGTTTAAAGCTCTGTATTTTTTTTTTTTACAGTGCGGCTTGGTCTTGCTTTTTAAGTGAACAATCTTTTATTGATGTACAGCAGCACAGAGTTCTTTAACCCAGACTTTCTTGCAGTCTTATGTGAGGAAAAAGCACACAAGCTGACATACAGAACTGCGGTAGATTTTCTTCTTTGCCTTAATCGTGTTTCCTAACCTCTTTGCTCATTAAAAGAAAAGTTGTGCTTGAGATAGAGCCTGTTAAAGAACTGTAAAGCTGTGGAACTGTTCCTCTTATGAGAAATGCTGCTGTCCCAGAAAGGGAGACTTCTTGAATGGGGAGACTGCTTTACAGTGAATTACAGCAGTGTGCGTTCTCTTCCATACAGTCCTGGCCTGTTACTGAGGGTTCAGTATGAAGTATTACACTGAACTCACTTCCTCTTCAGCCGTAGGCGCATATCGTGTCACAGGTTTTTCTGTCTGCCCTATGAATCTAACAGGGGTGAGTTCTGGGATTGCAAAGCCTATCGAGGAAGGTCAGGAACGTGTGGGGACTGGAGGTACGTGAAGAAGTTGGTGAGCACAGGGGACTGGGAGACAAGGCTGCTTTGTCTGACGGTCTGTTGTCTGTTGCTGATGCTCTGTCAGATAGCCCCATTATCTTTACTACCACCTCATCCTGCACTCTGCAAGAGGTTAGATTAGCTTTTTTGCTCATTAATACAATTCAAAGTAAATGCATTTTAGAACATTTTAGCCTGAGAGTGTGGGAGTGGAAAAAAAAAAGTAGGAAGTAAGAGGATAAAACAACCGCAAAGAACAACAACAGCACCAAAAAGAAATCCATTTGAGTGCCAAGGAATTGTTCCCATCATCGTTTATTGCATTTATAAAAACTGGGAGATAACAGGAGTGTAAAAGCAGTAAGGCTATTTCAGAACTGAGTCTCATGCTTCCTGTAGAAATGATGGTTATCTCACTCTGATCTGAGAGTGACAGTGGGGGTCATTTTTGAAGCGACCTGTTTTATTTCAGTACTATAATAAAAAGATCCTTTCTGGAAGAAAGACAGGTGTGATTTCATTAACCATGAATTTTGTTCGTCCTAACAACCTCTGGGCACCTATCACGTAAGTCAAAGCTCTTGATTCTAGTTACCTGTGCAGAACAGGTAGAAGCATTACTGGAGCTGTCACAAAGTGTTCATAGCTTTGTTTCCATGCTGCTTGAAAACACAATGTGATGCCATTTTCCTTGCTTCCAGTGTTTCTGGCCCTTTTATTGCACCAATGCTGGTGTTCCTTTGGTGCCTTGGTGAGCTGATTTGGCTCATTAAACCAGCAGATTATTGTGTTTTTCTGTATTCTGATTGTTTTATTTTGCTGGGTTTGCTTTTCTTCACTCTAATGAGCATATTGGCTCATTGCAAGCTCAGGTAAGAGCTAGAGCACACTCAAGGGGAGTATTGAGGGGAGAGTGAACAGGACCACCCTCTTTAGCAGCCATGATCTCTTAGGTTGGCTTAAAATTTCTACTCCTGTATTTATCTCCATGATTGTGTCAATCAGGGAACTTGCAGAGTGGGAAAGCAAGTAGTAAGAGAATTGTTGAGGAATGAATTCCTAGCTCCTTTAGTGCATCTTTGGTGAGTTGAGGCTATAGGAATGATAATAGTGAGGAAGTGAAAGTGTGGGGCAAGATGTAGTCTCTATCTGATGTGTTTAAAACAAAAATCAAAACCTTTACCATGTTAAATGGGCAGTTCATTATTCCATTTTCTTTGTTCGATATGTGACCATTACTTTGTAATAAGTCATGGAAATTGTGTTGTGAATAAACTGTTTTTTAATGATGTTTCTTGCTGTATCGCTAATTTCAAAGATGCATTTTTTCAGCTTCTCTGCAATGATACTGACTTTAAAGATAGGAAACAGGCATACAGAGGGAGAAACGGGTACTCTGATTCTCTTGCTCAGTGCTTAGAGATGTAGGACCTGATGTTTGGGGAATTTAAAAAAGGATATAATTTCATATTTTATACCTTCATTGTAAGTTCATACTCAAATCTGAATGCAGAGTCTCTAAATGAGGAGAACATATGATACCTATTTAGTTTAAGTGACTTGCCTTTCATCTGATTGAAACTTTTCTTACGGAAGAGTAGAGTACAGTTTCCCAGGGCAGCCTTCTGTTACAAGCTGTAAGGCCATCCTCTCCCTTCCTGCTGTCCATGGGTCTTTCACAGCATACACTTCAACTTCTGAAAAACTACGTAGGATCCTGTAGACCAGCAAATGTTAAATGAGCTATAGTCAAACCCCTCTTGAGAAAATCAGTCATGAGCTGAACCTTCCAAAGTGCAGCTCCAGATGGACCTTTAGGGTTTTTTTAAAATGCATCTCAAAACACAGGTGTTTACATATGACTTATTGCCAGGTAGAATTTATAATTTTAATAGAAAACATGTCTGGGTGAATGTCCTAAATATGTGGAAATATGATCACTGAAATATGATGTCTGTACAAGGTCAGACGCAGGAGTGTGTGTCTGCTGCATTCTGATCTCTGACAGTGGCCAGTGGGGACAGGATGTTCTCCCATTTTGTGTCTGATACTTGACACTACTACTGTACATAGGTTTTAGGGGATAGAAGCTGAATGTAGATGTAGACTGAACTACTTTTCAAATGTTAATGTCTTTGTTGATTCCTAACCTTCTTCAGGGGCCAAACATACTTCTCTTTCCTACAAAACTTCTTGTGTGGACAGGTGCTGCACTACCATCTGCTAAAAAAGAGACTGATGTCACAGCCAGACCTCGTACACCTGTGTACTTGGACCTGTTTCTTGCTGGCCGTTCCCACCAATGCTGTCTCTGGACACAGAAGACCAAGAGGCCTTTTCTACACACTTAACGCCATCTTTCACAACCTTATGGATGCAACTACTCCCGTTCTGTGATGTGGCTCTAAAGTGATCTTGATGCAAAGGATTGCTACAGAGATGCAAAGGACTGAATAGCTCACCACCAGTCACCTGCCATTCAGCTTTTCCCTGGTATAGGAGGAGGCTTTGAGGAGTGGGAGGGAGAGGGTGTGAATCCTAGAGGACTGTGTCCTCACCTGCATTTTGTTTCCCTTTTTTCTTGACAGCTGGTCCTTCTCATCTTGCAACCCTAGAAGGCAGCTGCTATCTCTTCTCCAGTTTGCAGATGAACACTCCCCTATTTGCTGCCAGACATGGTAGTCTTGTCTATAGATGCAGAGTTGCATGAGTTGGTATGACTTCAGTGCCAGTTCAGGAAGTTGAACTGGTTCGTCTGGGAAACTAGCCTATCTAAGAAAAAAAATAGTCCTATTTCGTCCAATTCTGCAAACTGAAGCTGTCCACCCAGGGACTGGAATCCTGTTTTGGGGAGTGTGGCCATGGTTGTTATGAGATCATGGTGCAAGTCTGGACCACCACTATAAAATCTGGCATTGCAGTGGGCTGGTAGCTTAGGGTTTGAAACTGCTCAGGCTCTTCTCTTGCTGTGTGTTCCCTGCCTCTACCCTAGATCTACAGATTTGTGCAGCTACAGGGTGAGTTGATTATTGAGCTGTTCTGGGAAGTGAGAGGAAGCAGGAACTGATCAATGGAAAACTGAGCTGCATGATGACTAGATCTGCATCAGGGAAGAGAAGAATGCGAATAATGCTTTCCACAGCAGCCTGGAGATGCATCAGATTAAGCATAACATGAGACAGCACCTTATGCCTAGTTACTCATCCTTGCCCAGCCACTGTGATGCTGAAAAGTGCTTTTCTACCTCATTTGGTGCACCTGTGAATATGTAGCGTATTTCCTTTTGAATTCTCTTTCTTTACATGGCCCTTCGATTTTATAATGTCGTCTTCCTCTTTTGCTAGCCTCCACTGTCCAGCTTGAGGAGCATTGGTGCTACCCTTAGCTTCATTTTTCAGTTCCCTCTATCTGCTTTAGTCATCTGAACCTGTACCCTCCTGCACTTTAAGAGCTTTTTTCCTTTCTTCCCGTCCTTTGAGTGAGAAAGATGGGGCTCTTGACTCCTGGAACTGTATCCTGGAGTAGTGGATCATTGCACAGATAGGTGCTAAGTTGTGTTTTCTGGACGACAGTTGGGATCAACTCCAAAACAGCTCAGGAAGGCCCTACTTTTGGGAGAATTCTTCAAAAGACTGTGGGAGAAGTTCCAACATGACATGTTTTTCACCAAAGTTGAAGGCAGAGGACTGACTGGCTGGGAATGGGCTCTCTGAGAACTAGAATGCTGGGAGGAGGTACAGAAGCAACTAGGTTCACTGTGGCTTCCCAGGGGAGGATAACTGCTTGAAAACCTGTTTTCCAGGGGATTGTGCCTGTTAGCACAGACCTGGAACTTAAACTCATATGCATATCTGGATATTTGTCCAGCAGTCTCTGCATGGTGTTCCCCACTATGGTTCACTAAAGCTTCTGGTTCCAAGAACATACTACAGAGGAACTGATGCCTGCCCAGTCGTGGAAGAGCTTTTCAGGTTGGGTACTGTATTGCCATGTGAATGCACCCTGCTGAAGAAGTGCACATCACTGGCTGGGAGCTGCTGTGATGGACTGGCTTCTCTGAAGTGCAGTGAGATTTACAACGCACCTATGCTAAATATTTACTTAATATGAGGCTGTAGAAAGGGAAAAGAGTGTGTGGATGTATTCGCTGACAAACGCAGGGTCTGAAGAAGTGTGGAAAGCTAAAACTGCATTAGCTTTAAAGAGCGTGCTGTGTTTCAGCTATTGTTAAGATTGGTGAATACAAAATTGTTACGTGTACACCACAATTATTTGTTTGGAATTGAAGCATATTCTGCTGGTTTTAGCATTAGAAATTTTTAAGTTAAGACTTCAGATCAGTTTCTAGGAATTGCTGGCTTTTTCAGGCTGAGATTGTGTTAAAATAACACATTTTCTTTTGGATTTTGCAGATTGCCTTCATGACCTTGACTCTGTTTCCTATCCGACTCTTTTTTGCTGCTTTTATGATGTTGCTGGCCTGGCCTTTTGCATTCATTGCTTCAATGGGATCTGATGAGCAAGAGCTTGAAAAGCCCCTCTCCTGGTGGCGAAAGTGAGTCACTGATGCAGTGAAATACTGAGAGAATCTTTATTTAGTTCAGCAGTTTGCAATAGAGAAGATTGGAAATACCTGATAGCTGTCCCACAGACCTGCTTTTCTCTTCAAAAGAAAACTATAAAAATTATTATTTAAACACTTTTCTCAGATAGGAAACTAAAAATACCTCAACTGTTTGATTTACCAGGTGACCCAAGAATTACAGGGAGAAAAATTGATCGTCTCTGGCCTCTTATCTTTGTAGTGTGAAGCTTCATTGTGACATCCTTCAATTTCAATTATTCCTGTAATGTCAACTTCTTATTATGAAGATTGACACTGTGGAATGTGCCCAGATTTCATATTCTAAATTGTTGTTTTAAACTGCTTCACCCCATTGTTTGCTACCCTGTGATGAATTGACAAAACTTCTCTTGATTCTCTGAGGTCTTGCCCCATGCTTTTGTGCTTATTAATAAAGTCTCTGCTTGCTTTGAGATTGGAATGCTAATTAAGGTAGGATGTAAGACAGTGTTCACCCATCCATGAAAACTGCCGTTTGAGGAGCAAGAAAGGAGGAGTATATCACCTCTTCTTAGACGACTTTAAAATTAGGAGCTGGCACTAGCATGAGGGAAGCTGATTGTATTTTGCATCACAGGAGGGAAGGAGATTGAGAACCACAGAGGCATGTCACTACATTTCATTTGGAATGGTATCAGTGTAATAACTAAAGAAATAATGGACTGCCTTCAATCTTGCATACAGTTATTTTGAGGCTTTTTAGATTGTCCCTCCCCCATTTCATCTAGTTTTTGGTGTCACCCTGCTCTCCAGCCTCTAATCCCTGTGAGTATAATAATTTGTGGTGTTTGGTTTTTGCACTGTGTTGGTTCAAAGTAAATGGTTCTCTTTTCATGACTGTCAGACAGCTTAAAAAAACAAGCAAACAAAACCTCACAAGACGAAAAAGCCAACCCAACCCAAAACACTTTCAGAGAAGATAGGGAAAGGGAAGAAAGTAAAATATTTCCAAAGCTCCCCAGATATGTTCTGTAGGTATTCCTGTGTTTGAGAATCTCTGCCCTGCATTTCTCCGCTGTTTTGTTTGGGTAAACTTGAACCCAAGAATCAGGATTGTTGCATTCTAGCAATACCCTGATAGCATTTTTCAGGACTAGGTTTATTAGAGCTTTTTTGGTGTTACTAGAAAGCATTATTAGGCACTGTATAGAAGAAACTCAGCAATCATAGTCTGAATCAAAATTAATTTAGTGGTAAATGCCAATCTTACTGTGATTAAAAAGTATTCATACTCAGGCATGAAATGAAATTGAATGGCATCTTACCCTGAAAGTGGTCTTAAATCTGCTGAGAAAGAGAAGACAAAATGTCTGTGCGGTGTTCCTGCTCTGTTTACGCAGCACATCCTAACTGTACTTTTGTCATGCTTATAAAGTTTTCATTTAATGTTTTTCTTTTCATTACTTCAAGGTATTCCCATGGCAGCATAACTGTTTTCTCAACTTTTTACAGGATAGTGGATATTTTGCTGAAAGCAATCATGAGAATGATGTGGCTTGCTGGTGGATTCCATTGGATAAATGTAAAAGGCAGACAGGCGTTGCCAGCCGAAGCAGCAATATTAACTGTGGCTCCCCATTCTTCCTACTTTGATGCCATTCCAGTGACTATGACCTTCGCCTCCATTGTGATGAAAGCCGAAAGCAAAGATATTCCTGTTTGGGGAAGTAAGTTTGTAGATACTTAATTTTTTCAAGAACAATTAAAAATGATCGCTTAGGAAGTTCACTGGTTGTGTATGAGAAGGCCTGAAACACAAAGAAAATTTAGCTATAATATGTGGTGAGATTTTTTCACTTGTCTGCCTTGAATGTCAATAGAAAAAATTGGGGGGGTGTGTTGGTTTTTTTTTCCCTTTCTCCAAAGTTGAATCATTGTACAAAATCAAAACAATCCTACAGAACTCATGGTTAAATTTGCAGTGAAATTGCGAGATTTTAAGACCCGACAAATAGAAAAGCAAGTTAGGATGGGACTATAGAAGCAAAGAGTGAGGCTATAGAGAAGGTTCACCAAAACTTCTTTCTTGGTGCGATTTGGGATGCTGTCCCAGAAATGTGTTTTAGGGTACCATTCAGAGCAGACAATGTTCCTACCTTGGAGGGAGTGCTGCTAATCCTTCATGCATCAATAGGTTTGTTTCAGGCAGGGTGTGAGAGATGACCAAGAGCAGATTGTTGTGCGTGCGGATTTAGTCATAAGAAATGCAGATGCCCAAGTCAGTAATGTTTGAATACTGTCTTTGGAATTATCAATGTAGGCTCTCGCAAAGGCTTGAGAGAGACCTGTGATGTTTGGTGCAGTTGTGCCAAAAACAAAAAAAAGTATAAACTTTTAGGCTTGTGGACTTCTAACCAAAACCTGTGTGGAAGCATTTTGGAGAAACCCACCATGGTGTGTCTAGGGACCAGCAGAGTTCAAAGAATCTTCCTGTGTCTCATTGGGTAGATTTTAAGGGTAGTATAAAAAGGACAAAAGATTTTACTTTGGCCTTGGGTAGGGACTTTAATTTGAAAGTCTGTACAGAAACTTTGAGTTCCTTCGCAACTAAGTGGAATCAGGCTGTTGGTGTTGACATCCTCCTAAAATTTTGTTAGACAGTGTGGTTTTAAGGACATGTTCAAAACTGGAAGCTGAGATGTGGCCACAAATGGTGAGTCGTTACACCTGGGAGCTTCATGTGGGGAATGTCATGGTATAAAGCTCGCTCTCTATCAGGTAAAGCTCAGGCCAGAACTGTAGCTGTATCTCAACTTTCATTGAATATCTGACTAATAGAGTTTAGTAAAACTTTGTGGCAGTGAAAATCTATGTAAAAGTGAATAGGTGCTTTGAACAAAAAGGGTGTAGGCGTGAGGTTTTAAAAACAACTGTATACAAACAAGTATAGCGCGAAAACAAAAAGAAATTGAACTCCCTTGTCCAATACTGAAAGAAGATACTGTTGTGAGATGGTATGTTGATGCTCCTGTAAAGTATAGGTGTATCCACGCCAACTTGGGCTTTAGGAGCAGTCCAGCCGTAGAAGCAGGGACAGATTTATTTTCTTTCTCATCTGACTCAATTGACTGTTTAATAATTGCTAGCTCAGCAAAATGAAGTAGTCCATGTGGAGCTCCCCTTTAATTGCAGCTGGACTGTTCGGAGGACCCAAACTAGATGAGGTAACTCTAGGCCATGTTGTATTAATGAAATGTGATGAAACAGCAGAATGGCTTTTGACAGAATGCTATAATAGCTGTTTAACTATCCCACATAATAGATTCAGTGGGGACTAGTAGGAAAGCCTGAGGAGAATCTGTAGGGGTATGGAGGTTGTAGTTATACTGAATGTAGCACAAATAATGCATATCGAGTAGTTCAGACTATTTCCTATATATATAATTTAATTTTATGGTAACTTTTAAAGGATTCAATTTGAAGTCTAGACTTACAATAAATTTTTAAAATTATCCACTGGATTTTGTTCATGTGTGAGCAAAACCAACTACAGAAAACAGAAACCCCAGAAAACTACATATAGTGATTTGATGGAATATTACTGGAATGTACAGTGCAGTCAAGTAAATTGAGTATTTTGTCCTGTATAGCTGCATTCACTTTATGTCATGCAGCCACCAAAATTATACCGTCCCTTATGAAGTGTTCAGCAAAATGCCACGGAAAAGAGGCATGGCAAAGGTTGTAACTCAGATTTAGAGTTCAAAACCCCTTTTTGTTTTAGAGGAATACTTTTATATAAGCAACATTAATTACAGCAGTTTGTGTTATTACAGTAAATGGACCTTAACAGAGAGGTAAGTAATCGCTGTAATGGTTAGTTTGGCTTAAAATTTAGTGAAAACGTTCCAGTGGAGTGAAGCTGTGATTTTTTCTTTTTTTTATTTTATTTCTTTTACTACTTGAATGAGGTTTTCTGTGAATCAGATGGTACTGACTGTCCTCTTCTCCTTTGATCTAGTATTTTAATTCCGATGTTATTTATACTTCTCTACATACATGCACACAAAAATGTATTTCTTGTTATTGGACCACCAGTATTTCTCTTATGCTGTTTTGGAAAAGGTGATCATGTTTTTCTTGAATTGCATGGTGAATTGTCAACACTTGAGACATCCATATAGAATTTATCCCGGAAAGGTCAGAATTGTGTTTTATATTCTTCAGTTTTGTCAATCTCGCAAACTTATTGTACCATCTCCAGTGAAGTTTTGGAGCCAGGCATTGATCTCTTAAGTGTGTCTTGTTAATGATTTTTCAGAATTTTCTGGGAAGTTTTGCATAAAGTACATTCATTTAACTCTGAGCAGGCGTCAGCATGTAAAAAATGAAGTAGCAGAGGAAATTTGAAGATAATTTCCAAGTATGAGGACTTTGGGTGAGGCGTAGATCTTCGTCCAGAATATCCAAATATAATATAAATAAGTTGGCTTTTTGATGTAATGACGGTGTTTATCAGGACATTGTGAGTGGTGTATCAGAGGGATCAGGTGCTTTAGTAGGCACAAAAAGATCTGATTGCTAACTGGTTACCAAGATTGGTTCCAAAAATATTTTAATAGGTTTCCGGAGCAGCCGCATGTATTATTGTACCCTTAGTTTGCCAGTCATGGAATATTAAGCTTTTGATCCACTTTTACATCCAGATGATTAAAAGCCTATTCTTTATGGGATTGGAAGTATTCCACAAGTGTGTTTGTGTATGAGTGTTTTATTGCTTTCTAACTTGAAGGCAGCTCTCCTGGACCACAAAGTCCAATTTCGGAAGCCGACTTAAGTCTTGTGACTTTTTCAGACAACTTCCTTCTTTTTAGGAAAATAAACAAAAGAAAAAACAAATTTAAAAATGTTCTTTTGCTCTGACAGAAGAGTTATGACCTCTTCAGTTAGTGGTCAGTAATGAAGAAAATTACCCCCTTGGCACACACACTAGGTTAACAAACTCTGGGGAGGAACTGCTTGCCCACATACAAATGAGATTTCAGTGATCATCAAAAAAAAAAAAAAAAATCAGTATCTGGTAAGTAGAGATTGCCAGAACAGACAAAACACATCACTGTGAAGCTGAAGAAGGATGTGTATTTCTGCACAATGGCTTTCCACATGATGTATAGGAATCTGTTGCACTTTACATTGGCTGAAGAAGTTAGATCAGTTCATTCATCAGCACAGGGTCTTAAACTTTTCTGTTTTGTCTGCTGGACCCCTCTTCAAGTCAGAACAAGCTCTTTGCATAAATTCTAGATAGTTACACTGCACTGCCTTATTTTTGGCTGGTAAAGCAATCTGCATAAAAGTTATTTTTCATTGCTGAAGTGGTCAGTGCTACTGCAGAAATACTTCAATGAGAAGGAAAAGGGATTTGTCAGTTCATTATGATTTGGTGGGAATTTTGTTGGACAGCTTTTGTGATTCAAATGTCTTCTGTGCTCTGAACTTTTAAAAACTAAATTTAAAGTGATAAGCTAATTTAAAATTTAAGCAATTTCTCAATATCTGAAACCTCACCCTCTGAAAAAGAGAGGAAGTTGGTACCTGTGAAATTAATGGGGGGATATGTTAATTTAAGTTTATAAAGGGGAAGGAGGTCATTTTTACTTGGCAGAATACAGAAGAGCTGTAGAGGGAGAATCCTTCTGTGCTGTAAAAACTATCAATTCTATTGTGGGCAGTTTTTTCCACATCTAGTGGATTTTTATTTTTTTTTTTTTGTTCAAGCTCATCTTTTGGAAGTGTTTTATAGGCTTTTCTTGAGCATCATGACTAAAAGAAAAGAAATAAGTAATTCAGTGGGAAATATTTATGCTGTGGTAGCTGGGTATGTTTTCATCTGGGAACTTAGAAAGATGCCAAATTACTTGCTCATCAGCTCTGTTATGCAACTTAATCCTCCAGTCCTCCACCCCAGTTGCTCCCCCCTGCCCCAACCTTCCAAAGCACACAAGGAAGAGAACTGTGGTAGACCCATGGTTCTTCAGTAAGGATCTCGCATTTAAATACTTGAGATTCATCAAACCAGTTCCTTAAACCCGTTTTGGAAAAACCTGTTGTAAGGTAAAGGTGTCACAGATTTCTTGTCTTCATATGCTGTAAATCAGCAGCTTAAACACTGTTAAGGTCACCAGCTTGAATGCCAACATCCTATGCTATGTTGGCATAGTAGCCTGCCTTGAGTAAGCAAATGAGCTCCTCGGTTCTGAGGAGCATCTTGAAGTTACTGCCAGGCTTATGATTTCATCCTCTCCTTTAAAACCTTCCATTTCAAAATTAAACGTTTCCTTCAGACTGCAGGCACCCATATGGTCCTGCAATATTTTAGTCCTCACAGGAGCTCTTTTGGAGAGACTTAAAATAGTCACCTGGGTATTATAGGTATGCTTTTATTGTTTGGGTTGGAATCCTGGACTTGTTGGATTATTATTTTTTTTTTTCCACCATAAATTCAGTACCAATTACTTCTCATTTAAACTGCTGCTGGAATGTCTAAACCACCATGACTCTTTTTTTAAGCATCCTCTGTTTATGGAAGTTACAAACTGCAGTATATAGAAAACCTGCAAACCACCACAACTGCCTTTATAAAATACTTTTTAAACTGGCAGCAGAAAGCTAAAACAGACGGCCATGCCCTCATAGAGGTGTCGCAGGTGTGAGAGCAAACAGCAATCTTTGTAGTATGAAAAAGGTCTTTGTCCCTCAAGAAGTCCTTAAAGGAAATAGATCACATGTTGAAAGACCAACCCAAATACCATGGAATTTCCTTCTGTTAAAGCTAAAGAGAACACTGATTATTTACTTTCCACTACTGACCTCTCCTTGTCATACAGACTGCATGTTTCCTGTCTTTCTCTTTGGAAATGAGGAGAAGGACTTTTCCATTAACACTGCCTCTGTACCAGGAATACTTGGTATCTGTTCTGTCGGGTGGTCCGTCTGCTAAGCATTTAGTCAAACTCAGAATTGTTGCTCTTGACATGTATTTAGCTTCAGTGGTTGGTTCAGGCTTGAGTCAAAAAAGTATGCATTTCTGTGTATGATTGTTGCCCTAATAAGGTATTACCACTAACTTTACAAATCTCATGTAGAGTACCATGGCTACAATAACATTATTTCTGTAAGAACGATGTAACTCTGAGTGGAAAAGATCCTAATTTTGGTTCACTTCAGTTTTGTGCATTGATACAACTTTGTGTATTTGTTGTGTGTAGGTGTGAAGTTTTTTCTATTTTTAAGGTCTCTGTGTCCATGTAGACAGGAAGTCATTTTATTCTGGAACCTTAATGGTTTTTTTCCTTTAACCTTCAGAATACTTCTGAGCCCCTTGCAGATTTTTCTTTCTCTCCAGAAAAGAGCAGTTTTCATATTAGATATTACTTCATTAGAAAAGGTGTAAGTTCAGAACTTTGTGAGCATGTTTGTTTGAGTAAGGCAACTCTTAAAAACTAAGCCCAAGATACTGCTTTTCAAGCTTTAACTTTCATGGTTTTGTAAGCCCTAAATACAGAATGCACAAGAGGACAACTGCTATTAGAAATAATCTGTATTTTTTTCCCATAGTAGGAAAAATCAAGGAGTAAATACAGTAAATGGGTATCCCATGCAAGTCTACCTGTATTACACAGCCTACCTCTGTGTTAAATGCAAACAGCCAGTTGTACTGGCTTTATAGGCTGCCATCACAGTGTATCAGAGGAATGTATGCAATGGGATTTTGTGGTGGTCAGGGGAGAGGCCAAGTAAAAACCTCAGGTTCGGCATTCTCTACTCTTGCAGCGGATCCATCACTCTGATGCTATTTCTGCAGTGCTGAAAATGTAACTGCCTACTCAAAAATGTGTGTATGGATACATTTTAGAAGAACAGTGTTTAGTGCCACATTGTCATTCCATTGCTTTTTGTGCTCTCTGATGCCTTGTAGGCCAGTGGTGATGCTGCCAGTATAGCTTTGTCTACTGTATGGTTGTAACTGTCAAGCGTAATTTAAATGGTTTGTTACAATACTTCCTTCTGTTGTATGTTAAATAGCACTTCATGTCTTGATTTGAAACAAGCTTTCCTCACCCACATTTACCTGGAAATAGAGAGGTGAAATACCTTTTTTTCTCCCCCCCCACCCCCCCCGTTATCCTGAGAAGTTTGTTGACACCAATTGTATGTGTTCAGCTTATCAGAAAGAAACTTTTTTTTGCTTATGCATCAGCTGGTGCTTGAAATGATTGCATGGGAGTTACGGTTCTGAAATCAGTTAGAGCTGCCACCCTTCAATTAATTAAAGCAGTAATGAATTTTTGCAGGCTCTCTGAAAAAAGGCTGTTTCATGCTAGAGCAACTTTCTGTTGGTATTCTGGCTGCCTGCAAGGCAGAGGTTTTGATGAATTACTGGCAGTATTGTTTAAATTGCAGGCACCTGCCTAAGAAGGTGGAGTACAGTGTGCGTCACCTGTCTTCAGGACAGCTTGTAATGAGCTGAAATTGGGGATGAGAGTGACTGCATCAAGTAGGTTGGACACAACTATAGAAAAAGCCGGAATAATGACACTGGCAAGGTCAATGTTGTGATTTGAGGGATGGTCTGCCATCGCCCACTAGAATTAATAACTTAAGACTGGTTTTAATGGAGTGAGAGGAGATAGGCAAGCACATCTTTCAGCATCTCTGAATGCTTGAGCTGCGGTCTTCACTACCTGGTTACAACTGGTCTTGGACAGTTAAATTGATGAGCAGAGAAGGTTAAGATTATGTTCTGTTTATGAAGCATATTGCACAGTTCTGCTTGTTTCCTTTAGTTGCTCAGTATGCCAGCTGTCCGAAGAATTTTCATGCATCCTGCTTTTTGCTCTACTGCTGCCTATTCCTTTCCTCATATACTGCCTTACAGTATTGCCCCCAGACTTCCCTGTGTTTTGACTTGATGTCTTACTGCAATCTCATTTTGTCTGCCTATTTGGTATGTTTCTCAGCTTCTCTTTACAGACCTTTGGCCCTGCTCCTGACTGTTTCTTGCACAGATCAACTTCGTACAGCCTTTGAATTTTCAGATTCCTGTCTATTTACTGAACATGAAAATACGTGGTGAGAGTAAAGGTCTGTGTAGCCCTGTGCTCTGTTTTAAAAAGTGGTTATGAAAAGAGAGTATGAGGAAAGGCAAGTACAGAGCTAACCTTCCCTTGATATATACTTTCAGCTTCTTACTGGTAACTGAGAGTTTCAATTTCACTTAAATTGTTGGACTTAGCCACTAAGGGCCTGGTAGTTGGTGTCTTACAGGACCTTAAGTTGCTGTTTAATGTTAAAACAAGAATTCTATCAGCTTTTTAGTCTGATCCCTAAGGAAGTAGTACTTAATATGATCACCCTGTCTATTAGGCTAAGATTTGGTGTGATGGGTTGAAATAGTGATGGCTTCACACATATTTGAAAGCAAGCTGATCATTTAAAAGCTACTAAGTTGTACAAACTGCATGAAAATAGTGTCTGAACCACAAGGGGG
>VYXH01001427.1:0-58357 GCA_013397275.1 Burhinus bistriatus | reverse complement strand
GGGGGGGCGGGGAAATGAACTTGCCTTACAGCCTATTTTGTATCATGTAATTTAACAGGCAGGACAGATCCATAGGAAACCAAGCTTTCTCTTGTCTCTGTTCTTTTTCAGTATAGCATAAAAGGTTTTCTTTGCACATGAGTGTGTGGCTGTTTGGTGTTTTCCATTTGTAAGATAACTCGCAGTGTGTTGTTTTGGAGCTTGGTAACATTGCAGTAGCTTGCTTTTGGGAACGTTGTAACAGTAAAGCTCTCAGGTTAACATTGCTTGCTGGTCCAGTTTTCAGATGCAGATTACGTTAGTGGTTAGAGACTCAAAATTGGTAAGTTGTCCATAGTCTGATGTTTCTATCATACTGCCCTAAGTAAAATCTATCTGCTTGCTTAATTTCATGTCTTATAAAGAAGACCCTGCTTGCAGCATATTCTCGGTAAGAGCCTTGGAGCTCTGGAATTATGTTGTTCGTTCCTTGACCTGAAGTAACATGAGTTCCATCTTTTGGGCCTAATGTAAAAGAAGCTTCAGGATGAAGGCTGAGGATGTTCGAGTCTTTTGCTTTCTTTTACTTGATAGTGTTGGTTTTGCTACGGAATAGTAATTTGCAGCAGCAGGGGAGACTCAGGACTAGAGTCACTAAGAAACAAAACGAACAGTTATGAAACCAAGTGTGGTTTCCTTTGCATTTTTTATTGCTTGTTCTGAACGGTTTGGTTTGTTTTGTTTTTTTCTTTTCTTCTGTGTATGGTTGTTTTGTGGTTTGTTTTGGGCATTTTTTTGTTTGTTTTGTTTTTTTGTTTTTTTTTTTTTTTTTTTTTTTTTTTTTTTTTTTTTTTTTACCTTTCCATAGCAGTAACCCCAGCTGGCCCATGATGGTCTTTGCTTCCCTAGCAAGTATTGTTCTATGGATGTTGTCTAAGAGCAGACACGTAGGAAAAAGTGCAAGAGTATGGTAACTTTTCTCTGATACACTGTGTCCTAAGCTTTGGCAACTTGTGGGGTAAAAGCAGTATTTCAGAGGCTGTCTGAATGTTTGGGAACTTGTAAGGTGCGACGGATTAGTTTCACGGAACCATAGAAGGATTTTGGTGAGTTGCTTGCTAAACTGCCAGTGGGATAACACCAGAACCAGCAGCTTTGGCTGAGTATAGGATTATAATTCTTTACTCTGTTTTTTCCCTTCACACTTTAAGCACTGGCTGATCCATTAATACAGAAAGTCTATCCTTGATGAAAGAAGATTATACAACTAGTGTCAGTGAACTCATCTCGTGGTGGTTAGAAATATGAAAACTGTATTTTATATTTGTGTTTTAGGCTAATAGAATAGCTAATGATGACTCTTGAACCTTCAAATAAGATTACAAGATACAAAAATTATAAAAAGGTATTTGAAGACAACCTGCTTAAATAAACGTATGAAGTAGTATATTTGAAGGTGCATCTCTTGCAGTGCTTTTTGACACTGCAAAAGAGTTGTATATGCTACTTAGTATTTTGTAAGTGGGCATTGGTGTTCTTGTGACAGACATACATGGAGAAGGTACTGTGGATTGATTTCTGATTCTTGCTTACGCTTATTTTGTGTCTGGCTATGTATAAGAGGTTTCCCACTGAGCCAGGAAGAGGATGCCTGAGATCTGATTCGTCTAGTATGAGGAACCAGCAAACAGATGACAGCTCAGAAAATAAGCATGCTTTTTCTTTTGATGATGCCGGTTCTCCAGAAAAGATAACATAATCCATGTATGGAACGTCTTTGATGGTGTACCTTCAGTGAAGCTGAGCTGTTATAGAAGACAAAAGCTCTAAAGATAGTGGCAGTTTGACCCATGGGACGTTTTTGGGAAGCACTTGCATAGGGAGATTCCTGCTACTTTGCTGGGTTGGGGGTGGCTATAGATTTTGTGATTTTTGTGGTAGGAGGACATGGCCTATAGTCAGACACAACTGCTTTGTTGCAGAAAACTATGCATAATATGTACAATCATGTTTTAAATTATCTGTGATATATGTGTATTGGTCTATTAAAAATTGAACAAGTACAAAGTACCAAAATTGTGCAAATTTTTTTCCTCACAGGAATTAGTGAAAATATTTCAATAAAAGTGCACTAAGTCAGCTGAGTATTTAAGTTTGTAGTGTAATATAGTAAAGTAGTTATGTACTTGTACCAAAATTTTTGTCCAAAGGACTACTGGGGGAAAAACATTTTTCAAACAAAGGGGAAATAAAGGCTGGTTTTTGTTTTCTTTCCTCTTCAGCTCTAATCAAATACATCCGACCAGTATTTGTATCTCGGTCAGACCAGGATTCTCGCAGGAAAACTGTTGAAGAAATAAAGAGGCGTGCTCAGTCTGATGGTAAATGGCCACAGGTACTGTATACTACTCCTGGGTGACAGATGGTATTTGGCATTTCCAGGCTTTGGATATGCAGTTTACCTTTTTCCTTGTGGGATGCTTTAGGTGGTTTGTGGGGGTGGGATTCCCCTTCTCCCTTTCTAAAAGATATAATGTAAGGTTCTTGTCTGTACAAAACACTAGCTTTTCATTGCAGTGTTTTTCAAGGGGAGACTGGGTAAGTACATGGGAAGACAGCTCTATTAAGTGATACTAAACGGACAGAACACAGCAGGTTTAGAAAGTCCTCTAAGAAGAAAATAATCAGATGCTCAGCAGAATACCTAGGGCAGTATTGTGTGTTCTTGCCCTTGTCAAGATTTTGACATACTGTCATTGTTGGAGATGCAATAATGGCCAAGACAGCCCAAGCAATTAAGATGTTCCAATAACTGGAGTATACCTCTACTGGACCACATGATGAAAACATTGCTAGAATAAGTGGCTCGGGTTTTTTCTGCACCTGAAATGTGACTATTTATAATGTGTCTTGGAAGAAAGTAATAAGAAGGAAGAAATCCCTACCTAAGGTCTCAATTTTCTAGAAGCATGTGATTATTTTGAAATTTTGAAGCATTCTTGTGAATTTTTGAGATTAAAATCCAGTATGTCTTCCATGGCATTATTACTAATACAGTGGTTACATCTGCATACTGGATTACAGAACATTATAAAGTTATAAATAACGTGACAGAAAGGTGATACATATTTCAAAGCACTTTAAAAAAGTAAATATTCTTACTTACAGATAAAGAAACTGAGTTGCACAGCTGAAGTGACTTCCAGAATATCAAGCAAGCTAGTACCAGAGTGGTCAATCCAAACTAGTGATGTTAATTCTAGTCCATTGCTTTGTCCCCTTATGATATATTTTATTTCCTTTAAATGTCGTCTTCTGTAACTCAACAAAATTTCAGCAGTTCTTGGCTTTTTGCTGTCCAAAACATTTTTATTTTTTTACAGCCTCACCTCTTCCTCTGAATTCGGTTCAACTTGAGTGTTTTTTGCCTTGTTAGAATTCTGTTTCGTTATTTCCAGCCTCTATTATTCTGACATCTGTGCACATGCCAAGTAATAAATGCAAAAAGAAAATAACAGTCTTCCTTTTCTTAGTCTGTAAGCAGGTAGCTTGGGAGCAGGAATTTTGTTTTGTTGCAAAACAGAATATGATATTTTTACCAGCACCTTTTGTGAAAATTCGGTTGTACGCAAAAGTGTTTCTGGTCGCTGTCAATGTTCCAATCGAACAGAATTATTATCAGACATCAAGAAAGAGACAGACTCACAGATAAAAGAAAAATATTTTTACTATTAAGACAGAATTTTACTTAACTTCTTTATTAAGTGCTTTTTTTTTACTCTGAACTGATTTTTCTCTAAAAACATTTTTACTTTACTCAGTTAATGTTAGCTTTGAAGAGATGTGTTTATAAATAAATCCACATTGAAATAGATCTTAAAAGTCAACTTTTTTTTTACTTCAAGATAATGATATTCCCAGAAGGCACTTGCACAAACCGATCCTGTCTAATTACATTCAAGCCTGGTAGGTATGATGCTCATTTCTCTGTTCTCTACAGAATGTTCTTGTATCTTCATTTTCTGAAAATATCACTTGCATTGTAATTTGCTTGCTGTTGCAGAAGTTGATTTAAAAAATCTTGCAGTAGGGTGGAATTGGAATAGAAATTTTCTGATCCTACAAAAGGATTGTAGTTCCACTGTTAAGCAAAACATTTTAGATAATTCAGATTTTTTTCTTGGCTTCTGAGATGCATATGAGCTGGAGGACTAGTGTTTCTTACTAGGTTTTTGTCTGTGATTGTCTTTTTTTCTTTTTTTCTTGCCCCCTCCATTTTCTGTTTTGGGTCTGTCATGCAGAATTTAGATACCTTAAGATTTATAGTGCATCAGGCTGATGCAGCGTTTGTTGCTGTGTATAAGCGGTTGATTCCTCTACAATTCTTCTGTTGACTTGTATTCTGGTGAAGGTGGCAGAAGAATCTTGCCAGTATAGCACTGTTACACAGTTTGTCATTTTTTACAATTTTTTTTATTTAATATCCACATTCTAAGCTCTTTTCAGTTAGTGTCACCCTTTTATCTTACCATATTAGCAGAGGGTGTAACACAGAACGTTGTAACTGCAGTTTACACCTGCAACAGTAGGGAGAAATGCCAATGCTGCAGTGAACCACCAGTGATTAATGTGAACTTGCCTTTGTGATGTAGGTAGGGAGATGGTGAATGAGGCAGTTGTGAATGTGGTTTTTGACTCTTCTAGGTTTCTGCCTAGCGCATTGTGTTCTGGTCTTACTGTGTGTCATATTTTGTGTTGCTTACAACTTACGTACCGCTATTAGAGTACCATACAATGAGTCAGCATTGTGATTCCTTGCACTGATTCATTTGGCTGAAGGAATCTTAGTATTGTCTCCTGAACAAACATTCAAAAAGCTTTTCTTCCTCTCCTCTCAGCTCTTACATTTTTAGATGAAAGAGTGGTGGTTAGAGCATCTGCTTCTTTCGCTCTTTACTCTCCCTCTCCTTCTCTCTTCACCTGGATCCTGGTCATGCTTTGAAAACCAGTCTGAATCCTTCATTAAAGCCCTGATTTCCTGTCCTCCCTCTGTGCCATTGACATTCCAGGTACCATATACTTTCTGCCTCAAATCCCCACTCTGTCTTCCTCTCCTCTGGTCTAGTACGTGCTCTTGACTGTCTCACTTTTCCTACTGGAACCTGCTTCTGTGTCCCTCCAGCCTCCCAGAAATCCTTTACCTCAAAATTCCTCACTTAGATTGAATTACTTTATGCCTCTATTCAAATAACTGCTTTCAGGATGGCTTTCCCCATTCTGCTTATGTGGTGTACACTCCTTGCTCTTACTACACAGTTTTTTGGGTTTGTGTTTGTGCAAGCTAGTTATATAGGGGAAGCTAGTCTAGTTTTGTTTAGATGGTGGTGTTGTTTTCTACCACTCAGATTTTGTCATCTTTGAATTCTTTCAAAAGTTGCTTAGGCTGTTGTTCTTGGAGACTGAATAGAAAGTACCACTGGGCCAAGAACAAAATCTCTGCAGAATCCCATTCAGGCAACCTTCATTTAAAGGTGTTTATACTACGTTAACAATTACTTCTTTTACATCTGGGCAATTATTCTGTAAAGCAAATATAACGCTAAGAATACAGTATACTTCCATCATTTGGTTCTTAATCAAAATATTAGGCAGAACTTAGTAAATTGCTATAAATAGACAGCTTCACTCAAACTATGTTATTAATTGTTTTCACAAGAAAAAAATGTTTAGAGAAATCTTGAGCAAGATAGTTACCATGCTTACCTAATCTTTGTGCTAGAAACCAAGACAATGATTAGCAAATGACATGTAGAGATCTTGTGCTACTTATTTATCAGAACTGTAATTTTCATATGAAATGAAGTGATATTTCTGTACAATAGCTCTGGTTCAATACTTTCTAACTATTAGATTTTCCATAGCTGCAGAATAGAAGTTGTATGAATTCTGTTATTTCAGAGATGATAAATTTCCTGTAAATTGATGTTACCCAGCTAAAAATAGAAAGCTGCTTTTGCATAAGAAAACTTAGGTTCTTCACCAAAAAGTACTGTTGACCACAAGGAATATATTGAGTTAACTATCTTGCACATCCTCATATTTTTTCAGTCATTTATCAAGCTGAATTTGGTACTGGTCTTTGACTTGTGTACATGACAACTTATGTAAGTGGTAGAGGATAATGTAGAGAATGTAAGCATGCATTCTTAATTATTTATCTGCTGAAAAGGTGGGTATACATTGTCATTCTCCAGTACTTGTTTTTTAGATTACTTTTGAGGCTACTTTTGGATCTTATTTTTTCACTTTCAACTAATTCCTATGCAAATCGTATTAATGGTGTTCATTTTTTCTTTGCTGCAATGAATTTCTTCTGTACCAAAATGCATTATAGAGTAATATTTGTCATATGTGCCTTCTAGGAGCGTTTATTCCTGGAGTTCCTGTACAGCCAGTGGTTTTACGTTATCCAAACAAACTGGTAAGTTCAGCTTGCAGTGTGGTTAAAAATACGGGACATTTTCCTCTAAATACATTGGCACTTCTGTAATCTTTTAGGTTAGATAATTAGGTTTAGAAATTTGGATAGCATTAGTAAATGCTTGTTGTCTAAGTATATATTCCTTAAGCCTCTAGCAATATAAATAGTCTTAACTGAGAGAGTTTAAATGTTTCTGCTTTTATTAGGTTACTTCTAAACAGTGCTCTGAAAGTTATTCAGGTTGTTACAAGAAGTACTGTACAAATGACAAGGCAAATCATAGAATCGTAGAATGGTTAGAGTTGGAAGGGACCTTAAAGATCAGCTAGTTCCAACCCCCCTGCCATCGGCAGGGATACCTCTCACTAGACCAGGTTGCTCAAAGCCCCATCCAACCTGTGGAACACTTCCAGGGATGGGGCATCCACAACTTCTCTGGGCAGCAGTTCCAGTGTCTCACCACCCTCAGAGTAAAGAATTTCTTCCTGATGTCTAATCTAAATCTATCCTCTTTCTGTCAATTTCTGACTAGGATGTGTGTTCCCACGTGCTCCATGTTACTGCAGTGTGTGCTGGAGAGTTTTCTTAATATTGTTAATTGCTGGAAGATGCGTCTGCACCTTCTGCCTGTGGGAGTGTTAGTCACAAATTAATGCAACTAGCTAAATGATAGTAGAATAATGTGTTGAGGACCTGGGCACCTTTATAAGGTGTCTTATTGTCCATGTTTTACATTCACTGTGCACTTGGCGAAGAAATGCTAGACACTAGCTAATTTGGAGTAGTTCTTCAATATAAATCAGATTCGGGTAACATGCAAAGGACAGTGTTTATTTACAATATCTAAATTAAACATTTTTTACAAATGCTTTTAGATGTAGGTAAACAAATTAAGACAAGGCTTACTTCATCTACTTCAAGATCAAGCCTACAAGAAAGCAGAGAAGAGGGGTTTATTTTTTTTTTTATTATTCAGTTTACCTGATGTAGATGCTTTCCTGTCCTACTGCAGCCAGAATCCTGTCTGTATGCATTCCTTGGTTAATTAGAAGATGCTTCCTAGTGGACTTTGCTAGCTTTTATACTTGCAGTTTCTTTTTGAGCCCTCTGGGGCTGTTTTCAGGTCTAGTCTCTCTCCTTCTAAAATAGAAGTTATTTGGGGGAAGGTGGGAGGAGTGTCAGAAATAAAATAAGGACTACCTTGCCTCTTTGCTGATGCATGTCACATCAGAAGTTCTCGTGTCATCTCCCTTTAACTAGTCTGTTAACAGCCCCTTGATCTAAGGAAGGACTTTGTTTCCTCTTGGTACCTGAGTGCTTATTTTTTTTAAGTGTTTCCATCCATTGTTGTTTCTGTCAATTTACAGGTTGATATAAAACATATGTTTGATTAAAAAAGACAAGAACCTAATTAAAGTTAATATACGTAGACCACTGTTTGCTCTTGACTGAGGCAAGGTGTGATGGCAGTCAACTAGTTTGCAGTAACAAACCCCAAAATTATCTTTGCGGACGCTGTGACAAGTATAGCAGCCTGTTGTGCTCACATAGTATTAAGTGCATTGTAGCAGGTTACCTGAGACTTTTCGTTACATACTTGTTTTATTTTCAGGAAGAGAGATTCTTTTCTAAAAAAATTTTTAAACTTCTATTGCACTGCCAGTTTAAATTGCAAATATGCACATGCCTTATGTCATACTTAGTATACCTTGTTTCTTTTGGTTGTTATTAAACTTATTTATAAAGTTATCAAATGTTAATTTGCAAATATCTTCAAAAACCTATTTTCATACTGAAATGTCCTTACTGCCTGTAGTACAGAGTATGCAGTGTTTGTAAACTAATATTCAATGTTCCTAATACTCTGTTAACAGAAATTGTGAGCTTTTTACATTGAAGTAAATAATACAAATTTTAATGAAATTTTTCATAATTTTTTTTATATTACTGCAAAATATCATAAAATAAACTGTAAATATTTATATAGCTATTCATTGGAGTAGGCCTGAATCTGTGTATGGAACCTTACCTTTTCCTGCTACTTTTTGATTGCTGTAGAACACTTACTTTTCAGTGCCATACTGAGTCATCTAACCTCCTAATGGCTACTTCCACTAAGCATTAATGATGGGGGGGATAATTGCTATTACTATTTGATTTTTAGATTAGCTTGGGGGCTGCAGAAGAGTTGCAGCCAAGTTGGAATGAGGAGAGGAAGGAGGAATATGATGCGTGAAGGTGAGGTTTATTTTGGTTAGGATGCAGTTAAGAGTAGGAAAACAGAGTAGGGAGAGAACTTTGTTTTTCATACACTAAGACAACATTTCTAGCAAACTTCAATTGTCTCTGGCTTCCTATTTGTTGTCTTGTTTGACCGCTGCATATTAGAATTTTAGGTTCAGAAAGGAATTTCTTATTAAGATCTTTGCTTAGCCAGTGAATTCAAGATATGCATTGTGTGCAGTCACACCGCTGCTTTTAGCTTGAACCTGTTCTGATCTACCTTCAGAGCTCCGAATTCCATGGTACAGGTGAAAACAGTCTCGGACTTGAGTGCACCTGACTCTGGTTCTGTATCAATGTTTCTTTAGGAGTAGTGTGTTAGTATGTTGCTCCTCTTGATGCATGAGCAGAAAGAAATTGTAAGGCTTAAAATGATGTTTAGAGCTGAAATTCAAAATTTGCTTCTTTTTATCTAGTTTGGTAGTGTTTTGCCTATTGGATGCTTGACAGCTATTACCTATATTCTAATTAAAATAAATGTTCTAATGTCTCCATCTGTAGGTGCTACAGCAATCCTTTTTGCAATTCATTTTTACACTGAATTTCTTTTCCTTCATTTGAATTTTCTGTTAGAGTGCTGGTAATTATGAAAGGCTGTATACTAGTTTAAATATCACAAAGCCATTTTAAATTTATTTTTACGTCCAAGTGTCTTCCACAGGTTAACTGTGCTATTTGATAAGAGCTTTGGCAGCATCTCTTGTGCAGCTTTGGTGTATCAGGGTTGACTGAGTGTGTAAAAACACAGCCAGTCTGCTGTTTGAAGCTTGGTGTGATTGTCAATATCTTCTTGTGTCAAATACAAATTATACAGAAGATGTACTTTCACACAATTCGAAGGATTCATTATCTAGATACAAAAGTTTGGAAGTGTACTCGGAATGCTATCAAAGTGAATGCTGTCCATAAGCGTAAGCTGGTAGCTGTGATAAATATAAAGGTATCTAAACTAGGTACAGATAATACCAGTTCCTGTCTTCTGATTGCTGTTGTTATCATAAAAATATTGGATATACTGGCAGGAGTTTCCTACAAAATAGGTCTGCCTCTTGCAGACTAAAATCCTGTTTTCCACTATGTAGCATTTATAGCCATCATCCATGCTGCATCCTGATGTTCTTGGTGAGAAAATGCGCGCATGTCTGCTGTGACATTCACATTGTGAATTTCTCGCAGGATTGATGATAGATACATGGCTTATTTGAGTTTGTCTTGCCAGCTAGCCAGCACAGTGGCTGGATTCTGAAAATACCTACTCACTGTTTAGTGATCCATTGCCCAGGCAAGGTACATTTATAGAGCTCACTTTTTTTTTCATTGTCTCCTTCTGCACTGTTGAAATTTAGAGAGCTGAGCTGAGTATGTGTAGTGCTGTGTTGATGTTCTATATGGCAGATCTAGTCTCTGATTAGAGAAATTGTCAACTATCTACATTGCAATGGTCAAGGTTTGTAAATGAATGTTCCTTGTGGAAAAAACAAACCCCATAACATGTTTCCTTGCAGTATTATCACTCAGAGACATCGAAATTACCAGGAACAGTTTAACAGTAAAACTATAGACATTGAAGTTCTACAAGATCACTACATGGAGAAGTCTATTTTCATGCACGTATGTTGATTGCTAGAGACAGAATACTTCTTTTATCATATTTTATTTCATTTAAAATAATTGTTGAAAGTCAAGATTTCAGTTTTCAGTAGTCCTTTATGATATATTGACCTTACTCCAAGCTGTTAATCACATTTTTCACCTTTTATGGTTGTATTGCTTTCTTTCATTTTTACTTGTGACAGCCTTTCGCCCCAAGTATGACCTTGACTTGATTTTTCAAGACCACGGCACATGTGATCACCTAAACTCTCTAAAATGGTTTTGGATGGTAGCATAGAACTGAACTGGAACATTTTCTGTAGGTTGATAGAACTGTCTTTGTGATCTGGCCTTTTAGAAGCCTGAATTTACTGAGTCCTCTTGTCTTTGCATTAATGACTGGTACGTTTTTTTCCCAGTTGGTGTGGTGGTGCAACTCCCCCCTGCCCCACCTTTGGCCACTCAGTACTTGATGCAATTCCCCATCCCCAGGCCACATACCAACATAGGAGATGTCAGGCATGAATCGTGAACGATAAAGCACCAGAGCATTAAGGCGCTCCCTTAAACATGCCTGGTTTCTGCTTCCCCTATCACTTGGGACTATCACTGCCTGACAGCCTAGTAAATCTGTACCTGGATCATGGCCCAAAGGGAGGTGATACCACAACTTGCAGATCTAGCAAGTTCTGGACTTGCACAACTGGTGGAAAGTACCAGAATATTCCATCGTCCAAATTGGACCAGAGTGGAAAAATACCTGATGAAAGTCAGTTATCTTGGACCCTGTACGTAGCGATCCTAGCAAGACCCTTTGAGCTCTTCTGGATCGCAGTGGGCTGTGACTAGCAACTCCCCTGAGTCGGGACCCCGCTTAGGCAAACACCTCAAGGACTGGAAGGCCAGGGTGACTCAACTCCCCATCCAGTCCCAGTTATCACCCGCTGAGGAATGCTAGTGCATTGTGAGTATTTGCTCTAAACTCGAAGAGGGAAATTTTAACTATAGGCTAGCTTCTCTTTCATCCAGCTCTTATATACACAATAGCTCTTACAAGTGTGAATGTTCTTATATTTTACTGCATCCAAGTGTTTGTCTGTGCACGTGTAAAAGGGGGACCCATTGACTCATTGGAGTTGCCCATTGTGAACGGACCTTTTGTCCTAATAGTTAAAATTGGGTGTAGGTGTGTGTGCGACCCCTTAAGTGTTGTGTGTTTGTATGTTCGTGCTTGTATGTATTGATTTAGGATACCTTATAGTAAGTTAGTGTGAATCTTGCCATCTTTGAATCTGTAATTAAGTCGCTGTTCAATTACTTTGTTAAATCATCTTGTAAATCCTTAAATTGGTTAATGATTAAGTGCTGCTAAAACTTAACTCTTGATCTACCTTGAATCACTAATAAATTTTAAACTGCTACTAAATTACAACCATGTGAAATATTTCCATCTGCACAAGTTGGTCAGAACAGTAACTTGGAACTCATTTTCAGGTTTTGGATTCTTACTTCTACATTTAAATGTTGTCTCGAAGTATTACAGTTTTTTCCTATGCTGTTTCTTGGTCTTACAGTTAAAAATGTGATGACCTTTATTGTCCTAGTCCTTCTTGTCACCTGTTACATACTCTTTTCCAGGTCTCTGTTCCCTTTTTGCTATTTGCGTCTTGTTTACTTAATTTCAGTGCTGTTTGTCCTCTCTTAGTGTTTTACACACTGTTCATCTCGGCCAACTAAAAGTGCTGCTGGTCTTGCCCAAGAGTAACTTGGTGGGTTTAGACGTCTTACAACGTACCTTTTGATTCTTGGATCAGGCAGGTGTACGTATGCTGTCTGTGAGTAAAGGCAACTGGAAAAAAATACTGTTTTGGGGTAAGACGTAAGTTCTTACTCACCCTGCTGCTTCATGTCAGTTGAGCAAACTTCATTTCAGTCATCTCTACAGGTCCCAGACACTTCAGAAGTGTTACAGAGTGTTCATAGCTGTTACTAGGAGGTCCAAGTAAAGTGTAGGGACGCTTGAGTGACACTCTGTCAAGCTGGATGGGTAAGGAAAATATACATGGACTATGCATATCAAGGAACATCAGCTTATTTTAAATAACTTTCTTTTCCAAGGCTAAACAGCATTTGAAGAACCCCTGGATCTTTAAATGGTTGATGAATATAGAGATTATGTGTTTGAGCTGGATTACTGGGTGTTTCCTAGCTGCATAAAAGATAAGTTGATTCCTACTGGGGCTAAGAACTTTTGCAGAGAGTCGTATGTCATCAGTTATACTATCTATAATGTAACAAAAGTTTAAAGTACAATAATTAATTGCAGCTGTCATGCTTCTTTTCTTAGGATACAATCACATGGACATGGCAAGGGCCAGGAGCGTAAGTGGTTTGTGTTTTATTGCTTATATCATGATTGCTTTCCTTCATTAGTTTTTATTTACATGTCTTATAGGTGTTTATAGTCAAGTAGTAATTGCTGGTTATTGGATTATTCTTTGGGATTAATTTGTCTTTTATCTATTATTCCCTAATTATGATAATACTCAGAGGAATCCAGGTACAAACAGTGTAATTCTGCTGCTATGATTTTGGTGGTTTGCAGAATGGATTTTAGGTTTTTATTTCTTTTTTTTTTTTTTTAACCAAGCACCTGAAGTAAAACAACTTGCTTCTGCTCTATGTATTTTATTGCCTGCAAGTCGATTTGGTGTGCTTCTGTATAAAATCTGTATGGCTATTGTTTGAAAATGGTCTAGTCTCACGGAAAAAGTCAACCCATTTAGGGAATTTGGGTGACTGATATTTTGTTATTATTGTTTGTTTTAAACAAAATGTTATTCTACAGGTTCCTTAGCAAATTCATGTAATTTAAAATACTAAATCAAGCAGTTCTTGCTTGTTTAAAAAAAAAAAAAATTTTACTTTCATGCTGGGGTTTGAGTAGAAGTTCTAAAATGTTTAGATGAAGATCGAACCAAGAAATTTTGAACCCTGAGTAAAGGGGAGTTGGATTCTATGGTTAACGGCTTGCCATTAGCCTCCTCTTTGGCAACTATTGTTTTGAATGTCCCACCCAAGATCATATATTTTAATAGTAATGAGGAAACCATTGGGATTAGCCAAGATCCAAGTAATTTAGAATTTTGTCAATTAATTTTGCACCTTCAAATGGACTGGGAACCAAGTCTAATTAAGGACATGTCTAGATTTGGAGACTTGAGGAAATCATTATTCACTTCTAAAAGTTTGGCTTGCAGTTAAATTGTCATGTTGGAAGTAGAGGAATCCGTGATAATGTCTAGAGTAAGCAGACACTGCAGCATTTACTGCATGCAGGGATTTCTGTTCTCTTCTTGTGAGTTCCTACCTCTTCCCTTGCATTTGCACTGCAGTTCGTCTAGCAAATTAACTCTGCCAGAGGGGAGAAAGGTGAGTAGCTTACTTCCAGCTTAGTGTCCTACCTAAGGAGTCAAGAACACATAGGAGGAGGAAGAAGAGGGAAGGAACTTGTAGGGGTGTTGCTTCAGATCACTTTAATGTGTAGAAACCCCTTATTTGGAAGCGCTGACCTCTGGTAGTAAAGTTAAATTAAATTAAAGCGGAATCAGAATCTGAGGCAGCATGTGATGTTATGCAAATTCACTGGGTCAGTTTAAATTACAGCTTTACTTAATTAGGATTAATTCTCCTGAGTGACCCAAAATATATTTCTGATGTCTTAGCAGAAAATACTGTTAAGACAGATACAATCTTCACTTTCTCAGCAAATGTCTCTCTTCTGTCATAGTGTTAGCCAAAACTTAATCTGGAAATGTTAATGTATCCAGGAGTATTCTACTTGTTCAAAGTTGTAGCCTATAAAATGGGTTGAAAACTTGTCACATGGAAGCTATACACTTTCTTCCACTTATGGAAAGTAGTTTGACAGTGTTCAGAGCAGATCAACTGACTCTACCTTGAAAAAAACACAACTTAAATTTTCTCTACATTGGACTTGATTTAGATACAGGTTCTATCAGTTTTTTAAATTGATATTTATATTTAAGGTTTAATCTTTGAGGATTACAGAGAGCTGGCAGAGAGAAAAGTTTACTTGTAACTCATTGAGGTATTTTAATGCTCTTGGAGAAGGACCTAGAAACCAGACTTTCACGTTTCCAGTCAGTGACATAAGCTCCAAATAATAACTTCCATTGTTGTTCTTGCTCCTTTTCTTTTCTTTAATGTGTTCGAAGTTCAGTGGGAAAGAAGAGGGAAAAAACAATGTTGCAGCCCTGAATGAGTGTACAGCAAAATGGGTAGGGTCTTCCTTCTAGGAACTGCACTTTATCTGCCTAAGAGGATTTTGACCAGCGCTTCCCTCACAGTGACTGCTGTAACTACCTAGATACTGTGTAAAATGTGGCTACTGACACTGCTCCCTAATATAGGCTTACTAAATCATTTCCTGGATTTGAATCTTACTGCTTTCTAAGGTCAAGTTTATTCCAGTGTCTTGTGTCTTAGGCTGCTAAAGCACACATACTGCATTTCATTAACAGACTTCTGAAGTATAGTGAACTTTGATTCCAAACCAAGGTAATGATAAAATCTTAGTGGTTATAATTAATCTTGGCAACTCTGTGCTGAATACAGCATTTTCCTGAAACAGATTTACTCTTTCTTTACACAGTATGCATACACCATATCTTACTGTATGTGTTAGTACCTGTGTATCATATTACTGCTTGTCTTACTGCTTCTGGGTATCTTTTAAGATGCAACTTCAGTGTAAATTGCTTTTGTTCCACCTTACAGAATGTAATGTATAGAAGTACTCTCAAAGACCTTTTCGGTTATTTTTTTATCTGAATGTGATCATACCTACAAGTAGGAAAGTTGCTTGGAGACTTTGGAGCATAATGTGGTACTGTTTCACTACATGTAAATTTTTTCCTCTATCCTTTTCTTTTTTTTTTCCCCCTCCTTTTAGGTTAGAAATTCTGTGGCTTACTTTGTGTCAGTTTCACAATTCTGTGGAAATTGAGGTCAGTAAAAAAAACCCCAGTGTATTCTAAGCAGTATCAGAATACATAATATTGTAACTAATTCTGCAGTAAAAGTTTGTATTCAAACTTTGTATGTTAACACAGTCTGTAAAAACAGGTTAAAATACCACTTACATTTTAGACAAATGGCTTCTATATCTGAAAATGTAGCCTAAAAATGGAATAACAAAATACAGTTTTCCACTTGGCTTAAGGCTTTACTTTCTTATTCATTTACATTGAGTAGATAGATTTCTGACTCTGTTTGAAGAGTCTTCTGTGAACAAATTGCTTGTCTTTTAATTGCCTGATTGCTATTCCAGCTAGTATACCAACTCTGTGTGTGTTAAATATCCAAGTCTGTGAACGCTGATGTGCAAACTAGGGATTATCTTCTAGAGAAAAATCATAGTAAGTAGTTTCTTATAGGCCAGATAGGTTATTTAATATGCCTGGGTAATTTTTTTTTATTAGGCTGAGCTGTTCAGAATGCAAAATTGGAAAACACAAAGAAAATGTTAAGTTTATGTATATTCTTAACTTTGTTTTGAGAAAAACATGTAATCCTAAGGCTGAAGGCTGTTGTAGTGAAAACACGAAAACAATTAAAACCTTTCCTTTTAAATTGCTGTCCTTATGCATTTTACAGAAAGTAATTACATTTTTGTGGAGAAGTATGGTGTTTTAAGGGTCTTGTATAGAATATTTGACAGATGTTTTGCAGTTCTTTTGCTTACATTTTTTAATAATGAGGTAGCTACTTCTCTCTTACTGATGGCAGGGTAAATCAGTAGGAAGAACTGTTACATATTTACATATGTGTATATGTTACTATTGTAACATAACATCCTAATCACGGTATTTATCATTGCTATGCTCTGTGTTTACTTACGCTATAAATTCTTCTCAAAAATAATGAACGCACAAAATACCAGCCACTAAACAGTTGTATCTATTTGTGGTTTGTGTTATCACTGTAGTTGCATGTTTTCAGCTATTAATAGTATATTAAAAATAAATTAAAAATCTTATTTTCAAAACAGTGGCCTGTTTTTGGTAGAAGGGTCAGGGAGCGACTGCCTCACGCAGAGAGAAGACAAACCAGCTGATTGGCAGGATTTTTACTCTATCTCAGGAACATAGTTTTCTGCCCTAGGCAAATAAAACGGGTTCTTTCACCAGGAAGTGAACAGTGCTGAACTTTCTTGATTTTTTGAGGCAGCAGCTGCTAGCAGATGCTGAGTTTCTATAGCACATACAGAACTTGCACAAGGACAAGTTATGATCTTTGGTCTTCTCCCTTTTTTTTTTTTAAAAAAAAAAAAAGGCTAGTGACTTTCTGAAATACTCTTTACCAAAGCAGGAGCTGGCAGAGGGTGGAGGAG
The DNA here is from genome assembly GCA_013397275.1 of Burhinus bistriatus. Classification (NCBI taxonomy): domain Eukaryota; kingdom Metazoa; phylum Chordata; class Aves; order Charadriiformes; family Burhinidae; genus Burhinus; species Burhinus bistriatus. The sequence continues at coordinate 41,606 of VYXH01001427.1, read as the reverse complement.
CAGAGCTGTTTACAAGGCTACTCGCAAGTATGAGGCAGAGTACTTGAGAGCTACTTTTTGAATCTGTTTTTGTAAGGAAGTGCTGCAGATTTAGGAACATAGAGGAAAATGAATTGTCTGTGTTCAAAGTCACGTTTTTCCCCTGGTCTCAAAGTTTGTTGGCTTTTATTCCTGCTTTGTTCCATCAGCACAGGGATACTGGCAAATACCAACCAGCCTTGATACCAGAATTACTGCTGAAGATGCAATTACTCAGGAAGATGTACAGCAAAACAATAAAACTTCCGTATGTTTTTGCTTAAATGATAGGTCATAAGGTCTAACAGCCAGCAATTGGGATCTGAAGTTTGTTAGTCTGGGCTTCTCTGCATATGTATATTCTGGCATACAATACATGTCATCCAGCCTGTCTATTGAGAAGGAGGCATCTATGTAGCTTTTATAACAGGTTACTATAAATATTGGCCTGCCCATCCATCCTGTATGTGGAACTGACATGCAAGCAATCTTGTGAAGAAGAAGGCGTATGTGATTACCTGCACATATAGCTTGTTTTGGCTTATGCCAGTTTGTTTTGCTGGCCTGTCAGCTTCAGTGTTCATGCATCCATCACAGTCTGCAGCAGCTAAGAGTTCTTCTCTTAATTTTGTTAGTGGTGCTGAAGTGATCGTGCTGTTTCTGTCCAGTTAGGCTCAAACATGTAGAACACCTCTGAAATCGCCTCATATTCAAACTTGTCCTGTGTTTGGATGAATGACTTGAGAGCAATTTGCAAGTTAAGGTAAAAGAAATAGAATTGGGCTTGGAACTTGAAGGAACAATCTTTCCATCTCTGTAGCTTAACAGTCTTTGTCCTTTTCGATATTACATCACATCAGGCTGGTGTACCTGCTTGTAAACGTAGAAGGTGGGAGTCGTATGTTTTCAATTGCAGTGGTGCATATATGGAAAACTGTAGCAAACCCCAAAATAAATTAAAGATTTGTCCATCACTGAATACTTCTAAGAAACAGTTAGACAAACATCTAATGGCTGCATTTTGGGTACTGCTGATCGTACTGTTGTGCGATTCTGAAGATAGAGCTAACCTCATAGTTATTGAGAAGTATTTGTTTAAATGATAAACTTCATATTTATTCTCCAATTCTTATTTTCCTTTTTAAAGACCAGTGTGAAATTTCTAGGTTGTAATTCCCATTTTGTATTACCAATAGGTAATTATATGAAATATAACTAAGCTTATTACAAATTTGGTTTCTACTTGAGAAGCTTTTCACAGGACCACGAACATTTGTGCATAAATTCTCATTGCGTTGCACTACTAAGGGAATTGTCTGTCTGCTACTGAGCAGCGGTGGGAATCGGAGTGATCCCTTCTTGTTCCTTCTATCTGTGAACTTAGCTACTTGGCAGGAATGGGATGTGTTGAGGGTTTTTATAAGTGAGATGGGCCGTGATCTTGGAGTTTACATTGTATTTCAATGAACACTTAAAACAATAGCCAAAAGCTGGAAGATCTTTTAATATAGACCATCCCATTCTGAAAGCTGCCTTTTCTGTTGCAGGTCTCCAGCAGTTCTGGTTTAATTTTCCCCTTCCAACCTCAACTGTTCTGTGATTTTGTGGCCATCTGCATTTATTTAGAATTTTTCTTTCAGTTGAGTATTAATATGCAGTGTCCAGTTTGAAGGAGAAATTTTTCAAAACCTCCAACAACAGAAGATAAAAACATTTCTGATATGTGCATTATTAAGCAGTCATATATGATGTCAAAATGTGAAGGGGGAACAGTGAATACTTGATGTCCTGAGAATTTGAATTCTTAGTATTTAAGCTATAGAAAAATGTTCATGTAGCAGGTGGTTTTCTTGGTTATCTGCAAAGAGCTGGACAATACAGGATGTAAAAGTTTGTGCAAGAAAATGCTAATACTTCTAGATCCTTTAAAAATTCCTGGTCCCACTTGTGAAAGGAAGGTAAAGCTCTACTTGGGTTCCATGAGGTAAGAAATGATCAGAGTCAGTTTTATGAATTTCTAGAAGCATGATGTATCCTTAAGCATTTAAGAGTTCAATTTTTTTTTATAGTCCCTTTGTTAATATAATTTTGTAAATAGCAACAAACTGTATACATTGTTCACCATAGTGCTATAATAGAGATTGTTTAAATGTTAAATATTCTTGGTATAACTCAGTTCTCTGTATGCAGTTTCTACCTGTGTATATTCCTTCAGAAGAAGAAAGAAAAAATCCAGTGTTATATGCCAATAACGTCAGACGTGTAATGGCAGAGTAAGTATGTTGTAATATGGAATAAAAATAGATGTGTGATTTTAATTTTAGGATCAAGAAAATGGCATGAAATCAAGTCAGTGTAGTTGCAAAAAAATGTGTAGTCTGCAGTAATGCGTACAAAACTTTTTATCTAGCAGTTGCCTTGCTCTCTGAGGAGGCCAGGGAGCCACAAGTACAGCAGGAACTGTAGGAGTTGGTGGTTTGGGGTTTTTTTTTAACACATCTTCTTTTAACGACCCAGTTCTGCTTGCTGCTGTGGGGAGAAAGGTATAGTTGAATTTAATGAAAGTTAACGTAACTGAATTTTGTGCTATTGAGGTTGCATTTTAAGCTATGACTCCTTTAATGAGGTTAAGAATAGTTTAATGTATTCATTGTTAGCCTGTGGTTATTTCAAAAGTAAAGCACAGGAAAGCTGCTTCTATTGGAAATAAAGCACTGATACAATGCAAACTAATTGAAGTTGAATGTTAATGAGAGGATACTTACAACACTTGTCTATAGTGTATAATAAAGCCAGCATTGAATGCACAGACCTTCATTCTCTTTTGTTGTGTTTTTGATTAACGTCTCTTGTTCCTTGATGTTTTTTTGTCCTTTCAGTAAATCTTCCATTAGTTGGTAGATGTTCATTTCAGTATTTGCAGAGAACCCTCAGGTCTATGATCATTAATAACTTTTGAAGGATTTATCAATCTTTCTACTCCTAATTTTGAAAGAACTTGTGAAATCTTAATTTCCTTTGTGTAACTTCTCTTCTGTTTCTAAGGTACTCGTTTCAACCAAAGGCCAGTTTATACATAGAAACTGGTAATTCTTCTCTGGTTTATAAGCAGAACCCAGCTCTGAGTTTTCCTTAAGGATGTTGGGCCTGTAATACAACAGTAGATTAATGCTCGATCGGTTCTATGAAAGGACATTTCTCAGAAAAGAAAAAACCAAAAGGATCTATGTGAATCAACCTGTCTTAGAGTTGCGGTGGCCTCAAAGACTTTTGTAGTTAATTTAAGACAATCAGCTGGCACTACATAAGTGTTGTCCTCAGAGTCTGGGTAGAAGGACATGTTATGAAACCTTAAATCTGAACTCCAGTCAGGTGACAGGGATTGTGTGGTATAAGGAGAAATTTTGAAAGACGGAAGTTTACAACAACCTGCATGTTGAAAGTCTTTCCTTCTACGTGTGCGTAGGAGAGGAGAGATTACTTTCCTCTTCCTTTTGTTTTTTTTCTCTCCCACCTCTGAAGAATTAGGCATTTGGGGTAACAGAAGTAGGATGCATGTCTAAAGGGAAGACTGTCAGAATGGGACATAGCAAATATGGCTTGCTTTGAGGTGAAGAAAGGGCTGTAGATGCTGTGTTGATGTGAAAGGAAAATAAATATTTTTGGATGTCAAAGTTCTGAAGTTAAAACACAGATGGGAATAAACCAGAATGCTGACTCCTGGATACCGTGGATTACTGTAGACCAGTTAAAATAACATCAACATAGCCAAAATGTATTTACTTCTGTCCACTTCCAGATGCTTGCTTCTAGTGGCAGTTCTCCAGATTCTCCCAGTTCATTCATGTGGCTTTTGGTATAGGAGATACCAGCTGAGATGCTGTCAGTCCGTCCTGGAGGTGTAGCAGTTGCAATTCTAGAACCTCAGGTGCTATTTGGTGCTAGCATTGCACCCTGCATTGCTGAATAAAGGACAGTATTACTGCTTCATCTAGATTTGTCTCCTTTTCTTGAAGGTTGAATTCATGACAGTGTACCCTTTTGATATCAAGAAGTCAATTCAGGATCTGTTTAGATGTCTGCTTTCGCCTTCATCCCCATCATATTTTTCTGGAAGAAGAGTCTAATCCTACTGGATATTTTACAGCAGCAGAGGTGGCAGTCTGAACAGCTTCTGTTAAGTGTTGAACAAAACACTTGACAGGACATCTGATTCTTAGGCTGCTTTTACTTGTTGACTCTATGGAGAATTTTTGGTTTTGCCTTATTTGTTTAGATTTTCTGTAGGCAGCCACAGATGCGAGTGATGGGGGTCTATAGATAGTTCCTGTTCACTTACATATAAAATGAATGTTTGACAAAGGAGATGCTGTCATTCACAGAGGTTTGCTTCCTTAGGACATCAGTTTATTGCAGGACAGATGAATTTACTTGCCCAAAAAGTGAAATCCAAAGTAAGACTGGCTTTTTGGCTGTCTGTTTCAGGTCAGGGACTTCTGCCATAATTGCTCTCCTGAGCTTTGGGTTCCCTCAGGCAGCCATGCCAATAACAAGGGAAATACCATTTTTTTTAACTGCTGTAGTGCTCTGTATGTCTTTATTGTACTCCTTCTCATCCAGGATGACAAGGATTGTATACTTTTGAAGATGCATTCAAGTGTTAACCCACTATTTGTATCATTCATCTTCTCTGCTGCCATATACCATCCATTTGAGTATGAACACACTGGTTTGTTTTTCCTGAACCATGCTGGAGATGATCATCTCAATGTGAACGTTGTGACCAGAAATTACTCAATCCGGATTACTGTTCTGCAAGCACCATTTCCTACTGCTTTTCAGGACCTCATTTCTCAGACTTTTTTTCTAAACTAAACCTAGTTTATGTTTTAATTCAAATGTAATATGAGCTGATCTCTTCTTGATTGATAGTTTCAGTATTTGTGCACTGATTTGTCACCAAATTCCACAAGAACCCAGGTGATACATTTCTATTTTTTAAAGGACGCTGTTGCGATAGAAAGTGAATTTAAGGCTCACAACTTCTACAGACCTTTCAGTTGCGCCTGTGGCTATTTGCTTCCTGCAATGCTAACTTGTAGTGGTATCTTTTATTGCAGTCCTTCCCATCAGGAGGATGAGCAAGATCCAAGCCATAGAGGTTGATTGCTTCACAGCCTCTATAAAAATCCAAAATTTCTTTCTGAAAGGGTTTCTTAATCTCGCCTTTGCAATTACCAGTCTTTTAATGTCTGTGATCTTCAACCTTTTTTCTTATTGACAGATATTTATTCAATAGCATTGGGCCAAAAATTGGGTCATGTGCAATCTTCTTACAGCTGCTCAGCTCACTGTTTCTTCTGTTTTGGGGATTATCTGTGTAATCAGAACTGGAATGACTCATGCAGGATAGCCATTGCTGCTGAGTAGTTACTCCATGCTTGTCTTCCTTAGGATCATTTTCTTATTCTGCACAGAAGGTATGTGCAGACTAGATCAATCTACTGTTTAAAGTATGAACCGCTACTTATTCCGTATCAGTATGGTTTGGATTTGATTTTCTCATACAAGCTCTTTTGTTTGAATCAGTTTGTCTTCTTTGGTCTTTCTGGTCTTGCTCTCCCTTCTACTCTCAGTCAATGTCCATCTCATCAACAACATGCTGTCAGAAAGTGTTTTTTAGAGTCACTTTCAAATCACTGAAAATGTTGAGTGCTTTTAAATATGGCAACAGTCCATGCAGGTTCTCTCTTCAAAATAAACAAACTTTGGTGGTCTTCAGTTTTAATTCACTTCATGTGTTCTTTATTTCTCTAATACAGTTCTGAAACCACCATGCTAGTAAGTCATACCATGTAGATACATATTACATTGGCTCACTTTTATATTACTTACAATTGCAAAATAATCGTTTTGGTCTTTATGTGTGCGAGCTGTTACCACCTTACATTGATGGTAGTCAACATGGATTATTTTGATCTGTTCATTTATTAATTTCAACACTTACTGTTCCTTATATATATTTTCTAGTTGTGTCAAGCTTTCTGGCTTGCATTGTTACATTTTAAATTTTTTTTTAATATCTTTGAAGTATTAACTCATGATTTAGTAGAACTACAGTAATGTTGTAAAATCATCAGTGTGTAGACTTGAGGCTTCAACCCCAGCTCTTCTAGAATTATCAGGAACAAATCATTTGACCTTGCCATCACAAGTATTTATTTCTAAAAAATTTCCCAGTGATAAAGGAAACACCTCTACCACTGTTAAAGCATTTGAAAGTACTTCGTTTTATTCATAAGATATGTCATCTTAAATGTATCCTAATGTGAAATATTTATTGCATATGATGTCTTTTTTTTCCTCTTGGCAATTTTACTATTCTCAGTTCGTAATAGGTTATGTCACTGTTTATAGTTTTTCTTTTGCTTTATAAACAGTCTTAATGCTTCTTAGCATCATCAGTTGCAACTTTTTCTTTGTCTTTACCTTTCCGTATTGCTTTTATGCATCATAGCGTCTAATTTATTGATATACATATAAAGTTAATTTGTTTTGTGGTAGGGAGTTTTTTCCCCCTAAAAAAGTATTAATTGCCTCTTTTCATTGTGGAATTGTAGCCTTTTGCCTGTTGAATAGATTCTTGAACACCTAATTTCATTAGCACTTTTATTCTGGGAGACATCTGATGGTTGTAAAGTAACCAAAGTATTGTTTAGGATATAGAAATACTACTTTAAAGAAAAAGTAGGTAACTCTTCCACTCCCACTTTGCAAAACAAAATTTGTTAGTTTGTTGCCTTACTATCCATTAGGGCTCAAATAAATGTATGTCAGCTCAGCTTCTAGTTAGTTGCATGTACTTGGCACTATTCGTTTTGTACACAGATAAGCCCATCATAGTGCAGGCAGCTAGTTGTGAAAATCTGCACTGCAGGCTTTTTGTGCAAGTGTAAAGTAACCTCACCCGTAATTAACAGATGTAAGCTGCTTACATAATTATACAGAGACCTGTTGGCACTTACTAACATATATACGCAATTTGTTCTGCTTTAGTTTGTTAGTTTCTCTTACAGAGATTATCTTCAAAATAGGAAATAATATGGTTTAGATGGTACAATTAAAAAAAAAAAAAAGGCAAGTTATAATATTGCAACTTTGTCATTTTTTTTTATGCATATGGGGATGTTTAAACTGAAACCTGATGGAAACTGGACACCTTTGCACCTAGGTTTTTCAAAAGTGTAAGCACCTCGGAACTGAAGTTCTGTCAGCATTTCCTGATTGAGCATTTCATTTCTCTGATCTTTCTGGTGTTACTCAGCATTATAACTACATACATGACACTAGCCATGAGTTTTGAAGTTTCTTTTGTGGCGAGCCCAGGAAGGCAGACTTCCTGTAGAAATACCAAAATGTCATAGCCTGGTTTGCATTTTTCCAATAACTTTGGTTTTCTTCTCCACTTACACAAACGTTTAAAGACATGTTTTTGTATTTACAGTAGATGCTCAAATGAATTGAAGGGCAGAGTGTTAGACATGGAACTTGAAAACATCTGTCTTCCTTATGTTTTCCCTGTCAAGTGCTTGCCAGAATCACTTTCCCCTTGTCGGAGCATGTCATACCATTAAAGCAGTAAATCTTATCAGCTTGACATATGAGGATTATGTCTTTGCTTTTGAGAAATGAATCCTTTTATCCAGCATGCTGCTGAAGGCCAGAGATATTACAGATAGTCTTCTGTGTCCATTTCACCTTTTGTCATCTTCTACATAGACAAAATTAGATACTTTTTTTTCTTTCAGACTTGAGGATGTGGGTTTACAGTAGCTTACTGGTCTGTCTTATGGCTATTTGTTGTATTTTTCAGTGGCCAGTTAAATCTAACTTAGGAAAAACTGCTGTGCTCTGTGCCTATGCTGTCTGAAGTCTTATATGCGATTCTGCAGAAGCACTGACTGAATGCTTAGCACTAAACTTTGAAATCCAAGAGTTCTTTTTGTCATTTTTATACCATCAAAGGCGTGAGGATCAATATAAGTGGAATTACTGAAGTGCTGGAGTTAACAAGCATCCATTTGTTTAGGTTTCAGGCCATATACAAAAATAGAGATGAGAACTACATTGTGTACCCTTATTTATTTCTGTGAATGCTCTAAGTGTGGCAGTTAGGCACTTAGCTTCCTGCTAAGTTTATTTTCTCAAGGAAGAAATAAATTTTTTAAAGTTAAGTAATATTTTGCAAGTCTGGTTTGAACTAGATCTTTGAATGCTGAGAACTCAAGAACCTGTTTCATTTTTCACCCCTTGAATATTTGTGATGTACAAGCCTGTAAGATCTTACCCAGACAGGACCTATTTTCTTAACACAAGGGTTAAATACAGCTGTTAGCAGCTTCTTTTTCTGTCTAAAAATAAAACTATCATGAGATACTGTATTTTTGATGTGAACTGCAGACTCTTATGACTGACCCTTCATTTGCTTGGAGAATGTCACAAAGTAGTAGTTGTCCAAGGAGATAAAAGGGGCTATCTACCCTGGCCTTCCAAGATTAAACAGCTGAAAGCTCTTCAGCTTGGGAAAGAAAGAAAGAGAAGGGGGCGGGGGGGGGAAGCGGAGGTTTGTTCCAAAGGTCAGGAAAATCATGAGTGTTCTGGAAATGCATAGTAAGGCAAGTCTGTTACTTTCCATGGCAGAGAGATAGAAAGCATTCAACAGTAGATCAGCTGAAAGTAAATGAAAATACTCTTTAAAACATGTACAAAATCATGGCATTTGTTACCAAAAGCATAAAATTAATTCATCAGAGCTGAGATATCCTGTAGAAAATTTGGTCTATCAATGATTCTAAACCACAGTAGTACAAATAGTCTCTGGTTCAGGAAGTTCCTATACAGATGACTGCTAGAAGCTGGGGTTATTTGTCCACCGTGTTTTGTATATCTTTTTCCAAAACATTAGACAGTGAAGTAAAATACCAAATTTGCTATCCTTTTAATGTCTTCAGCACCCTATAAAATTATAGCTGATTTTAAGGGGGGTTTTTGAGCAGCCTGTGGAATATTTTCTAAATTAGTTCACAGTTCTGCTTATTAACAATGTAAAGCATTTTGAAAATGTTTTTGTTGGAGCATAGATTCACGATATTGTCTGTACATTATTACAGTAGTCACAGTCTGGTTTATGTTCAGAATTTTGTATATGTTGTGGATTGGTATGCAGAAAATGAGAAAGTTGATTATTTTTATATTATGACTGCACAAGTGTTAGACATCGGGAGCTGTTTGGTGTGAGAAGTCAGGACATAACAGGTACAACTGTTGCATGTAACAGATTGAGTTTGCAGGAAGGCTTTTGGGTTTATGTTTGGTTTTGGGTTTTTTGTTTGGGTTTTTTTAAGTGACTTGCTGACTTTGGAATTTCATGTAGTGTGATATAGTGAAAGGTAAATAGCTAGCATTTCAGAAAAGGGAGGGAGGGAGAAAGTCTCAAAGCATGTCAAGCCACATGTGCACATCTGGCCATATAAAATTGCTGAAAAATAAAAATGCCAAGCTCAGGTTAACTGACTGTGAAAGTGGAGATAGTATGAAGAAAAGAGGAAAAAAATATTTCCAAATGAAGATATGGGAAAAGCTGTTATATTCCAAGTTTATTAAAAATATTGGGTTGCGCTTGCAATTTGCATCTCAAATCTCAAATTGAAGTGATCTTTTTTTCCTAGCAGTTGAACTGAAGTAGAGGACGATTGCCCTGGAGAGGAGTTGGAATAGTTTGGTAACCAGTTCTGTAGAAAATCCTGTGAGTTCCAGGTGTACCCAGGCTTTACAGTGAACTCTAGTATGCCAGTCTTTATTCTAAGAAATTGAAAAATTCACAAGTCTTAGCACAACGAATGAACTTTATATGTTCCCCATCTTCAGTTTCTTCAACATTCTGAGCTGAAATCAAGGTCCTTTTGTGTTAAACTGCTGGCCCTGTACAGCTTGTGATTTATCTTCTGAACTCAAGAGCCCCTTGACCTCTAATTTATCTGGCCTTGGTTGATCCTATGACTGAACTTTACAGTGAGCAAAAGTTGTTTCTTCCCATTCTTTACTTCTGATCTTTGTAATTCTGAAAGTCTGGATGCATATATAAACACATTGTTTCAGTTTATTTTGCTTTTTTTTTTTGGAAGTCCAAAAGTGGGGAAAATGGCCAAAAGATGAGCAAGAGAAGATGCCTTTATCCTTCTTAATCCTGCTTTGTGTATGTGTTGATGCTGGGCATACATGCAGGCATTAATTGTAGTGGGAATCTTCTGTACTGATAGCGCTATTAGTCTGGCCCAAATAGCACTCCTGTAAGGAGGGCATACAGCTATAAAAAGATGCAGGTTGTATTGTCCCCTTATGGTTTGGCCGAGTCTAAGATGATCCCTACTTTTATTTGGAATTTGTTCTGTATCATAAGTTTGGTTTTGGTTGTTTGTTGGTTTTTGTGGGGTTTTTTATTTCCTCTTTGGCTAGGCTCCTTCAACATGTTTGGGGACCATTATTTAGGAGAAGTTATTTCAATCTGGCGTTGGTTCTCGGATGGCAGTCAGGCTTCTACCCTCCGCCAGGTTGAATGGCCCAGTCTTTCTTAGTCATCTTTCTTTTGATGTGTTTGAAAAGCTTCTAGTTTTAACAAGTTACTGTTTCTTGCTTTGACTTGCCACCTTATGGTTATGTTTTAACTTGTCTGTCTTCTGTTTTCCTTGAGAGAACATTTTTTTTTAAAAAAAAAAGTATTTTTGTTCTAATTGCCATCTTTAATCAGTTGCTGAGTCATACTAGATTATTTTTTTCCTTTGAGAATCTTTTTTTGATAAGTGTCTTGTCACTTCTCCTTATTCCCTAATATGGTGTGTCACTTTGTACCACAAATGAACACTTCACCCTTTCAGTTACTTCTTTTAACTTGTTTTTAAACAGCTTCCCCTTTTCTGTGTAGTTGTCCTATGCTTCAGCTGATTGCCCTTAAGTTCCTGTATTTCTGTTGTGTGCTATACCTACTACTGCTATTAAGATCTGATGAAATTTAGTGTAATGTGCCTGACTGGACATTAGTACATTCTTGTACTAATTGGTTATTAGTATATTCTTTTATGTAAGCCGCTCTGGATGGTACTGCTTATAGGGTGTCCTTGCTGCCCTAGGAGTTCACCTATTTCACTGACAGGTGACAGAGAAGTTTATAAGGATGATGTAGTGCGCACACAGTACAAAAGAAGGGAATAGGAAGTAATCTAAACTAACAGGGTAGACTGCTTCTTTCATCCACCTCTTTTTCTTTTTCCACGGAAAATTGATTTTATATTGTGTAATACCAGTGATTTCATATTGTAGCATAGAACGCTATATTGACTAACATATAAGTATTGACAAGCTCTGCAATACCTGATCTCTAAGTTAGGTGGAACTTGGAAACGGATTTAAATCCCCACAGCATGGAGGAGTTGTTCGTCTGGATTTTACATAACTTTACTATGTTAACCTATGTAATAACTATGTAATAACTATGTTATTACTATTTTACATATTACTACGTTAACCATAATTCTATGGGATGAAGTATGGTATCACAAGAACCCCTTGTCCATTCCATTAAGGTGGTTTACAAATTTGCAAGTATTACTAGAACATTCTTCATAGGAGGAGTAGAATGATGAAACAGGAACAGATCAAAAAGTGAAAAATTTGGGGGAACTGAATTTAATTGCCTAGGATTACCCATATGAGGCAATCTAGCCTTCAACAGTCTGAAGGATTTTAAGATGGCTTTTCTATGTACCTGTATTTTTTTGGTTTAGTTGGCTTTTTCCTTTTGTTTTTTCTTGCAAGGGGGAGGCTGTTCATCCAAAATCACTGCCCTGTATGTCCTTGGTTCATTCATAAATAGCATATAAATAGTGTCTAATTTTTTAACATATTTGGTACTTTTGAGCTTGAATATATATTAGTGAGGTGTTCTTCCTGAATATTTGACTTTCTCAGCCTTACAGAGAAAAGAGAAACCCTCCTCAGTAGCTTTAATGTTAAGTGCATGTCTTACGAATGTATTAGAATTCCTGAAGTTTGGCAATTAATTGGTGTATAAAAGAGAACTGGCTTATGTTATTTACATTGGCATTCAAAGGCCTTGTAATGAGATTCTGGGGAAGAGGCTACTTAACAGAAATTAAGTGGTTATTGCATGAGAGGTAACTGCCGTTAAAGATCAAACTTTCTACAACAAAGTGTAGAATTGAATGCAGAGTTTTTATGAAAGCCAAAATGACTGTGGCATGCCTCGGGGATTTGTATCAATCTTGCCATTACTATATATTAACTTTGCAGATGAAAAAGGTGGTTAGTAGTACAGTAGAAAAACCTGCAGATTAAAAGAATGAAGGTAAGTCAAGAAAAAAACCTCTGTTAAGACTTCATCAAACTAAAAAAGGCTGCACGAAGGAGATAATGTTCCCTACTAATATAAGTAAAATCAAGTATAATGGAAAACACAGCAGATGAGTAACTCATATGAAGCAGTGTTTGCTTTCTGAATTGCGTCTTATGTTTGTACACTGAATTCTTAAAGGCCTCTTCCAAACCAGAGTGTCTTTCTCTCAACTTTGGCACAGCAAATGCAGTGCAACTACAATATCAGGATTTCCTTGAAGTATATTTTGGTGCTGCTATTACTACAGAACATCAAGTTAGAAGTAAAGCAAAAAATGAGGACTTAATTGTTTGGCATATAAAAACTCGGGAGTATTTTTTCTTCTACCTTTCTTATGTCATATGCTTAAAAATAACTTGTGTTTGATTGGAGTGTAACTCTGCTTGCTTTTATACTTTGTTCTAGCCATTCTTTATAGAGAAATGTTGCCTGATGTATAATTTTAATACTACCTGAAGGTAATAGTTGTTCTGCTCAAGTGATTATTGATTTATTAATATGTTAGTGTAATAATAATACACATATTTAACATAATTATTAATAAATATGTATTTTTGTTCTAGATCAATAATGTTGAAACCCTTGTTATTCACTTCTATGAACATATTAAGGAATCTGAAAGTCTGTGCAATGCCTAATTTTTCCCTCGTGTTCTTTTGTATTTTCATGTACTTGTAAAGTCAAAATAGATGTTTTGCAATGAGCAGAGTACCATATTTCATTCTTTGTGTGTGAACTTTCTTTTATCGGCTCTTTCTTATAGTTCTTCAGAATACAGAGCATAATTGTTACAGGATTTCTTGCTATTAAAAAAAAAAAAATTATTCTGCTCAGTTTTCTTAGATTATCTTGCTTACTTTGTTTCTTTGCTTTATTCAAGGGCATTGGGAGTTCCAGTGACAGACTATACATTTGAAGACTGTCAGCTAGCTTTGGCTGAAGGACAACTTCGTCTGCCCTCAGACACATGTCTTTTGGAATTCGCAAAGCTTGTGAGAAGCCTTGGGTGAGCATATACAATATTTATATGTAAGGTGCATCTTTATTACATATCTATGTTTATATAGTTTTCCCCTCATATAACAAGATTGCATCTATGAATACATATGGAATGTTGTCATATTACAGTCGGGCAAACACTAATAAAAAATTAAACCAATAATGTTCTCCGCTTGCAAGCAGCACCCCTAGATCCAAATGAGCAGAGTAGGTTGTAAAATTCATATTTTCAGTCTGACAGGCGAGCAGAGTGTGTCTGAAGTGTTCATTCCTGAACAAAACTAAAGACACTTCCTGAAGAGGGTCAGGACTACTGTGGGGTTCCTAGTATTTGATACAGTTGAGAGTCAATTGCCCTTTCCTGTGACATCTCTGAAGGGAGAACAGTGCTGCCGTAGCAGTCTTGTGACTGGATTAACGTTATAATAGTGAGGGCAGAGCGGTCGCCCTTTCCCAAGAAGCACAAAGAAGTGGTTGATCTTTTGAGTAGGTTACTGCTAGATGGACTTTTTAATGAAACTTTAACTTAGTATATGCAGTGTGGCTCCTCTCTTCTCATAGCATCAGTTCCCTGTGGCTTTACCTTTCAGAAAATCTTCAGCAAACAGTGAAAAAATTCACATAAACCAAATAAGAGAACTTGTTGCTGCTGTTTTCCAATTTTTCTCCTGTTTCTCCTCTCACCTTGTTGAACAACCACAAACTGAATCTATGGCCTCATCCTATTAACTGCTTTAATATACAAGCACCTCTTTCCTTTTTTTGTCTCCTCACCTGAAAGTGTAGAGCATAGTTTCATGTTTCCATTCTGTACTTTATTTCCTTTCACTAATTTTTCCTTCATCTTCCAGCCCATGTACATAAATGAAAAAAAATAAAAGCTCTATTGGAGAATAGGGAATGTAGGACAGCATACATTATGCATTCAGATGACAAGCATATATTAATTCATTGTTGGGACCTCCATCTGAAAAGACTTCCAGTAGGATAGGAGAGACTTCTAAGGGGAAACAAAGATTCTTGCTTTGTTCTAAAGGTTCTGACTTTACGGTACTAATGGGGGAAAAAAAAAAGGCAAACAAAACAAAACCAACCCAAAAACCCACCCATGTCTCTTATTATGCAGTTGATAATCCCAGGATTCAGTTTAATCCTCTTGTTAAATTGTCTAGCTTCTGTCTCCTCAATTTAAAGCTGTTCTTTCAAATTATGCTTTTCTGGGTTTTTGTTTTGGCCTCTACAAGAATTACGTGCATTTGTGAGTGAGGTTCCCCATAACACAAAAGTTCTCTCTCTGGTTTGAGCAACTGTACATTGGTGAAACATTATCCCATCTTGATTTGGATATGTGCCAGTAAGAAGGCTATTATGATGGTATTTTTCTGGCACAATTGGACAAAGATTGTAATACGACTTCATCTCTAATGCACGTTTGATGGCGATGCAGTCATTTTGCTGTTTATTCAAAGGTTTTGAGGCCAGGGAGGCATTATGATCATCCAGTCACATCCCTAAATAACTCGAAGAGTAAATTTTATCCAATGGATTTTGCATCCAGTCTTAATACTTGTTTATAACATACTTTCAGCACTAACATCTATTGAGTAATAACATATTTTCAAGGTAACATCCAGTTTTAAATGCAAGATTTTTATAGTAAGGCAAATCCAGACTTGTTTTTGGTTTTGATTCTTTGAAATCAAGTTACACCTCAGTTTGCTACACTGGAGAGTTGTTTCTGTTCATGTGATGTATCTATAGGATTCATTAATATTGTCTGTAAAACTTGCTTAGTCTGTGCTTAGCTGGATGTGGTCCAATCTAGAAGCCATGCAGCCACAGCAGTGAGTTCTTGTACTGCTTCACCTAATGAAGAGCTTGGGCTCAGGTCACAGCTGGCTGAAACTCAGCTGCCTCATACTGAACTCTGTGGTAAAATGACTGCTGTGTCAGTGAGATCGATTGATCATAGTCTCATCTCAAATTCTGCATTCGTTAGTCCTCAAGCAGTTATGCTTCTGTTGATCCTGATAATCTGTGTCTGACCAATGAGCTGATTACTAAGCTATATGCATATATGCAATCTTTATTGTAGCTTTCATACATTGTAGATCTTCTGCTTCATTTGATTTCTTCCACAATTAATTACCCCACTGTTTAAAGTGATTCTCTGTTTGTACTTTGACGGGATCTATTACTGTATTCTCAACATTGAAGCTTGTTTGGATTTTGTGCCTTATCAAAGACCCCTTCTTCTCATGGTATCATGGTGAATGTGCATTTTATTATTGGTATACATGTGGCACAAGATCCTTCGGTTTGGCAGGTTCTTGATCTGGTGTATGTATTTAGTACACAGACTGAGGTTCTTTGTACTTTTCACTGAAAACAGTATGGCTTTGTTGATTATGTCCACTTCTTTTTAAAGGTACAGTTTGCACCAAATCATCTTTTCAGGTCAGATTTCAGGAAAAATCCCCTGTTCTTGCCTTCTAGATTTCTTAGCTTTCTCAGTAGGATTACTCTTAGTAAGTTTTATCTTTAACAATGGGCAGCAAGCAATTTATTTTGGAATTCCTTTTGGATCCTTACCCATCTCCTTTGCTTTCCTAAGTCTGAGTATTATTGGTGTCTTGTACGCATGTGATGGGTACTAGTGATGTCTGCCCTGGAAGAATGTTCTACAACCTTAGCAAGCCTGCAAGGTTTACCTCCTCACACACTCCCTGGCCCTGGTGATATTCAATGTTAGTAAACCTACTTGTGTTGAATCAATTCAGCTGTCTCTTAAAAGCCATAGTATTTTGGTAAGAATGACCTGAATTAAACAGCAGTTGCATTTTGACCACTACTCTCTGATACCAGCTCATCCAGTTGGCCATGGGGATCCTACTAGGCAATGTCCCTGTAGGCTTGTAAGATCTGCAAGGAGGAGATAAGTACCTCATAGACCTGGTGCCTATCTATTCTTGCTCAACAGCCTTTACCATCCAGACTGTAATGCAAACTTCTGATGTCCATGTGTGCCTGAAATGGTGGTCCAGACTGTAGGCAGAGTTTTCCATCCCCAAAGTATAACCCCTCACAGCTAACTAACGGTGCTATGACTTCTTCAGAGTGTTCGCAGATCATCTATAACAAGAAAAAAACCTCTGGAGGATGTTGTCCTGATTCATGATAAAAGCAATACTGTCCATTACAGGAGATGATCATGGATCAGACTTAACATAGCAAATATCAACCATAATAGTCCTTGCTTCCTGTATCAAAGCAGGGTGTGCTGGAGTATTTGGAAGATCAGTTTTGCAGCTGTTCAGTATCCTTTCTCCATTATGGCAAGAAGTTGCACAGAAGTACATCAGCAGACATGAAACTGAATGTATTGTACTTTTCTGACTTAGGGCATATTTCTCTGAGCTTGCAGTTTGCAGTAGCTAGCTACAAGATGCAGCTGTTCTTACGTAACTTCCAGCTCTGAGATACTAGAAGTTTTTTGGCAGGTTCCCAGCATGCAAGAAAGGAGTTTGTTTTCAAACAGTCAAATATAGCTAAAACTAGCTTTAAGGAGGTAAGACATCTTACTTGCTAAAAATAGCGGTAATTATGTTCAAAATATCCTACCTTCAGGGATCTGGTTTTCCTTGTGAAGTCTGCTGTGAAGGATTTAATGTTCAGAGCTGTTAATCTTGAAGAATGCTCTTTCCATCTTCAGGAACTCAGGAATGACTTTTTGTTCTCTTTAGTGCTCACTGACCCAAAAAAACGAAGCAAAACACCACGACAGCAACAATGTTATGTATCATAAAGCCTAGATCCTGCATGGAAGCTATTAGGCAAACAAGCATGATCTCATGAGCAAAGACATCCACTGTTGGCTTTCTGGCTTTTACAGCCTCCATTGGGATAGAAGTAACAATTTTAAAGGAATTGAGACATTCAAACCATTTCACAGTGGTTCAGAACCTATTGTGAAACTTGGAACACTTAGTTTCAGAAGACTTTCAGCATAGTAGATCGTGGTCATCCACACATCAACTACTTTTCTGGTCCTGAAAGGACTAGAGGGAAGTGAGCCCACCTTGAATTATCAGAAGTGCAATGCAGTCATGCTCAATGCAGTAAGTTTGCCTCACTGATCCACATACTCTTTGTGAGATTGGCTCACATCGCTTTCTATATTTATAAAACCCAAACCACAGGATGTCTGCAAGATTCGTGGTAAGCCATGCTACAGAAGGTTTTGCCTTCAAACTTTAGCTTTATGACTTAATTGACTGGTGAAGAGGAGATCTTGCAAGTCTTGAATACCGCTGACCAAATGAGTACTCACTCAGTTCTAGAAGGTGAATTTTGAGTCAGTTCGTTGCAGATCAGATCTCTCTGATTTAGAGACAGATGTTAAGACTATGTATTCGATGTCAGTGGTGGCTTATCTCAAGGGAGGATTTGGATGCCAGCTGTCCTTCATCTTACAGTTAAAATACATTTTGGCTTCTACAGTGGGGAAGCAGTAACTGTGGACACTTCCTATATGTAATCCTGCATGTGAGAAGCTGCGTTCTGTGTGCATCTCAAATCCTGCATGGATTCCTTTGTCATTGTTCCTGCTACTTTTCTACTTGATTATGGAAAATGAATTTTTGAAGAGGAGTGTGTTTCACTGCTCTTTTTTATATGGTCTAGGGCCAAAACTTGAGGTAGGTGCTTTAATGCCAAGTTGGAGAATGTATGAGTGTTCTGTAGGGGCCATGGGTCTCTGGAATAATTCTTGCATGTTCAGGTCTTACAATTCAGAAATACAGGGCTTGACGTTGTTTATTTAGTACATTTTTTGATAAGCCAGTTTAGGTAATGGCAGACAGCATAGTAGTTGTGTTTTAACTTAAAAGCAGTGATTTTTAGGAAGGGTCATTTCAGCAAGCAATCAAGATCTGGAGTTGACGTATCAGATAATCTTCCTATCAGAAATGCTCTTAGCTTTTTTTCAAAATCTCCTGGGAATGCTGATATTAAGTATTTTATTCATTCTTGTCACTGGGAGGAAGCTGCTGAGGAGTCCCAGCTGCAGTCTGGGAACAATTCTGGTGTGAGCTTGTGAGTTCTGTAAATAACTGCTTTTGCTTGTCTGCAGTGGCAAACAGCAAAACAGAAAACTGCGGAAGAATATTGTAGAAGACTCTTTTGGCTTCTTTTGGCTTCAGACTGAAAAGTTTAGATGCCCACGTTACCCTAACTCAGTTCAGAGGAAACCTGCTGAGCAAGATTTGGTTGATGTTGTATTAGAGAGGGAATTTACTTTTCCCCACATACCTGCAGCACCATTTATTATATTCATAGTAAGACTTATTTTTGCAAAGCAAAACCAGGAAGCTTGATTTAGCCAAAAAAAAAAACCCAACCAAACAACAACAAAAAAAAACCCACAAAAAACCCACAAAACAAAAACCAACCATACAGTAGACATCTGCATAAATTTAAAGCTGTTCATTCATCAGTCAAAATCTGGTTTTGCAATCAGAAGGACTGAGGGAATTGCTGTAGCTGTGTTAACTGCTATAACTTTGAGTCACCTCGTAACAGTGTCTAAGTCTGGACTGAATGTGAAAAATGAGGACTGACAAACAGGATTAACTGTATAATCGCTATTATGTAATCCCTGATTTCTTTTAGGAAAGATGCATCAGGTCTTTCCTGTTCACTGACATTAGTAAATTTGGAATCGTAATTGGTTTATGTTACTGTCCTAAAATACGGTCATATTCAGCTGACCTAAATCCCACCTAGTTCTCCTTGCCTGGTATTTCTTATTAGCTAGTTCTAGACTGTGTTTCTTGTTCCTGTTGAACTGCTTACACATACAGCTTATAATCAAGGTAGAATAAAGGACACAAGTTTATGAGCAGGATTCCTATGCCCTTGCAGTAATTTCTAATGCAGTTCAAGAACTAATGGGAGCCTTGAAATTACAAGAATAAATGATTTTATAATAAAGTTGCTTAGTAATTCTGATTCCAGGTTTTGTAATGGTTTGCACCATTATCATCCATTGACTCATTTGGTGTATTGAAATTCGTATTGTTAAAACCGGGTTTATTTTTAAAATGTGCAAAAATAATATGCTTTCTAGATTGAAGCCAGAAACACTTGAAGATGATCTTGATAAATATGCTGCAAGTGCCATGAAAATGAAAAAAGAGGTTGATCTTAAAGAATTTTCAGCATACTTGGAATTTCCAGTTTCTCACACGTTAGAAAGTATGTTTGCGCTTTTTGATGAGGTAAGAAACAACATCATGTTTAAAAATTGTAGTACTTTTGGTAAACTCTGCTTTAGCCTAACTCCGTTCCAGCTGAATTCACTGAGGTCTGATTTGGGCCAGTCCTAAGTGCTTTTGAGCACTTCATCACAGTATTTGCCTACTGCATTTCCCTTTCAGCAAGGTAAGAGCACCTATCATCAACTAAATAAAGCACTCATTCAGGTAGAAGTTAAAAGGAGTATCAGTTGGACAAAACTGATTCTCTTTCTAGATGCAAAATATGAACAGGCTAAACCTCTGCTGCAGTTTGTTGCAACTGAGTGCAATGCCTATTAGCTGATATTTCGTTTGCCTTGTAAATAAATCACTTGTTCTTCTAGGATGCCTGAAACCTGAAAGACCTAGGAACTTGGCAAATGAGCTAGTTTTTCATTCCTCTGGCAATCTGTCAGGATCGGGAAATGACTATTATCTTTGTCTGGATGAGGTGCTGTTTGGACCAGGAGATGGATGTGTCTACAGTGTTCTCTCAGACCAAAGAGCAGATGTCATGTATTCAGGGCTTAAATTAGGCTACCTTGCCCCTTGGTTCTCTGATTTTAATTTCAACCCAGTAATTCAGATGGTTTAACATAAAAATCTTAAATATGCAAGTGAAGGGTGACAGTAGCAGCACTGTCTTCCAAATATTTTTGAATTATGACTTCTAACTGAGACTCTGAAAAGGGCCTGCAGCGCTTTGATGACTCAGGTTCTTGCCCTGAATTAATTGAATTTTAGTGAGACCTTTTTGCAGTGGCATATGTAATGATCTTTCTGAATATTCTGCATCTTTAGCAAATGTTAGTTATATATGAAAGTTCTCAGATAAATTGCAGTATTTTGAGGTGAGGTTTTCCTTCACAGAATGAAGATAGCATAATTGACATTCGGGAATTTGTCATTGCTCTGTCAGTTGTCTGTAAGCCATCAAAAACTCTGGAAACAATTCAGTTGGCATTTCAGGTAAGCAGCATTTTCTTCCTCTATGTACTTTCCTTTTTTTAGAAGTTATTAATACTGCCATTAGATTTAACAGAAGCTTGTTTGACATGCCCTTTTAATACTTAATTGAATTATAAAATAACATTAATGGAAAGTTAGATTAAGAGGTCATGTTCAGAGGGAATGCACTGCAAGTTTAAGTCGTGTAAAATGATGAAGTTTGCAGTTTGAAATTGTTCTCTGTGGAACTCTGGTAGAATCTTTTTCAGCATGTTGAGTCTCAAACCTGAAGTCCTTTGTATTGATTCAGCTAAACTAAAGGCTAATGAGTTGTGCTTACTACTTTTATAATGTTGCAATGAAATCTTATTTTTCAAGTTCATAAAATATTTTAAAACTTTCCCTACACATTAGTAGAGATTAATTTTTTTTACCCCCTTTTATCTTCTTGATAAGATTTTTTTCCCTCTCAGTCTTAGCGTGTTTCTGTGCTGGTCCTGCAGTCTCTGTCCAGGCTTTATGCTTCCCAGAAATGCTCCTGTTCTTGCTCTAGCCTCAGTGGTTTGTTGTAGCACCAGCATAGATAGTTGATGCAGGCTTTTTGGGAAAGTGACAGCAGGAGTCCTTAACGTTTGCCATTCCGGTGGGCTTGTCTGAAACCTTGATTTATTACTTTTTAATTAATTTCTTTAATATTGCTATTTCAACATGCAAACTCTGCAGCATCCTGCATCACCTTGTCCCTTTGCCTCAAGCTCACATGGTCTTTAGTGTTACTGAAACTGAAGAGTGCTAACTCTTGATGCTGTCATCACTGGTGAATGCATGGAGTTGAGAACATTTATTTGCATGGTCCTACATAGCAGCCTTATTTTCTGAGTAGTTGTTTTCAGGTTCTTCGGCATACCTGTATTATTCTCTTAACTATGTTTTGCTAAAGAAATGAAGCTCCTGTGAATGTTTAGTGTTCACATCTATCATTCATACCCTTCGGCCAGTATCAAACAAATTTGACAAAGGAGGAAGGAACAAAAATATTTAGTTCCTACTAATATGGGTGAAAATCTGCCTCTAATAGCTGCTGTTACTCGCTGCTACTTCTCAGGGAAAAGCGGAAAGGTCTCTGCCATTACTTATTCCATTTGATCCGTATAATGGCATAGAGGAACGCTCAGGTGCTGTTCAGTCAGCTCTGTCTTCATACTAAAATGAAAAAGGTTAAAGTAAACTTGAAGGTGGCTTTTGGGCAGTATTTCAGTAAACTTTAGCTGTCATGATGCATAATGTGCAATATACTTTTACCATTTTAGAGGAAGAAAAGGCAACTATTTTCTTTTTGGAAGTACCTAACTTTAATAGAACTGTTTCTTAAAAAAATCTGATCTTCGCTATCTGCTCTATTCTTCAACTCATACGTAACTTTGAGTTCCCTGGTTAATTGCAAAATATAAAGTTAACTGTAGAACTGCAAAGAAGTTCTATGCAGGTATGAAGAAGGGGAAGCACTCAGCAAGGGGAAGCAGGTATGGCTCATTTTATGGAAAGGTTAAAAGTCTCAAGCTGAGGAAATTTTGCTCAAAGCATTCTAGAAAAAAGGGAAAGAGAAACTTTTTTTAATCCTTTCTTCCCCCACTTTCATGGGTTTGGGTACAGTAAGATATCCACGCAGCTTATTGGGAGCCATTGAAGGATCTAGCCAGTTCATGAATGTGTGACTTCGAACAGTTGCTGTCTTCTGCCATGTATTATTTTTTGCAAAGCACCTTGTCATTTGTTTTCAGGGATAAAGTGCAACATTTCACGTAGCTGAGCAAGTTTTGAAAGTGGAAGTGTTTAGGACATGGTTGAAGAACCTGAAAAATAGGAGTTACCGGACCACCAGAGTTCTAAAGCGGTGGGCAATTAAAAGAGAAGGGGGGATGATGGCAATCAAGTCTAAGAGCAGCACTCCAGCCTAAGTGCTACGCATCCTCCCTTCCTAATTGCTGAGGAAACGAAAGGGTGTTGTGAATCTTGGCGATAACGCTGCTTGTGAGCCTTACCATCAAATAACCACCTTCTGACTACTTGATCTGTGAAAATATAGCAGGTTTTATTAAACAAGTGTCTTGTCCTTGCTTCTACCCTTTGTGAAACAGTGTGCAAGTTAGGTGCGAAGGAGGAAAAGGCAAGATTCCAGATTTGAGCATGAGCATTGTCTTCTACAGTACTTCAACATTTTTATTCCACTGACTCTTTTTATTCCATTGAGGTGTGCTGTCTCATGACCACAACTTCTGCTTGTGTGAAAAATACATCCTTATGCCTGTTTTGTTCCATCAGTTCCCACCTTCTCAATGATGTAAAGAAAATAAAAGGAAGTTTCCAAAATAGCTTTTTTTACATGGTTCAATATTTGCAGTGTTGTCATGCTTAAAAATGAGACAAGGATGTTTCAGAAACTCTTCTGTCTCAATTTCCATTGCGCAGGCAAATTGAGTTATTTTAGAAAGTTTAGTGAAGCTGTATTTGTTACGGATGTTTTGAAATACTTGGGTCCTTTTTTCAGGGGAAAACATTGTACATATACAAAGGTAGAATGAGACTACGAACAATTTCAATCTCCTGGCAGTAGTAAAGCCATCTCTTTCTGTGAGGAAGCTCTTTGCTTCAGGACTTAAGAATATGCAAATTATTATTTTCTAGAATTTTGAATAAGTATTTGTAGGAAATTATAGGCACATCACTTTGAGGTAGGATTCTCCTGATTAATACAGTGCCATTTAGATGTAGGCATTTGATGCAAACTGGCTGTCAGATTGGTTGGATGTTGGTCAAAGGAATCTTGAGCTTTACATTTGACCAAGTGGAAATGGCATCTGCTTTAGACTGACCTAAATATATCTCCTGATTCCACAGACTCTTGGAATTTGGACACATAGTTTAATGGACTACAAATTACTCTGTTACATATCTGCAAAACATGTTAGTGGTAAACAGTCTTGTCTCTGAATATCACTGAAATGCCAGTGGTTAGGCATGTAAACATAGGGGTTTTTTCTGAATATAGCAAGCTTTGCTTTCTAAACATACACAGGTGAACTAATAATCAGTGCTGTCCCAGATTAATCAGAAATCCTTAGTAGATCATATCAATCTGAGAGCGACTAGAATTTCTAATACCAAATGTTAATTTTGCATGACTTCTTAGTGTGGTGCTGCTTATAGGAGTTAGCATTTAGCTTTGTAATGACTTATCTTGCTGTCTTAATTCATAGCTGTACCAGTCAGAAAATGGAACGATAATAGAAGAGGATTTAGCTCATATTCTGAAGACTGCCATGGGTGTGTCACAGATTAATGTTACGCATCTTTTTAGAGCTGTAGATGAAGAAGAAAAAGGAGAGATTACATATGGTAAGTATTTTAAATGGATCTGAATTGTCACAAAAGTCAGTTGTCTGAACTCATGATGATATACAAACAGTTATATTTTTATTAAACTTTACCTTTTTTAGTTGACTTGTTGGCTTTAACAATGATAAAAGCACTGCAGACAAAGTAAACTTACATTAAAAAAAAAAAAAAATTGAGTTTCACCTTTAATATCAAATGTCAGGTTTACATGTTTTCAGAGCTTTTCCCTTCCAGATTAAGTTAGGCAATACCTAGATTAGCTCTTTCAGCATATTCTGTTCTGTGACTTCCATGTATGTGAATGTGTATTTTTAAGAAAGCTGTCTTAGCTCTGTCCTGTTGTTTTGTCTCTTGTATCTGTTCCCCACTATTTCTGCCCTCCCAGAATATAGGGGGATGTAAAATTTTCAAGTCTCATAATAATTTCTCAGCCTGTTTGAAAAGAAGTCACGAGTGTGTGTGCGGGGGGGAAATGAGGGTGTATTAACTAGGCTGCTCAATATGTAATCTGTAATGCAGGTGATATGGAGGCGAGAAAGTTGCATTTGAAAAATTCTGAGATCTGGGTGAATAGATTATGCTGGGAATCAAAGTACTTGTGTGTTACTTCAGATTTTTCATCTCTTATGCAGCAAGATTCTAAATTTAGTTGTATCATTTAAGTATGAACTGAGTTGTTGATAGCCAACGTATCGCATCTCTCCAGTAGAAGTGCTTATGACATGCTCTATTCTAGTGGTTTTCCTTCAGGATAATCAGTATGTATTTAATTTGTAAAAATCTTATAAATTAAGACATCAGTGTTAGTAAATCACAATTTCTACACTAGTAATTCCTCTGTTTCAATCATACAATATCGATGTAAAGTTTCAACTACAGAGCTATTTTAGAGTTATTGAAGTAAGTATCACTGCCACTGCCCTCCCCTTTCTTCCTGGCTTCTATCTTGCCTCCTTGATATTCCTGCTGTACTATCCCTTTCCTTTCTGTGCCTCTCATCTGTCACATCCCTAGCATTTCCATGTCCATCCTACATTACTGGCTTTTTCCTGCCTATCTGTGTTGCTCCTTGTCGCCCAACTCATTTGGGCAGTGACTCAACTCTTTCCCCCCCCTCCCCCAATCACCAGCTTCAAAAATGCCAGCACAGAATCTTAAACTGGAACTCTAATTTTAGCACACTTGATTGTTTGAGAATAGCTAAATTTGAAATAGCGTACAAGTGAACTCAGACCAGTTCATGTGAGTTACCAAGGAATTCATATTTTAATATCCATCTTTAATAGTACTTAGTTGCATTTAAATCTGCACTTTTCCCCTAAGTGGTCATGGTATGTTCCCGTCACAGGAAGATCTGGACCACTGAGCCATAGTACTGGCCTCTGAAGTGCTTAGCTCTCATTTTCACTCTTTTATTTCCTGTAGTCAAGAGTAGTCTTTTGTGAAGCTATGCAAAGTTGGATGGTGTTTACATAATTTCTTTGAAACTTTGCTTGGATCTTTTTCTGAGAGAAGTGCTCATTTTATATTATAAACATTACACTAAGATTTTAACATATCTGAAAGCTTCATAGTAAGAATAAACGTCCAATTTATTGTGATAGAGAATTAGAAGATGAAAATAAACTTTAGGTATTGCATTTGTGTCTTGAAAGTTCTTGCCATCCATATTCAGTCTCTTGCCTTTCCTGAGAGCATGTGCAACTTTCCACAGACTCAATTTGTTGCACTTAAATGCTGAGAAAGGAGAGGTGGAAAACTTGCAGACTACACCTTTTCTGAAGGCACTGTCCAGACAAGTTCTGAGAAATCAAAACTTTGTATCTGGTGGAAGAGTACTGACCTTACTTTGGATACACATAGCAGAGGGGTCTGCTCAGAAGCTCCTTCTTTTTAGAGTGTTGGAATGTGAAACAGGAGTATTAAATCTTCAGTCTTACTTGTAAGAACAAAAAATAAAATATCCAAAGTATCAAACCTTAATTGCTGCATATATAGCCAAGTCCCTGAAGCCAGAGATCTCATCCCAAAGAAAAAGCTTAGGTTGCAGGTAAACAGAATAACCAATAGCAAAATTGAGATTATGTAACT
This sequence comes from Burhinus bistriatus, assembly GCA_013397275.1. Classification (NCBI taxonomy): domain Eukaryota; kingdom Metazoa; phylum Chordata; class Aves; order Charadriiformes; family Burhinidae; genus Burhinus; species Burhinus bistriatus. Next base: position 15,389 of record VYXH01001427.1, on the reverse strand, counting down.
AGATTGACAGTCTTGGATCTGAATTGTTAGAAGTCTGGGTTTTTGTCATATGTTTGAAAATACACTGGTTGCCAAAGATCTGTGTATCTGTTGTCTTAAGCAGTGTGCTGGTGGCTTAACTGTTTAAGTACACCTTGATTCCAAAGCTGATCCCTTCACTCTAATCTAGAGAGAGGCAAGATTTCTCAGTCTTAAGACATGATTCTGGAGAATTTGAATAGGTTCTGTAGGTGGGCATTGTGAATTCTAGGAAACTCTCCACCTACTCTTGATAGACAAATAATGACTCTGAAAGTATTCTGAAGACTGCCTTACTTGCTGATAACAAGAAGGGGGATTTGCAGTATTGTGGATATCCATATGGATGAATGTTCAGAGAAGGAAGAATTATTTGATCTTTAAAACGTAGTATCCTTACCTATGTTAACTGCAGGATTATCCTATTAAGTTCCCGTACACTAAAGTAATGATGTAGCTGAGGGGGAACAAAAACTAGAGGAGATTCATGACCACAGAGCTTCCATCAGGAGCGTTAAGTAGTAGGGTAGGGTATTGCAAAGGCAGGAGAAAAACCTCTTGCAGTTCTTGTAGTACATATGCATACATAATGCAAAAATATAGACAGGAGTCTTAAAGGACTCCACTTTGCGTTCTTTCCTCCTTTTTGTCTCATTCCTTTTAGTAGGGGGTAGGAAGCAAAATTACTTTTTTCCCCAAGTAAATGACTAAGGTGGTCCTTTCCTCCAGTCTAATGCTTCGCAGTTGCTTTATGCTTGAGTTCCAAGATAAGACCTGTGATTAGAAGTAATGCTGGAATAGCTCGTTCTTCCTACATATCACCTTCTCTCACATTTCTGATGAATGAGGCAAATGGGATCCCAAGCACTTTTGTTTGGGCTCTGCTGTGTACAACTTTGATAAATATTCCTTAATATCTTCAGGACTAGTTTCAGCATGACCCAAAATGTCTGCGTACTGAGATCTATTACAAACATTATCCTGCTTAATTCAGTCGTCCCTGGAATCTGAGTTTTTTCATTTGGATCCAGTACTGATAAAACATTGAGGGATGGATTGTGACACAGTTGTCAGGATGCTGGTTTGGCTATAGACTATCATATTTGTGTGAACATCTGCTTCAAGGGATTTTTCTGAATTTATTTTCTGAAAAGAATACAGCAGCTTTTTAAAGAATTACTTAGAATGGCATCTACAGTAAATATTCTAGTCTTGCCTATGCAAAAAGGGTTATGCTTAATGTGACTGTAAGAGTATATTTGGTACTGTTGGCTGAAATTTTTATACTTGTCTTACCTTAGTTGGGCTAACTATCAGAATGACCTTTCCTAAAAAAAGGCTTTTTTCTCGTGGTCATTAATATGATGGACACATTATGTGTGGTGTTACAAAAAGAAATAGATCCTTGGGACAGGCTTAAAGCGTCCATGTGAAAAAAGGGAAGGCTTTCATGTTCCTGCTGCAGATCAGATTCAGTTAAGGCTGATAGCTGATTGCTCTCTCCTTGCTAGCTGCAGAAAAATAATCTGCTTAGTTGGATTCACTGAATGTGCCTTAACTGTTTTGATTCTGATGAATCAGTTTGCACTCAAGTGTTTCTAAAATATTATTGCAACTACTACCACTGTTAAATATTTCAAGGTTCTACATTTCCGTCTCGAAAAAGGTCAAATGCATCACATTCTTTGCTATGAGATTATATTTTTAAAAAAAGTTGAACTTGCATTAAATGTTATCAAAAGAAACATTTTTGCTCTATGCATTTTCAAACATTTAAGGTTTATTTTTTTCCCCTGAAGACTTTATTTACATGAACAATCAGCCTGTTGTACACACAGGTTTTTTCAGCATAGATGGTAGTGTTGGTTTTCATGGCCTGAACATCAGCAGCTTTTGTTGAAAGTAAGGGGTCCAAAATACTTGAGATCCATATACACTGTGGATAAAGGATACCCACTTTTTTTGTTTGCAGAAGGATGAAGTTATGTTTACTGCATTCTTCCCACCTATCCCTTTGCAACAGTTTAGAGGCAGGGTTGACCTACAACTTCAGTGTCCCTGTGAGCAAAATTATATTGCCTTGCCGTTTGCAATATTGAGAAGAACATGTCATCTCAGAGAAGGGTGGCAGAGAGGGAAAGCTGTGGTAGTTCCCTTCTTCCACACCAGCCGACTTGTACCAGGAGGAACTGGGCTTCACTCCTCTGAAAGGCTACTTCAGCTGTCATCTGCGCTGCACTCCAGGGAACCCACAACATCGTCTGATCATGAGCTCTTCTGGGATAACACAGGGAATTTGAGTGGGCTGTGTGATACACTGTAGGTGACTGAGTTAGTGATAATGTTCACATGCTGCTTTTTCCACTGTCAGTTTATATTATCCGAATAGCTGCTTACGACTCGGATCTTGTATAGTATCTTGTGTTCAAATCATGTCTGAACAGAGAGTCAGATGGGCAAATCGTGACAAGGCTTCAATGTCTGATTTTTTAACACAAAATATTACTTCGTGATGTTAAGGGTTCCCCAGTCCCCCAGGAACTAATCTTGCTTTTTTTATTGTCTTACTAGTATCCAACATTAAAATCAGTTTTTTCAGTTTTTGTAATATGTTACAAATTAATTACCTTCTTGCAATATTATTCTGTAAAATATTGGGACTTCTGAAATGCTGAAAACTTGAAAGCAGAAGGCAGCAATGACAGCTGCTGTTAGGTTGAAGAGAATTATGAGCACAAAGCATTAAAGGGCTTGTTTGCAAAAGACTTCCCAGATTTCAAGAAATGACTGCTCTTGCTGTTAGTTGTTCCTCAGTTGGAGGGCTTCTGCCCTTCCCCCAGTGGACAGTGAGATGCTATGTCAGGGCATGTGGTGCTCCTCATGCATTTTAATGCAAACCTGAGCCTGTTTACCCCTTCACCATATGAGCTAAGCTCTGGTCTGAAGTGTTTTAAGAGGGCTTAGATAACTGTTTGCGGCATCTTGGCTCTGGGGATGTGGTAAACTTCTGCTGAGAAGCTAAAACAAGCTCTGGGGATAGCATTATGTTAACTGCTGCTATTTTTCTCCAAAGTGGTCATGTGATTATATATGTGTAAGTATTCAAATTTAGCGTCCTTCTGTTTCAAAGAGCTGATTCTGTGTAACAACTTTTTTTTTTTAGATGACTTCTACAGATTTGCTGAATTGCACCCACACTTTGCAGAAGACTATCTCTATGCTGATCAGATGGAAGATGAGAGTGGCTTGGAGACTTCATCTCTTTCTGCTCCTAATGGTATCTGTACTGACTTCAGCCCTGAAAACGCTGAAGATAGAAACAAGCCCCTGCAGAAGAAACTGAATTAACACTACAACTCTTACCTTCCTCTCCTGGTGAGAGGATTGTCTTTTCTTGGGATTTTCATAAGTCACTCCAACTATACAACAAATACCAGTTTTGTGTGTGAAAGTTCTTCTACCTTAATACCATTCTTTGAATCGTATGTGCTATATTTAAAAACATGTTCCAGGTTACTTTGGGGAAGGAGTTTTTATTTTTTTCAAAAAGGTCTTTGAAAGGCAAAAATGTGAATGTGCTTCATTATTAATGTTCATATTTAAAAGGAAGCGGCACACTTATTTATATTCCATTGGCTAGTTTCATGTACAAAGTGTCGCACAAACTGTGCATGTATAAAGAAACTGTAGCTAATATGGTGTTAAGTGCACTTTGGTGATTAGTGTTTTCCCTAGTTATGGGGATGTTTATTTGGGGCCAAACTTTGCTGTCCATATTTGCATAGTCAGTCTCGTTGATTTCAGGGGATTATTCTCTTGAGCAAGGCAAGCATATTTTGGCCCTTTGTTTTGGTTTCAGTGAGCAGTGTGGAGACAGTAATGCAAAAACTTGCTAAGGATTACTTTTTATTGTTGAATGGCAAAATTGTTTCTCTTTCAGTCTATTCCATGGTAGAATGAAAAGGAAAGGCTCTCCCTCACCCCAACACTTTTCTACTGTAATCTTTCGGATGCAATTAAACGTGATTTTTTTCCAAACTGACATGCCACATACTGTCTGCAAATATGTGACAAAACTGTCTGTGCTTTTTTCTTATAATCAATTCAAATCATGTCCACCCAGCATATAAATGGGAGACGTTTACACAATTGTATTTAATCTACGTTTATCAGGATTCACAGGTTTCTTTTGTAGCAAGCCTGTATATAGAGATAACTTAGCATGGAACACGCTATGAAAACTTCATGGTATCAGCACAAGTTTGAAAAGGTTGCAGTTACTCCAGAGGCCAACCCAGCAACAAGTTGCAGAACATCCTGAAGAAAGAAATGCTAGTTAAATCTCTATAGCAACATTAAATATACTGCATATAACATATATGGAACTTAAAATAGTTTAGAACTGTTTAAAAAAAAAAAAAAAAAAAAAAAAAAAAAAAAAAAAACCTAAACCGCTTGTATTAGTAATGTTTCTTCTCTTTCCTTTTGTAAAGCCGGGTGCCTTAATTACCAGTGGAGGTCTCAAAGAAAAAATTGAATTATTATAAAACCACAGAGCTTCACTGATTAGGAAATGTGACAAAAGCCTCAAGGAGTAGGAAGGAGAACTCTGTTGCAAAATAACTCTGATGGCAGCTCTACTTCCAAACAAACAAAAATTACTTTCAGGTCATTTCTATGACTAATTTTGTAGGGCTGTGCTAAAATATGATGGTTTTGTGATTGGAAAACTGTTGAGATTTGAATCTTCCATATGTTAGAGTAAATTAAAACTAGATTTGAAAGGCAGGAATTTTGGCAGAAGGAAAGGAAATCTGTTTGTACCAAATGCTTTTATTACTATTTTTTAAATAGTAGGACGTGTTTTAAAGCTCATTAGGGTATTGGAATGTGTCCTTGGAAATCCCTAACTGTATGTGGCAAGTCTCCAAACTGAAACTGGCTTTAATAGAAAGGGTATGGGGAAAAAAATGTAAGAAATTATGCTTTCTGTGGGGTATGTGGAGGTGGGTCCTCATTTGGAGATAATAATTAAACTTCTGATTTATCAAGGTAATGCATGCGAAGTTGATGGGGCTGTAGCAGACTGGCAGACAAGATTTGAGTTAAAACTGCTCATGAAAAATAGGAGAAATCATTTGGAAAAATAAGGCATGTGAGAAATTACACTTAGGTAGGAATAGTCAGCTGCACAGAGGAGGGAGTGGGTATTATTGCATAGAACATCTTGGGGCAGGGATGGTAGAGAGTGTGAGAAACTGAGCACCATTAACTCATTGCTGCAGAAAAGACACTTATTGTAGTGGGATGCATCAACAGTGTAGCCTGAGAAGGGTGGTGATATTTCTGTGTTACCAAGGTGTGATAAGCCCTTACCTGAAGTACCTGCCCATGTTGGGGCAGCTGAGAAGGATGGGGAGTAGCTGGATAGAGTCTGGAAAATACTAAATAAAATAAAATTCTTTCATCCAAAGAAGAGGAGACTGAAGGAAGATGGGAAAACAGTCTTCACATATGGAAAAAGTTGCTATAGAGAAGATAGGAGCAGTCTCTTCTCCATGTTGATGGTAGATACAAGCTATTCATTTAAAAGGCAAGTTAAGCATTAGGAAAATTTCCTTACAATACAACTAGTTAAGCTAAGGAGAATGGGTTATTCCAGGTGGGGTTAGGAGCCTTTCTTCACTGGAGGTTTGGAAAATCTTGATTTTGTTGATCATGCCCCAGGGCCACAGGGATATGTCCTGAGGTCTAGCTTCTGTGACTATACAGTCACAGTATGTATTTTAGTTGGTATGTAAGGGAGAAAGGCACATGAGCTGTAGTCTGGGCGTATCGCATCTTCTCTACAAGACTTCTTATGGCACGTGGCTCAAGCTGTCTAAGATAGTTATCTTTCACTTTGTATGGGAGCTTGGAAATCAGAATTTCAGAGTGCAGGGGATGAGGTAGAGTTCCCTGAGACATATGTCTGAAAAGAAGAAAAAGGTAAGCTTAGTATCCCATGGACAACTTTAGGGTGAGAGAAGCTCCAGAGGAAGAGGTACTCTGTCCACATCTGTGAAAGAAGAAAGCAAGCTGATTGAAGTTGGCTAAATATCAGTGTGCCTAATTTGCATGTATGGGATCTGTCTTCTGAAAGCCAAAGGGTTCATTTGGTTTCATATTTGGTTTTGTGAGGGAGATCTTTTCTAATTGTGATGAGGGTAATAATTGCTGTGCAGAGTGCTTGGGTTGAAGGGTGCTGCAGCCTGCAATAACAGGCCCTTAAACAAATGCCAGCCTCGCTGCATGGTGAAGAGGCACTGAAAGTCGCGTGCATCAGTGACTTTGGTCCAGAGCTGCTGCTGAAGAAGGCCGGTGACCAGGGAATTGTTTGCTTGGTGAGCAAGTACTCCTGCTGGAGACAACTATTTGGGAAAAAAAAAAAACAAACCAACAAAAAACACACACACCCCGAAAACCAAAACAAACAAAAAAACCCACACAAAAAACAAACAAACAAAACACACCCACAAAACACTTGGATTCTATAATGAATTGCAATGCTCCCTCTTCTGTGAGATTGTTGAACCAAGGTGGAGACAAAATAGGATGAATTATAGGCTGGAGTCCCAATCGGCTGCCATGGAAACATGATTAGATTGCACACAGTGTCACAAAAGCTGAGATTAATGAATATGATTCAGGTGACTTTAGCATCTGTAGAATATAAGGCTATAATATTAGACTGCCTCGTAGTAACAGAAAAGCCAGGTTATGGTAGGGTGGTAAACTTGTGGCTTTATTGAGGGCTGAGGCCTGTAACTCATGGCATTGCTGCAGCAATGTTCATTACAGCTCATCTATCAAACTCTTGACTGCTGGAATGTTTTTAGTAGTTCCATGTAAGTAACCTTTTGAAAAGGCACCCGGCTGGGGAACAGCTGGGTTGTGGCAGTCAAGTTTCAGTGGCTTGCTGCAACATCAGGGTAGAAGTGAAAGCTTCCTTTCCCCTTCACCAAACATTGACATGTAAATGCTTTCAATTAAAATATTACAGATTTTACACACACTTTGTTTTATTTTAACTGGTGGTATCAACAGCCCCTAAATTTACAGGGAGACCTATGGAAAAATGACTTCAGTTCTTTGCAACAACTTAATAAATGATACACACGAAAAATGCAGGAGTGTGAAGGCATTTGACATTTCTGATGAGCATTTTATTACTTTTATGCAATACTGCTATCACTTGCCAGTACAGTTCTTGCATCAGACTGAAATTTTATGTATTGTATGAGAGACCCAGCCAAAGTTTTTGCTATTCTGATACGGTTGAAGAAGTATACTCTGTATTTTAAATGTGTTTAAAGTAATACAGAAAATCACAAAATCCAGATACCCAAGAAGTCATTTTTTTTTTTCTTTTTGCTTCATTTGTATTTCTTCCAACATAATAAAACCCCACTAAAAACACACAAAAGTGTAGGAGGGGCAAGGCATGTTTAAACCACTGTCTCTACCACAGTAGGGCACGTGCTATTACAGATTTCTCAGGAGTCCACTGCTGCAGGCAGCTACACTGGAAAGGCCTTAGAGGCAATTTGTAAGCCTTAAGGAGAAATCGGGTTGTGTACGCTTAATTTTATACTAATGAATTACACTATATGCTTCAATACATTTCTCGTAGCTAGGCTAATCCTACTATGAGAAAAAGCAACCCGGCTTGTGTGTGTGTTTGCTAATCCCACTTGGAAGGTATAAACCCTTAGGTCACAAAGGTTGAAAAGGAGACACGTGTGCAGTAAGGAAGTGATGCAACCTCTGTAGTGGCAAAGCGGCCAGAAGTAAATAGTTTTATACATAGCTGTTTATTAATATTTTCATGCAAACTGAATAGGTTTGTTTGCTAGTTTAAGTATTGGGCTGGATGGAATGTTTTTTACTCGTAACAGGTAGTAAATGTTTTTCCCAAAGAGGGATTGTTGCACTTTTGCATAGCTTGATAAATTTGCTAAAGCAGATCTATTTTTATTCATTTATGAGTTCCCTTACAAGGCCATCTTTGGTATTGCCATGAAGTTATTTTTCCTATGTTATATTATCATGCAGTAAGTACAGCTTTTCATGTTAACTGTTTCAGTCACATTCTGCTCTCTGCTCCTTCAAAAATGGTATTCTCGTTTAAAAAAAAGAAAAAAAAAAGGACTCAAGTTCTGCAACTTGTATTGTTTGAGTGCCATGTGCTGTAGATCCCATGATCTCAGAAAAACTATATAAGCACAGCTTTGCATATGTTATGGGACTGAACTAAGATTAAAAAAAAAAAGAAATTGATAAAAACTCTAACCAAGTAAGTTTAATTTTCCTTTAGGTCAGAGCGTGGGTTATAAGACTTTCTCAAATGTTACATTTTGCTTCATGTGAAGCCTCTGCTTTTTTCTAGCAGCGCTTTAACAAATGTCCTAGCATTAAGAAATTACAAATATGCTGGCTGAGAGTTTTACATTAGCAAAATTTAAGTTCGGCTCCTAAACTCATATTGAAGCACAGAAGTTCCCTGTGAACCAAGCACTTCAGATGGGTTGTTACTTTTTAGGTATCTGAATATCAGCTAATTTGGAAAACTTCAACTATCTAATTAATATGGCTAGATCCTTTACAAAAAAGCAGGAAGAGTAGATGCAACAGTTTGAAATGGAAAGTAAGAATTTGTAATCAGTGCCATTGATAATTAATTATTAATTAAATAATTAATCAGTCCAGCAAAACCACAAGCTCTGCTTCTCAGATGAGCAGGAAGACTGAGACTGTCATTCAGGTAATTTTGCCATCCCAGCTAGGTAGAAATTAAGCCAGCTGTTCTTCAGTCAGAGGATGATTTCTTGGAAGTACTGCAGCATCGTGTATCCAAGTAATGTCTAAGTGATGGGCAGCACAGCCAGGCGGTTTCATCTGCTCTCCCTGCCTTTTTCCTATGAAGACTGGAAAAAAAAAGTATTCAAATTCTGACAGGAACCTTGTAAGACCTCCTTAAAGGCAAAATCCTCCAGCACCACCTCAGGGGAACAAACAGGATCGGTCTGTGCTATAGCTAAGATAGTAAACTGGGTATACACATTAGTCACCAACACGTTGTGATCAAAACGTGCGTAAATGATACAATATTGAGGTAAAACCACGGAGAGAATGCAGCAGCAAAGAGATCATCCATTAGATGTGCCTGGACTTGCATCTGTGAATATTTCCTCCATCTCATAGTGGTCAAGACAGTTTCTTTCTCTAGGAAACCTTTCAGGTGTATTTCAAGATATTAATTATTTTGTTTTCTACAAGTGGAATGATTTGTTTTGTAGAAAACGGCTTCTTTTTCCCCAAATGGTATCATGTGCTTTATCATGTGTAATGGGATTAAATTCAAGTGGGCGATACCAAGAGAGCAGAGGATTTAAGAGGCTTATAAGATGGAGGGGTTATGTTTCTGTGAAATACGCCGAGATCTTTTCACAGCAATTGACGCTCTGCCTGGATTGTCTTGCAGGTTCGTTAGGCAAAATAATTTTACTAGTTGTGTGATGGCAGCGGCTGCTTGTTCCATTTTCTTTCGCGAAGTGGCAGAGCAGAGTGCTCCTGTGCAGGCTAACCTCGGGAGGCCATCTGTGACCAGTGAAGATGTGTTTGCAGTTTTCAAATGATCGGTCTCTGGGAATGGAAGCAGTAGAATGACCTTAGCACAGATTGCACCTGAGTAAGTTACTCTGTTAAGTAACTTGTTTGGGTTTGGGTTTTTTTTTTTTTTTTACCAACATAGTTGTCACGGTTCTTTATTCTGAGCTAAACTGCACCAGGCCATACGAACATCCCAGTTTCTTTGAGGTTAACTTGGAGATCTCAGTAAAGGTGCTGTACGATAGTCTGTGGATGTAGTGCTAAGCTTAAGTTCTTTCACTTTGACCAAAAAATGTTAGAAGCGAGAGAAAAGTCATAATGACTTTTGTGATTTTAATAATAATATCAAAATACTATTTTATTATGAATGGGGCGTTATTTGAGAGTGCCAGTTCTGAGCCAGAGAGTCAGTTGGAGAAAAATCAGGCTGAACTTCGGGTCCTGAACCAGCAAGTAGTAAAGCCCATCAAGGCTGGTGTGGCAGCAAAGCTTTCACTGTGCAGCTGGCCTTTGCCCACGGTAGAGAAGGATCTTTTCTGCCCCTTAGGCTGGAGAATCGTTTTCTGCATCCCTCGCTCTTGCTTGTGCCGTCTGTTCTTTCTAGGTGTGCTGCAGCCTGAGGGAGACCTCGCTGCCTCGTAAGCTGAAGTGACATTTGTGGACTTTTCTCCCTGAGCCATAAGGAGCTGGTGAATATTAAAGTCACATTCTGGTAATGCCACCCAAAACTAAGAGCCCGTGTACTGCTTCGGCAGCAGTTTTCTTTTCTCACGCTTTAACCCTTGCAGGTGTGTCCAGGCAATAGCAGGTCTGAAAGAGCTCATGAGATTCTCCTTGTTCCTATAAACAGTAAGAAATTAAATTTAGAATACAGTACAATGAAACCTTAAATTGGATTGACTTCTGACTCGCTATGTCACTTCCAGTGTGAGCCTGTTTACTTCCAAGTTCGGAATGCAGCATCTATAAAAGTGATAACAAACAAAGTCTCCTCATGGATACTGAAGAAAGCTGAAGCTCAGACACTTTTCATCCTACCATGGTACTGGAAATTAAATTCATCTGATGATAGGTCTACGAATGTATATGGGGAAAACCCAAATACATGTATTTTATTCACTATCCAGCATGAAGACAATTTTGTATTTTAAATGCTAAAGAAATAAACTTGTAAAGATCTTGTATGCCCTAAGTATATATTTTTGGCCTATGTTTTCTTTTATAATGAAGTTCAAGCAAAATATTTCTTATATTTCAGAAGGGAGGTTTATGTTAGCCAGTGCTGTCCTTTCCAGACTACAAAAGCCATTTTTAAGTAAACATGTAAAAATGAAATTGTATTTTTAAACATGTGGAGTGGCATCCTTAAGTTAAACATCTCTCCTTAGCAATTGTATATACTTAGAGAACAAGCGAAACCATTGCAGCTGCTTGTCTATAGTTGTTTGTGTTCAGTGATTTGTTTATATTGCTTCCTCTAATTGCTCTAAGGGGTATTAAGAGCTCCATGTAAATCAGTAACATTAGAAATAGAAGTCAGAAGTAAATTTCTTTAGAAGTGATAGATTTTGTTTCCTGGAGGAGGACCAAGACTAAGCACGTGCTAACTCTGTATTATGTACTATACAATTTCGATGTCGCGGCATTGTGCTGAAAGTATTTGGCATCTGTTCAATGGGACCACTTTCTAAACCTTTTTGTAACTCCCAGCATCTCTCCAGGTATGCAAGACATTTCTAATTTGATCGCAGCTACTAGTTCATCTTTTTGGAAGAATAAAATTGAGTTTTCAACAAGCTGAAAAATAATTTAGAAAAAATAAAAACGTTTTTTGATCTCTTGAATTACTGTTAAACGTGCATCGAGGATATCATTTATACTTTTGGAAAAAATATTGCTATGTTTTTGAATACACTTGAGAATTTAAATGCAAAAGCAAAAAAGTTAACCTTTTAAATGATCAAATTGTGGAGTTTTCTCTTACCGCTACTGAATCCCAGTTAGGCACTGCCATGAAGAGGATGCTTTTAGTTGAAAACCTGTGCTGAGAGAGCAGGAAGCTGTTTTGTAGGAGCTCACTTGCAAGGTGTTACGTGCTTGTTCCATCAGTGGTACAACTTCTGTTGACTTCCAGGCTGCTCAAGCAGACCTGGTGTGTTTAAAGACGCATATTGGCTGCAAGCTCTTTACTATAATAGCCCTTGGATATGCAGTGTAAATCTGTAACGACATATAGTGCTACTGGGTAATAATAATCTGAATGCATATTTTCTGCTGTAAATTTCCCTCCTATGGTATGTGTACATAGGCTATTACCTTTGCACTGAACTGACTATGCTTCAAAACTGAAAAGCATAAACAAGTAGTGTACTAAAAATGACTGTAGTTTGTGGTTCCAACTGTGGAAATACTTTTGCAGAAGGAAAAGTATAGCTTCAGTGCTACAAATTTGATTTTTATATTTTTTATTAGCATGCATGGGAAGACTAAGGATAATATTTTTTAATAATGAACTTGGTTTTGTACATTTTTCAATGTTTAAAACGGTATGATTTAACATTACCTCTGAATACCAGTGATCAGTAAATTCTTAAAGGAAATACCTCAATTTGAGCATTCTTTTGTTAGTTGTCTGATAGGTTGAAAATGGTCTATAGCGCGTGATGAACTGAGCCAAATGATGTCGACGCTTACACTATGCTACACGAGTCGTATGATGGTTTACTAAAAGGGAACTAAATGATACGCTACAAGTGTTGATGTGCAGTATACAATCATGGCTCATTCTGCCCAACTGGACATTTTCCTTATGAATGGCGTGTAAATTGAGTTTTCAGCGTGAAGCCAAATTAAAAATGAAACAAAAAATGTTTGGTTTCCTCTGGATTTTTTTCAGTTTTTAGATTTAAGTTTTTTATAAACAACAAGGTTTACAATAAGGGAAAGGATACAAATCATAATTGTGAATAAGACTGAGTCCATATATGTTTAGGAGTGCTTTGTTGATGTATGTTCTCTGTGGCAGTGTGTGTAGAACAGTGTTTGTTTACTTCACAAGTAGGAGTATGGGGTTTTAAGCGTTTTTTGTTTGGGTTTGGGGTGTTGGGGGTTTTTTTTGGGGGGGGGCGTTGGTTTGGTTCTTAGGTTTTTGGTTTGTTTCCCCTAAGGATGACAGCGGTATTGACTCCAGTTCTATATTCTGTGCTTAAAGAAGAATATCAAAAGATCAAAAAAAAGATTTAGAGAAGGGGCTCCAGAAGTCTGGAGGACAAGTCTGTCTAAATTAGACTGAAGTAGCCTTGGCTACTTTTAGGTATCCAGGAAACAGACAAGAAGTGATTCAACACTCCAGTTACCTACATACATGAGAAATGCATAACAGAGAGTGGAGAAAGGCATAATGAGGGCCAGTGGATGGAAGCTGAACCACTAATAGGAACATTTTTAAGAATACAAATGAAACACTGGGGAAGTTTACTGGAGAAATAACATACATTCATCATAATATGAAGATTTCAAGGGGAAGACTTGTTAATGTTTTCCTTCAGTGGTTTGTGTGACAGAACAGACATCTGTGGGTGACAGCAAATGCGTGTAATTTCATTCTATGTAATAAAAAAGACTGAATACTGTGTTTGTCCAAAACAGAATTTAATCTCGTTATTTCTTCTTTCAGTGGAGTCCTAGTAGGGATGCCGCAATGTGGCATGCTTTCTTATGAAGAAAAGCTTTAAAACCTGAACCTTTTTCTGGTTAAATATATTTTTCCTTTTTCTTCTTCTCCAAAATGCAAGTAACTTATTTGCTCAGTACTTATGAAAGTAGATTACACTAGAAAATGTTTTAGCTAATGCCAGAGGATGCTATCAGAATGCAGTACATTTCCACTAACACTTATTCATTAAAAAATGGAACTGACTGATACTATCAATGAAATATTACAGATGCGTAAATACACAGAAGGCATGCAAGATTTCTTTCTTCCAAGGCTAAAGATTCCCCTACCTGATACCATCTGGTTTTAACACTGTTTTTCATAGAATCATAGAATGGTTCAGGTGGGAAGGGACCTTAAAGATCACCTAGTTCCAACTCTGCTGGCCATGAGCAAGGAGACCTCCCATTAGACCTGGCTGCTCAAAGCCTTTNCCTTCTGGGCTGCGAGTGCACATTGCTGGCTCATATTGAGCTTCTCATCCACCAACACTCACAAGTCCCTCTCCTCAGGGCTGCTCTTGATCCATTCTCCACCCAGGCTGTTTCCCTAATGCTTGGCAGGGTAGTGTGAGGCCTGCCAGAGGCGACAGGCTACAGCCTTGCCTTTGTTTCTGTGTGGCGGCAGAGCCCTCCTCTGCTGCTCCTGCCACTGTGCTGCTTGGTTCAACAAGGCCCCAGCAGGGTCTGAATCTGCAGCCAGCCCTCCCTTGCTGTTCTTGTTTCAGTGTTTTTTCATGTGATGTGGTCTGCTAAGGCAGCAGCATGAGCTGCGAGCCCTCACATCATGCCCTCTTCCCCACCCTTATCTTCCCAACTTTCTTCTCTTACTCTCCTCTACTTTCTTCACGTAAAGAAGATATCAATCTTCACCGTTCCCCGTGGTATTTCCAAGCTCCGTGCATCCTGCAATGTGCTTACGGTAACGTTCCAAATTGCCCCAGCCCTTCACCTGCCTTCATGCCTGTTTCCTCGCTCGTCTGCGTTGCAGGGCAGCTCCCTGCTGTGCCACCTTGCTGAGCTTGCCGGGGCTGTCATCTCTAACCCATGCTTGTGCCTTTTCTGCCCCCACATACCTTCTGCCCGAAGCTCTCAGCTGAGGTGTACTTGAGGTATGCTCCTGCGTCACCACTTTCACCTGGCTGATGCCATGTGAGCAGACACGGGACAATGCTCCTTTTTCACTGCCGGCGCAGGGCCTGGAAGAGCCTTCCCAGCTCCCTGGAGGGGCTGCCTTTGGTAGCTCAGGCCTGTGAGAGCGGGGCGTGATGCACTGCCGGGCAGCAGTGCTGCCCGTGGGCTGCTTCCCTCACTCGCCCATGGACGGACACCGGCCCCCTCCCTTCATCTGGCTACTGCCACCCTCCCTAAGAGTGTACTCCTGTGGCTCCTTTCGGGTTTTTTATCATATTACACTACCTTTCAGTCTCTGTACCAACGGTAATTTCTTGGTAAGACTCCTGAAGCATTCTTTTTATTATTAGTCTTCCTTTGCACTAAGTCCCAAGCTGTGCCCCTCTGGCAGCTGGCTGCCGGGGATGGAGGTGCGGCACAGGGGCCTCCTCCCCCCCCTTCCTACCCCGTGTCACCGCACCCCGGCTGCCTGCCCTCACCTCACGGGCCCTTCCCGGACCCGACTCGTTGTCAGCGGCCCGAAACACCGCGTGCGCTGCCAACACGGTGCTGCTCCCCTCCTGGGGGAGCCGCAGGGGCTGCGGGGGAGGTGAGCGGACACGCCGAGAGCCCCCTCGGCCGGGCCTGCTGCGAGCTTGGCCGCCGCCCTGCCCCTCAGCCCGGCGTGAAGAGAAGCAGCCAACATGGCGGCCGCCCCCCCTCCCTCAGCGCCCCCTAGCGGCGGCGGGCGCCGCCCCGCTGACCTCACGCCGTGACGCGCCGCCCGTAAGCCAGTTGCTAGGCGGCGGGGCGGCGCTTCCTCCTCCCGCCGGAAGTGACGGGCAGTGCGGTCGGCTGCGTGGGGGATGCGCGAGCGGCGGCGGCGGCGGCGG